>PVIR01000229.1:0-33769 GCA_004026965.1 Petromus typicus
AGGTTTTTTGAGACAGGGTCTCACTTTGTGGTTCAGGCTGGCCCTGAGCTCAGCCTCCAACTCACATCACAGCAATCCTCCTGCCTCTGCCTCCCGAGTGCTGGGATTACAGGCGTGAGCCACCACGCCCGGCACTGTGGTGTGTGGTACTGGTTGCTGCTGGGCGTGAGTCTCCACACCCAGTATTGTTATGTGGTTACCGGGGAATCGAATCCGGGCCCTTGCGCTTGCAAGACAGGCGCCGGAACCACTGAGCTAACTCCCCGGCCCCCACTATTCGATTTTTAAAGAACACAAACTCACATTTCGGATACCTAGCAGTTTGGGAGTTAAAATATTTCGGTTGTTTGGATTATTTTAACTTATTCAGACATCATGTTTGGATTACTTGCTGCCCCGTATCAATAGGACATTGTCCCACCAACTCTGTGGCAGCTGCTCCTCACTGGGAAGCCACACTTAACTAATTTCAGATGCATTCTTTCTTATATGCTTCGGGAAGCTGAGAAATAGTTGTTTCCCTGTGGCAGCTGAAGAATTTACCTGCTATTTACCCAAAAAGACAAAGCTTTATGTGTCCACATGTAACTACTTGTGGTTGGTTGGAGGCTGCTGTCCTACACCTGTGCCCTGCTTCCAGGCTCAGATTCCTAAGAACTGGACCATCTGCACCGACGGACCTGGAGCTGACCACGGGCGCCGACACGGACACGGGGGCTAGAATTAGACCTTCCTCCAGTGGACGTGGACACCGGCATAGCGGGACCCCTCACATAAACTCAGAGCTGTTCCTCACACCAGGATGTGGAAACCGGCCTGGACGGGGCCTTTCAGCGGACACAGGCCGGGAGAGAGGTGCAGTGCATCGCGGGTTTGGACACGACCACCAGCATGGGCTCGGCTGGTCCAGGTGCCAAGCCCTCGGCTCGTCATAGCGCCTATCATCTGCTGCCCTTCCTGCTCCCACGGCTTTCAGTTCCCGCCAGCACTTTCCCCCGCTGCGGCGCTTCCTCTTCCCTTTCTTAGAGGCCTACCCACTTTCCATTTCACCCGGTCAGCCAGGGAACCTATGGAGCAGGGGGTGGAGCTGGGCGAGGGGATCACGTGACACCGAGAGCACGTGAGGAGCAGAATCACGTGGCTGTCGAGGTCACGTGCAGCGTCACGTGCGGCTGGAAAGGGGAGCCGGGAGGTTGCTGCGCGGCTGAGCGCATCCTCTCGCGAGAGCTCTAGTCACGTGATAGGGGTGCGGTGGCTCACGTGACGGGTGCTACCGGCTGCGGGTCTCTTAGGTGCCGGCGTTCAGCACGCGGCCCTGTCGCGTCTTTGGACGGCGTCCTCGCCGTTCCTGTCCTCCCGCTCCAGCCCCGCGCCTCCGCTGTCCTTGCTCGCGGGTCTCTGCCTCGAGCTATGGCTGCTTTCCGAGACGTCTGCTGGCCGCTGCTGCTCCTACTCGGTAAGGGTCGAGGTCGAGGTCGAGGGCTCGCAGCCCGGAAGCGGCGTCGGGGAACAGCACCGGGGTGGAGAGACTGGTCGGGGCCTGGGACCAGGCTGGGAGCCCCGACGTCGCAGCGAGACCTGATGCAGACCGGGGGAGGCGGAGCCGGCTGCGGACCTGGCTGTCCCTTCTGCGCAGCGCGGGCCGGGATCCTTTTGCGCCGCCCCGAACCTCCGGAGTACTCACTTCCAAGTCCGAAGGAAAGGCGATCCGAGGAGGCTGAGTCAGGCGGTTGGTTGCGCGTTCCAGTGCGCGTTCGCCCGGGGCTCCGAGCACCTCCAGGCACTCCTGCTGCTGTGACTTCACGGGTGCCTGTTGTGTAAAGAGCCCAGTGAATCGCACGAGCAGTCCTGAGACGAGCCTGCCCGGTGCTGAGCTCGGAGCTTGTCTGGACCTGTGACCTCCCCTGCGGGTGATCACTTCTGAAAGTGGTTGCTGACACAGGTTCCGTCTTGTTCTCTGTTCCAAGAGCTCATGGCCTTAGAATGATTGTTCGTACTTGGTTTCGTGTTTTCAAAGCTAATTTTTAAAACGGAGAGAAAAAGCAGTGGTTCTGGCGCCTGTCTTGCAAGCTCAAGGACCCGGGTTGGATCCCCTGTAACCACATACCATACTGGATGTGGAGACTCACACCCAGCGGCAATCAGTCCCACATACCACAGTGATGGGCGTGGTGGCTCACACCTGTCATCCTAGCACTCGGGAGGCAGAGGCAGGAGGATTGCTGTGATGTGAGTTGGAGGCTGAGCTCAGGGCCAGCCTGAAGCATAAAGTGAGACCGTGTCTCAAAAAAACCAAAATACTAAAAACTTGACAAAAGATGTTTATAAATTGATTTTTTAAAAACAACTTTTGAGACAGGCTATTGTTTTTCAGGCTGGCCTTGAAATCACAGTGTAGCTCAGGCTAGCTCAGTCTTGAGGCAGTCCTTCCTCCTCGGCCCAAGTGTTGTGATCACAGGCGTGCACCACAGTACCTGACTAAGAAGTCTTTTAACAAGTTGGATTAGGTCTGTCCTAAATATTTATTTTGCACTTTATCAAAAAGCATCTTTTCAAAAGCATTTCTGACTTTTAAATTACCAGCTCATTGCACATTAATAAGTAGGGATTGCTTAAAGGTGCCCTTCTTGGACTATCATCAAAGCAGAGAAATGTGAACTGAAACTTGAGTACATATGCTGGTTGTAGTTGCATAACGTGACTCTTTAAACATTGATGTCAGCTGGATGACCTCTTTCCTCTGTCTAGAGGAAGACAACCGGTTGGGAAGTTTGGAAAATTCTATGCTAATTAATGCTGCTTTTGATTTTGACAGTTCATCAGTTATTCAGGTGGCAGGCTGAATTCTGCAGCAGATTTGAAGTCAGAATGTATTTGTGATTCTCTAGTATGAATTAGTATTAGGTTAAACCTGCCCCTGTTTACCTGCTGTACACACTTTGCACTGTGTATGCATGTTTTTTATATCTGCCTCCCTGCTTCCACTTAGCCCACCTAAACGTGACACATCCTAAAGAAATTCATTTTACAGCAGTGGTCCTTAACCAGACATAGGTAAAAGTCCGCTTCTTAAAAAAGTGTGTCTAAGAGCCGGGGATATGGCTCAGTGATTCCGGCGCCTGGCTTGCAAGCACAAGGACCTGGGTTCGATCCCCGGTAACCACATAACAATACTGGGCATGGAGACTCACGCCCAGCAGCAACCAGTACCACATACCACAGTGCTGGGCGTGGTGACTCACGCCTGTAATCCCAGCACTCGGGAGGCAGAGGCAGGAGGATTGCTGTGATGTGAGTTTGATGTGGCCAGCCTGAACCACAAAGCGAGACCCTGTCTTAAAAAACCTTAAAAAAAAAAAAAAGTTTCATTTTGTTTTTGTGGTGCCAACTTTGGACCCTGGGCACATGTCACGGAGCCACATCCCAGTCCAAAACATTTTTTTAATGACTTTGGAAACGTTAAGAAGACAGCTTCCTTTTGTTATTATTGTACTGGGGATCGAACTCAAGACCTGGCACTTGCCAGGCAGGCACAGCAACACTGACCTACATCTCTGGCCCTAGAGGACAGTTAATCAAGAGCTTGGCCATGTGGTGCCATGGCTTGAGACTCTTCCAATACTCACAGCGAGGGCATCGCAGGTCAAGGAAGCTAGGGCCGGGCATGGACATGTGTTTCTATGTCCTATCTGACTCCATTTTCCCCCAGACATGTGCCCACATCCTTTGCTGCTTCGGCTTCCCTCACTGGCTCCTCCCACAGACAGGCGTGGGATAAATCTTCCCTGTGTAAGACCCAGTCCAAGCATGGGCATCTGCAATGAACAAACACTTCTCAGAGGAAGAAGTGGCAAGTAAATATATCAAAAAATATTCAACATCACTGGTCATCTAAGAGATGGAAACTTAAACAACACTGAGATTCCAGCTCCTTCCAGAAATTAGCCAATAATTAGCCAGATGCTGGGACTGTGAGGAAAGAAACGCGTCTGCACTACTGATGGGAGCATAAACTGGTGCAACCACTATGGAAATCAGTGTAGAGATTCCTAAAAAATTAGAATTAGAGGTCCCATTTGATTTAGCTACTCCTCTTGATATCTTTCCAAAAAAATTAAAAGCATCATACCACAGCGATATATGTACACCCGCGTTTACAGTAGCACAGTTTATAATAGCTAAATCTGGGAAACTGCCCAAATACCCATCAGTGGATGAGTGGGTATATAAAATGTGTGTGTGTTTTACATACAGTGGAGGGCCAGGGATTTAGCTCAGTGGTTCCGGCGCCTGTCTTGCAAACAACCCAGGTTTGATCCCCAGTTAACCACATACAATACTGGGCGTAGAGACTCACGCCCACCAGCAGTCAGAACCACACACCAGAGTGCTGGGCGTGGTGGCTCATCCCTGTAATCCCAGCACTTGGGAGGCAGAGGCAGGAAGATTGCTGTGAGGTAAAGGCTGAGCTCGGGGCCAGCCTGAACCACAAAGCAAGACCCTGTCACACACACACAAAAGAATGAATAAATACAGTGGAGCACTATTTAGCCATACAGGATAAGCTGGAGACATTTCTAGCTAAGTGGTTACATCTTGAGACCATACTTTTCAGTGAGAAAAATTGGATCCATGTTTAAATACTGCATTGCTTCTCTGATGTAAGAAACTGAGTGTAAATGAGCACCGAAATGCACCGCGGAGACTGGGCCTGGAAAGGAGACTGTCCAAATGAGAGGCGGAGCAAGGGAGGGGAGAGGGGGAGGAGCGGAAGGAAAAACAAAACAAAGTTTGAAAATGAGGGGAAAGAGGTTGAAGGCGGGGAAGCAGCAAGACACATTGCACATAGATATAAATTATTATCTTGAATGTTACTATGTATATAAAAAATTACTAATAAGTGTTTTGCTTTAAAAAAAAAAAAAGAAAGCTTGCCCTGTGTTGAAAATAGGTTGTAGAACCTGCAGTGGGTTTTTCGAATGGAATAGTCATTCACTGGAAATGCCTTCAGTCTGCTGTTGCCCATGTATTGTGAGTGTGGAGTAAGCAAAGCAAAATAGTGAATAATGGGCATCTTTTTAAATACTATCCTCAATTTAAAGTGATAAAAGAAATGGTTGTCTTCAACAAATTACAAACTTCATCGTGTGAAATACCACACCACAGTTTTTCTGTCTCTTTTTTTCAAGTCAGGGTCTTGCCTAATTTCCTGGGACAGCCTTGCTCTTGAATTGTCCTGCCTCAGCCTCATGAGAGTGGCTGGAATTCCAAGTCTTTCTTTCTCAACATAGATTTTGATATGTCTTTATTGGCAGCTTAGGAAAAGGCATGTGGGGTATCTGATTATATTCTTGGCCCTGAGTTCAAATATTAGTTGCTCTTAAAGTTTTATTTTGTGTAAGTTCTCAAGGGTAAAATAAATTTGGTTATTGGAATACACTTAACTTTCCCCAGGAATTGTGTTCTAAATGGAAAGTTGGTCTTTTTCTGAGGATCCTGTCCTCAACTCAGGTACGCTTGACTCACACGCACAGAGGAGCTCAGGCGAGCGCAGGCGAGGCTGCAGCTCTGTAAGTGCCTGTAGGGTGGGCGTGCACACTGAGTGGCCGGCCAGGCTGGAGGTGTGTGATGTGGGAAGGGTGTCGCAGCGGTGACGGATGCTGACTTGCCCCTTCTGGACTGTTCACAGTGGTGGCTGATAGTGTTTGGTTTTAGAACTAGATTTGCTGTTCTTTGTAAATGAATTGTGATTTGTCAAAGTACAAGTTTAAAGAGATTACGTTTGCTGCTACCATCTTGGGGGTGAGGAGAGAAACCAGAGAAGAAGATCTGAGCGAGGACCCTCCCTAAAGAGCCCTGGAGCCTCCCTTTGCCTGTGCTGTGATCTGTGAAGGAGAGCCCTGCCTGGACAGTGGAGGGTCAAAAACAAACAAAAAAACAATATGAAACAGAAGTGCTGGGGATGGGGACTTAGCTCAGTGGATCCAGTGCCTGCCTTGTAAACGCAACGTCCCAAGTTCAATCTTGGACATAGCTGGTGAGCCTCAGGCCTCTTGGCTGTGAGCAGGTTGGATTGAGCTGCTGTGTTCTGGGCCCCCTGAAGGTGGTGAGGAGCTCAAGCCTGGCTGCCCTTAGCCTCCCACTACTGGGCTCTGAGGAGGAAAGCAGATCAGACCCCAGGGCCAGTCTAGGCCCACAGAAAGGCGCCCGCTCCTGGAGTTGTCAGGTCAGGGTCTGCACTGAGACGCCTCTAGGACACAGCAGATCCTGAGAAACAGAACAGTGTACCTGGGGTGGGTGAGAACTGATGTGCAACCCCACGCTACCCCGTGGGGATTCAGGAGTGTAGCACCGAATAGCTGTGGACTGGGTTTGGAAGAGTGTCCTGGAGGGACAGAGCATCAGATCCCCAGGCTACACCATCCACCACCCAGTTCCTGGTAGATACTCTGAGAGATCCCTGGCTGCTACATGGCAGCACCTAGTTGTACTTTGAAACGGGCATTTGATTGATTCTCTGTCTTTCCTAGAAATAGTGGGCCTTGCATATGGTGCCTCGGCAATGTTTGAGGTGAGAGACAGCAATGGGACAACCTGCATAGAGGCCAACTTCTCCGCTGTCTTCAGGACGAGCTATGAGACCGAGAGAGGCTCTCAGGTAGGTAACGCTGGAGTTGGAGTTGGGGCCGAGAGGGAGGAGAGAAGACGTGTGCGCAGTGGTGGGGGAGGCAGGGGGACACCCCACGTTGAGGAGGCTCCTGCACCCCAGGACCCCTCCAGGGCCACCTGTAACCTCTGCTGTCCCTGCCTCACCACTGCAGTCTCACACACGCTTTTGTTCTGACCTGCACTGTTTACGGCGGTCCTTCTTCCTGTTTCCTTCGTGATCGTTCTTTATCATCAAAGCAGTGTCATGTCAGTCACGGCCCTACACTGGGATTTTTACATTCCTTTTTGTGTCTAGTGGAAGCCTAATGTTTTGATTGTGGCACCTTTTAGTTAGGATATTCCAGGGAGTAAACATAACATTGTGCTGCTTGGGTGAAGATACTCTTGGTTCTGTGTGAACAGCTTAGCTGCCTAAGGCTTTTTGTTTCATAGATGTCTGATGAATGGGTAGCAGGTTTGTATTGTATTTGTTCTTTAATCACCTGTTAATGTAACCTAACATATGCACGCTGTGTAATGTGTTCTCTTTGAAATGCGTCCCTGAGTCACATCGCGTTTTCCTTCTCAGTGGACACACCTGTCCTCGTGCACCTCCATGCCAGGCAGGGTAAGCAGCTCTCGTGGACGTAGGCAGCAGAAGGCACTGCCGTCCAGCAAATGCTGGACTTCATGTAGTATAAGGCCTGCTAACTCATCTGTACTGGTCTCAGGTAAATGGTGTCTGTAAAGAAAATTGGGATCTCTGAATTGTGACAGTGTCTCAGATTACAGCTACTTGTCCAGTACTTTTTATTTATACTTTTCTTCCCCTTTTCTGTATTTGGGTTTGGTGGCTGGATTTTTAGAAGTCAGCCTGTTACAGCAGTATAACATTGATGCAGTCTTTGGAGGCAGTCATGAGCTTTGTCATTTCGTAGCCCACCTTTGCTGCCCAGTGTAGTTCTGTCACTTTAAAGCTGCTTGTGTGTGTGGCCTTGCTGTATCGTTACTTAACGGCCCCGCTCGTTTTATTGGATGTCCTGTGGTTTCCCAAATTCAAACAGTAGTAAATACCTCTGCCCAGCAGTGTATCACTCCACCCTGCATCCCTGCACCTGCACGGATTAACCCGGGGCCTCTGCACGGAGCTGTATGCTCTAGATTTATTTGTACAGTATCTAAGTAGACCAGGCTGAGCTCACACTTGAGATCTCTTACTGTGGCCTTCCAGAATGCTGGGGTTACAGGCAGTTGGTACTATACCTGCTTATCAGATACTCGTTAGACAGACATTTCTATAGCAAAAAAATAGTGATAACTTTCTTTAAGTACAGTGAATATATAGCTGGTCATGACACCCAAGTATGGATCAAGTTTCAGAGCAACTTCAGTTTTGATTCTGTTGTAAATTAAAGTTATTTTAATAGAAGCATTGTTTTGTTTTGAGACAGTCTCACTGTGTGGTCCAGGTTGACTTTGAACTCGCTGTGGAACTCAGGTTGGTCTCCAACTCAAAATCCAGAATGCGTATATTATAGAGGTATAAGGGAAATCCAGCCCCAGCAGTTTAGTATGTACCTTGGAAGGTCCACAGGTGGAGTGCTGGGAGGGTTCCCGTACCAAGAGGATAAATGTCGGAGAGAGAACTGTTTTGTGCCCTTAGTAAGTTGTCATGTTACCTATATGTACCAAGTCACTCTATAACATCATACAAATGTACAAATGAGTTACTAAGGAGTATCATTTATTTATTTATTTAGAGACATTGTCTCTCTTTTGTAGTTCATGCTGGTCCTGAACTCACTATGTAGTCTAGGCAAGCCTGGAACTCACAGAATTCCTCCTGCTTCTGCCTCCCCAGTCTGGGATTACAGGCATGAGCCACCATACCTGGCATTGTGGTGTGTGGTACTGATTGCTGATGGGTGTGAGTCACCACACCCAGCACTGTGGTATGTGGTTACCAGGGATCGAACTCAAGACCTTGTGCTTGCAAGGCAGATGGCAGAATTGCTGAGCTAAATCCCCGGCCCAGGAGTGAGTGTTTTAAAACTGTACTGGAGATGGAGTTGAGGTTTCTGTCAGCCTCGCAGAAGGTAAGAGGTCTTCCTGTGGCATTTCTGCTCCTTACGGGGTTCTTGGATCATGTGTCCTAGAATGCAACCTTTGAACTGCCATCCTCTGCACACGTACTGAACAGCAGCTCTTGTGGGGTAGTCAACGCCTCTTATCCCAGCCTGGTCATTGCCTTTGGAGGACATTCGCTGACCCTCCAGTTTACACGGAACACCACTCTCTACGGCGTCCAGCTCCTGCGCTTTGTATATAATTTATCAGACACAAGCCTTTTCCCCAATGCGAGCTCCAAGGGTGAGAGCCAGGCTGCATGCGGGGGAGGAAAGTGGGTTGGAAGGTGAGCTCACTGGGAGCCCATTACTGCAAGAAGTTCAGTGTGTCTGTGTGTGTGTGTGTGGTGTTTTATTCTTGCTGCAGGAATCAAGACTGCGGATTCCATGACTGACATTCTGGCAGACATAAACAAAAAGTACCACTGTGTCAGTGCCACCGAGGTACACATGAAGAATGTGACTATCACTCTCCTCAATACCACCATCCAGGCCTACCTGTCCAATGGCAGCTTCAGCGAAGGAGGTGAGACGCTCCTGGGCCACAGTGACCTCGGGGCCAGGATCTGGCACACTGAGCAGGGGTGGTTCACAGCACATATCACAGAGCTGGCCGCAGAGGGTGCAGGACAGAGTAGGCCAGGCCCAGCCAGACTGGTGCCGCCTGCCTGCACTCACCCTGAGGCCTAGGAGGCGGGGCTCAGGCTAGGAGCGGTTGGGGGTGGGGCTGGAGTCCTCCCTGGAGTGGGCCAGGAGTGCGGCTTCTGAGGAGAGGTGGGTGAGGTGACGTGGACGTCCGCTAGCTCCGTGATGCACGTAGAGTTTTTATTAAAGGCCAGAGGAGCAGAGCAGTAGACACCTTCCCTGTGCCAACTCTCCTGGGCTGGGCAGGTGGGACCAGGCTCCCAGTTGGTCTTACCTGAGACAGAGGCAGAAGACTGTCTTTCCTGAGGAGGTCGTGACCTGGGCCTCTCCCCACACCAGCCAGTGAGATCTGGGCCAGATGGGCAGGGCCCTTTTGGCCAGGTGGTCAAGCTCTTGCTTTCTTTACTTGTGAAGTAAGAACAATAGCTTGGCTTTGAAGGTTGTTGGGGCTGAAAAGGAAATGTATGAAAAGTATTCATCTCACTACCTGGTAGAGAGTAGCAAATCTTTTTTCTTCGTAACACTAGGGATTGAACCAGGGGTTCTCTGCCACTGAACTGTATTCCTGGGTTTTGAACACTTTTTCTGGCAAGAATTTCCTAATTAGTAAATAATGTTAAGAAGTAAACAGATACAGATGAAAGGGGGGAAAACAAACTGTATTCATGCTGGGCATGGTGGTGCACACTTGTTAGTCCAGCTGCTAAGGGGGCCAAAACCAGAGGATTGTGAGTTTGAGGTTTGCATGGACAATAAGACCCTTTCTCGGAAAGGGGCCAGGGCTGGGACATAGCAGAGCGGCTCTTGCCTAGTATGTGCAGGCCCTGAGTTCAGTTGCAGTACTGCAGGAAGGGTGGCGGGGAGGCCCCACATCCTCTGTATCATTTCAGAAGGCCAAGGTAGTGGTTCCTCGGGGGTAAGAATGGGGGGGAGGCTTGCTCTCCCATGTCACTCTGGGGACCTCAGACTGACCTGGCCAGCCACCTGCATGCTCAGTCTCCTCTGTAGTCCTGCAGGAGGCCCTGGGTGGCTTGGGGACAGGGCTCCTACAGTGCTTTCTCCTCTTTTGGTCTCTCCCTGCATGAGGACTCTCAATCCCACCCCGCCCTGCCACTGCCTGTGGTCAGGAAGAGCCCGAGTGTGGCGGTGTGGTGTCAGGAGAGCCCAGCCAGGACGCTGCCTGTGGTTCTTCAGGCTTCTGGCAGCTGTTTTCAGATTAGTAGTAGAGCTCAGTTATTTTCACCCAACCACAGCCCAGTTTGATCTGTTCAAAGTGTGTAACTTCATAGAAAAGGTGGCAAGAGCACTGGTGACAGGGCCAGGGCCGGCAGAAGCCAGCTTCTAGTGCATAGCGAAGACCTTTCCCCAGGCAGCTGCTGTAGCACTGGCCTGTAGCCGTGCCTGTGTGGTTGGGCCGGGATGGCTGCGGGTGGGCTCGTGGGACTGTGCTGGCTGTGGTCAGGCAGAGCGGGGCCAGTCTGGAGCATCGGGTCTTCCTGTTGCTTCCTGTTCCATGTTGGTGTGGATGGTTTGTCTGGGCTCAGACTAGCTTTACAGGGGAGCAGGAGATAGTGGACACTGTTAAACTGGGGTGCAAAGCTGCTTCTTGGTGGCTTACAGTGCCACCATGTGGCGTGTCACCTGGTGGCCTGCTTTTTTCTGTTCGCTGGCCTGGAAGCTGTGCTGTGGCTGAGGACCAGCCCAGGAAGAATTTGGAAATTGTGGCTGCTTTCTCTGACTGAAAGTGGAAACACAAGAAAACACAGAGTCATCTAAGTTAATAATTACTGTTAAGAGGGACTTTGCTTTTTACAACAGTTTGAGATTCAGGGCCCAGCAGATGGCTGACATATCCCCATCATTCAGATCCCACATGTACATGGCGGTTGTCTTTTAAACACAAAGCATATTCTCTGGTTCTGCAGCACAAGGCCCCTCCCTAGGTGCCTGGTGGGAAGCCCCAGGATGATGTCTCTGTGTGGCGTTTGAGGCTGCCCGGAGTTGGGCTTCCAGCCTGCAGCGGCCTCTCTGCGTGACCAGTACGTCCTGCCTCCTGAGCTAGGCTGGAGAAGCCACTGTCCCTCTTCACAGTCGGTTTGATTTTGTGTTCAGTCTGCAGACGCGTGTGCTTCGGGAAGGACGTTTTACGACTGCTCCAGGGCTCCTCCAGTGCTCCTGCAGTAGTCTGTTAGTGAGATCTAGAGAGTGCTGGAAGCCAAGGTTCCTGCAGAAGCCTGACTGGGGCAGTTATGGAGTCTTGGGATCAGCATCAGCTCCTCCTGGCCATCACATGGAGGGAGGAGGGTTGGGTTGCAGCCACAGGTCCCTCTGTCCTGTGTCTCAGGGAAGGACTCCTGCAGCCACCCTGACAGTTACCCCTTGTCTGCCAGTCTGGGGCTCTACTGCTGGGTATCCTCAGCACCAACAGAACCAGGCCTGGGGTACAGCACAGCAGACAGCTTTTGCCTCATGGTCCAGAGGCCCTGGCTTCTGTCCCCAGCACCCAGAAGTACTCTACACCCAAGCACACACTCGGAGGGGCCTTGCTAACTGTGCACTTTTCCTGTGAGGAACATCCTCAGCCTTGCTGTCTGGAGTAGTATCCTTGTGGACTGGGTGGTCTGATGGAGATGAGAAGAACTCTCGGGCCCACCTGGGCCGCTCAAGGAGGAGGTGCAGACCCCCTTTAGATTGCACGTACTGAGCCCGCAGCAGCACCGCAGCATAACCTGCTTTAAAATCCTTGCTTTCTAGAAAGATAGGCATGCTTTCTCCATTTTTCTTCACTGTTGAGGTTCTGAGGCATTTCCATGGTTTGTGTTTTGTTTTTTCTTAAGGTTCCAGCTTACTCGGAGGAGGGTCCCAGGGCGTTGTGTGGCATGCGTTGTACCCTTGGTCTCTTCCCTTAGGAATTCCAGACAGTTGTGGGTGCATACATTTCTGCTAATGTGGTGATTGTTTTGCCTGTACAATAGCCCCTTTTTCTCTTGGCTGCATCATTTTTATTTGAAGAATAACAGGTGAAGGGAGGTAGGAGGCTTTGTGAGCTCACCTGTCAGTTGTACAGTGAGGGCCTGGCCAGAAAGCCTTCATCTTACCCCCCTCCTACCAGTGGCTGTCATGTGGAGGAAAACTCAGGCAGCTCAAAAATCACTGAGGGACATACCAGGGCTGAACTGACTTTCTGTTGGCCTTGTGACGGAGAAAACAAACCTTCTCTACAGGGGCCCCTCCAAGCTGACACTGTGCTTGCCCTAAAGTGGCTGCAGGGGCACAAGGGGACCTGCATTTCGGGGGTGGGGACTCATCAGGTGATGTTCAGCCCGGGTCTCTGGGCCTCTGAGTCCCCAGAGGACTCGGATTTAACCACTGTCTTCACAGCTTGACATGAGGATATGCTTCTAAGCATAGGTCTTCATGAACCTTACTTCTACCAAGTTTGGCAGTTTTTCGTCATCCCTTAGGAGCCAGACTTGCGTAGCCCAGCCTTGCAGTAAGGCATAAGATGTGCCTTCATTAGATGTGCTGCTGCCAGGGGGCCAGAGTCCTCAGCTTAGGAGCTACAAGTGGGCTAAGAGCAAGGACCCCTGCGGGTGGCTGTGCTGTCTCTGACATATGCCTGCAGACAGACAGCAGGGCTTCTGGTGTCCATGTCCTTATGGCCAGTCACAGCTTTCTTTGTGGCCCACAGGGGCAGGTGTGTCCTAGAGTGGAAGAAACGTCTGGGTGTTACTTGACCACTTGCAGGGACACAAGCCCAGCTGTCCTACTGCAGAGATGGGAAGAGGGGCCTCTGGGTCCCTGTGCAGTCTGCTGCCTAGAGAACTGGCCACTGTCAGACCTGAGCTTGGGCAGATGGAGGACGATGCTGGGTCTGCAGGCTTGGTGTGGCCATTGCAGTTGAGTGTGGTCTCAGGAAGTGAGTGGTCATTAGAAGAAAGATGGGCTTAGAGCTGGGCTCCATGCTTTCTCCATTGTCTCCGCAGAGACGCGCTGCAAGCAGGACATAACTTCCCCAACCTCTGAACCACCCAAACCCTCCACAGCACCCAGCCCCTCACCCAGCCCCTCGCCCAAACCCTCACCCAGCCCCTCGCCCGAACCCTCACCCAAACCCTCGCCCAAACCCTCACCCAGCCCCTCGCCCAAACCCTCACCCAGCCCCTCGCCAAGCCCTGCCGCTCCAAGCCCCGCAGCGTCCACATACAATGTGACCGGCAACAATGGGACCTGCCTGCTGGCCAGGATGGGGCTGCAGCTGAACATCAGCTACGCACGGAAGGACAACATGGTAGGGTGGCCTTTCCTGTCGAAGCTGTTAGGAAGCCAGCAGTCTGCTGGTGCAGGGTGTGCGTTTTCTTGTGCGGTTTTTGTCAGGAGAGGGGCCCGGACCTGAGCCATCACTCATCTGCTCTCTCTAGACCATGACCAGAGTGGTCAACATCAACCCCAACACAACCACGACTGTGGGGAGCTGTGGTGCCAGCCAAGTGTCCCTGGAGCTGCGAAACAATAGCATGGTCCTGGGCTTGGTCTTCCGCATGGTGAGGCTCTGGGCCCCTGAGTAAGGGGCCTCTTGGCCGGGCTGTCTTCCTGCCACCTTCCCTTGTGTCTTGGTGGGCATTGGGCAGGACCTCTTCTTGGCTGAAGGAGCCCAGACAACTGCAAAGTGACGTGCAGACTGCAGTGACTATGGGCAGAGTATGGCCCGTGGGAGGAGGGAGCAGAGACCCTTCGGCAGCAGTATTTCTGTGCCCTGGGCTCCCTGGAAAGAAGCAGCAAAATCGGAAGTGAGTGCTACGAATCAGTGTTCCTCATACGTTGTGTGAGTGCGCTGGTTCACAGTTGGGACTTTGTAATTTTAACTCTTGCACACTGTTCGGCAAAAACTCACTGTTTTATAGTGGGGCTCCTGCAGTGGTGTTTTCAGTGGAGAGTCTGTATTCATAAGGCGGCCTGGAAGGAGCTGACCAGTGTGGTGTCTTGTAGGTAGGGTGCTACACATCTTCATCCTAGAGCTAGAAACAGGATGTCAGATGGAAGCTTTTTGGCCTGCCAGGGTGACGGTGCCCACACCATCCTGGAAGGCAGCTCAAGGTTTTACTTTTTCAGAATGCAAGTGCCAACCAGTTCTTCCTGGAAGAGGTCAGACTGAATATGACTATCCCTGATGCCCACGGTAAGGCCTATGATGCTGACATCCCCCACCCCCACCCCCGCCTCCATGAGCGATGGCATGACTCTTGCCTCTGGCGGCCTGAGGTGTTCAGACTCTCTGTCTTGCAGGACCCACCTTTAGCGCCACCAACAGCTCGCTCAGAGCCCTGCAGGCCACTGTTGGGAACTCCTACAAGTGCACCACAGAGCAACACCTGCGTATCACACCCACCTTCTTCCTCAACTTCTTCAATGTGCAGGTCCAGGCTTTCAAGGTTGAAGGGAACAAGTTTGGGTCGGGTGAGTGTGCTGTGGAGGGCATGCAGGAGACCAGCAGTGCAGCCTGTGCGAATTCCCAGGGCTGGCAGCAGGGGCAGGGGCTTCTGCAGAGAGGGCGGAGAGGCTGTGCAGAGAATGCTCCTCCGCTTCATGACAGCAGGGCAGGTGGCAGCCTCTGCGCGGGTCATGCCCTTGGGTGTTCAGGGGCTCTTTTTGCAGAAGGCCGGCCAGTGTGCCCATCTGAGCAGGGAGGGCATCCCACGTGTGGCTCCTGCCTGGCACCCCCCTCCTGGGATGAGTGGGGCAGCCTTGGGCTGACGCCCTCCTCTCCGTGTCACAGCGGAGGAGTGTGTGCTGGACGGAAACAACATGCTGATCCCCATCGCTGTGGGCGGCGCGCTGGCGGGGCTTGTGCTCATCGTGCTCATCGCCTACCTCATCGGCAGGAAGAGGAGTCATGCCGGCTACCAGACCATCTAGGGGCAGTGGGTGTGCCCGGCGCAGAGGGCGGGCCTCACACCAGGCGTGTGTGTGTGTGTGTGCGCATGCGCATGCGCATGTGTGCGTGTGCGTGCATGGTGTGGAGGGAGGCACACTTTCTGGCAAACTGTTCTCAAATCTGCTTACAAATGTGAAGTTCATCTTGCAACATTTACTATGCACAAAGAGTTAATATTGAAATGACGGTGTTAATTTTGCTAATGGGGTTAAATATTTTGCTAACTGGTTAAACGTTAATATTTACCAAAGTAGAACTCTGTGGAGGAGGGTAAGAGTGTTTTTCGGAATTGGCATGGGCTCCACTCACTCTGTTTTAAAATTTGGTGTTGGTTCCTTTATTCTTTGCCCAGAGGTAGGCCTTGCAGTGCCTGGTCTGAACACCGCGGACCGGTGGGGGTGGCAGGTTGTTAGGCTGGCAAGCCAAGGATCTAAGCCCAGAGGAGCCGGAGCCTCCGTGGGCCCTGGGGGTTTCTGGGGGCTATGCAGCTCTGGGTAAGGAGGACCAGGCCCAGTGTCCAGCCTGTGTTCCCATGCTGATGCCCACAAGCTGCCACTTTTCCAGGTGTCAGGAGGGTGTTATTTTTGTTCACTCGTAAATGGTTTCCAGTCTTCTGTTGGCATCGGGTAGCCCTGCTGTGCATTGTGCCCCGATGGACTTGCTCTGCTGAGGGACCTGCTGTGTTTGGTGGCTGGACAGGGAGCCCAGCTCTGTGGATGCATTGCCTGTAACGATGCTAATAAACAGTCTCTTTCTTTGTCTGTCTGGACCTTGTAATTCTGTCAGTGCCAGAAGGGCCCAGGACAGTATGGGAAAAAAGTTGACGTTGACAGCATGGGAGATGTGGACGACTCCCCGCCAGTCTTTCGGTGGTCTAAGCTGTTGGTGTCTCCTGCAGGATGCTGTGTGCTGTGGTCTCCGCAGGCAGATAGCCACTGGTGTCAGGAAGGCTGTGTGGGTGTGGAGGGTGGGACAGCTTGTGGGCAGCATCTCCCCAGATCACTGAGGCAAGGCCTGCACGTGGGATCCAGAGGCCCAGGGCAAGCAAGAAAGCTGCCAGGTGCCCTTGAGTGGGGCTGCCCAACTTCTAGACTGAGCCTAGCACTTCTGGAGGGACAAGAGTGCCAGTACAGAGGGAAAGCCAGGCGGAGCTCCACAGTGCTTGCACCCCGCCTGGAGTCAGCAGTGGATACTGCGGGACGCGTCAGGAAGCTGCCGCCCTCAGGAGGCACCCGAGCCGGTCAGGTGTATCAGCATTTGGAAAAGCGCCTCAGGCAGACACCTCGAGGGTTAACTTCCCTGGCGGCCCCAGGTGCCCTCCCAAGACTGCAGAGAATAGGGACACTGGTCAGATCAGGTCCAGCCCTGAGCGAGCCTGATCCGGGCCCCGGAGCCCAGAGAGCAGCCTGCCAGGGGGGCTGGGAGGGACCAGAGGGTGGGGTCTTCCTGGGGTCTACTCCACTGGGCCAACAATGACTGCTGGCATCACACTGCCCTCCGTGGTGGCATGGGATGGCCCAGCTGCAGGAAGCTCTGTCCCTGCAGCAGGGGCACCACAGTGATGGCTTGCCAGTCTGTTGCTGGGATTTGGGTCACTGGGGGCACCTTGTCTGTGTCTGAGACAGCTGAGAAGCCCACCTAGATGTGTGGTAGTGGGATGGTACCCAGGACCGGCAAGTGGGACCGGTAGACAGTGGAGGTCAGTGGGAAAGGCGGAGGCTGGCCCACCCTTGCCTAGCCTCCCTGCCTGTGCTGCCAGCCCCACAGGGCACAGCCTGGCCTCCCAGGAGACTCCCTTTCCAGAGAGCAGGGTACCTGTCAGCTCGGGGGGCGGGGGGGGGGGAAGAGGGAAGCCTGGGGCTCCAGACTGAGAAACCCCCAGCCCCACGGGACTCTACTCAAGCCCTGATGCCTGAGACTGACACTGACCTCCCTCCCCAGAGACTTGGTCACTGAAAAAAGCCAGCTAAGAAGTGGCAGGCACAAAGCTCAGGTGCAGGTAAGTGTGCTGCATACAGGGAGCTAGAGGAACACCTCAGCCTGCCGGCAGCACAGCCACAAGCATCTTGACTTTAATGTTCAATCAGTTAACAAGCTAAAAACTAAACTCAATGCTGAAATATTTTATTAAATATAAATGCACAGCTCACATTTTATATATTACTGATATCTAAGGTAAAAATAATTCCTTACAAATTTATGACTTCTTAGATCAACTGAATGACATGAGTTTTAAAAAACTCACCACGAAAGTGTGGCGACTTCAAGTATTTACAACCCTAACAGAGGCATTGGAGATTGCCAGGCATCAGCACTGGCAGTCAGGGCTCTTTCCAGTGCCAGGAATGTGGGACACCATGGGGATGTGTTGGAGATGTCAGCTCTGTGCCAGCAGCGCCACCCGGCAGCTCTCACGGAGCCTGGTGATGGTCGTCATGGACAAACTCCCAGGCTCTGAGAATATTTTCTGGAAGTAAGCGGAGTTAGTTTCAGGATAAGCCAGCCCAATGACACATTTTACCTCTGCTGTCCTGCTGGTGTTGCCATGGAGACAGACAAATGGACACAGACCCAAGGCTGCAGACCGAGTGTGCAAGAGGCCACCATTGTCTGTGACTCCTCGGGGTCCACCTGGGCTGTGGGCTGGCTCTGCCACGTCTCTGTCCCCCAGCTCGGCAGGATGAAGAGAAGCAGCCAGCCCCCGCTAGATCCAAGGGTCAGAAGGACACTGGTGTTCCCAAAACCTCACCAGGCAGAAACACCAGCTTTCTCTACAGAGGCAGGGTACGGGCACCACATCCGCCAGGGATCGGGGTCCCCAGTGACAGCCTGCTTGCCTGCAGGTTGGCTGTGCGGACAGGCAGGAGCAGACAGGTGAGCATGGGAGAGGAATGCGGTGAAGCTTCTCCGTCCAGGTGGCAAAGGCCTCCTGAGGGAGACAACCTCTCCTGGACGGGTCAAACTTCTGGGCGCGGTCAGCCAGCACCTTTCCTGTTTAGGTAACATCTCTAGCTCTCCTGGGGACGACAGTCATCTGGGAATTAACCAGACAGGGAAACGGACCTGAGTTGTGTCTGCCCCTGCTTCTGGGCGTTTTTGTAAGGACAGTGCCAGGCGGGAGAAGCTCTGACGTTCAAATGCCCTGATGGTTTTCTAACTCTGAAATCTCAGTCCAGGCCACGAGCAGGTCCTGATGACAGATGAATAAATCAGCTTTATCAGGTTCAGACAAAGCCATGACTGATTCAGCCTGGTGACTTCGTTTCACTTAAAAAACGGAAGAATGGACCACACACAACCCTCAGTCTAGACGGAAGGGCTGTGCCAGTTCTGCTGCCATGGTCAAACTTGGATCTCTCGGGCAAAACTTTCTCAGAAGTCCAAGGACTGCAAGACTATGGAGTCTCCCGTTAGGGGCAAACATTCAGCTTTGAAGTCCAGACAGAAAGGGACAAGAACATTCCAGACTCTGCAAAGATACTTGGAGCCCCGAGGAAGGACTGGTCCTACCAGTCTACAGTGGCCTGCGAGGGACTTAGGCCTCTGTTGGGCAGGGCCAGCTGCCCACCAACACTGTTGTCAGCTCCCCGGAGATGAAGGACAGCTGGGACGAAGCTAGCCCCCAGCACACAAACAAAAGAATAAAATCCCTCTGGGGGAGCGAGACGGGGAGCCTACACTGAAGAGCATCCTGGTCAGGTACACTACGAGCAGGAGTACCAATGGCCACTGGTGCCAAAAGCTGTCCACAGCCAGAGAGGTGACCTGGCTCACAGCGGACCAGGACAGAAGTGGAGAAGTCAGCAGTTCCACCCTGCTCAGAGCGCTCCTGAGACCTCGTGCCTAGCTCTCAGAGAGCTGCCAGCACTGAGGCTCAGGACCGCTCACACTCAATGCCACCCCTGCCAACTCGGGCTTTCTGTTCAAACTCAGCAGAGACCTTCAATCCAATGGTAACACTCAGACGCCCCTCGGGGACTGTCCTTTTCAGGACCCTGAAGAAGAAGGCACAGTGGTAACAGCCACTAGCAGACTCAAAACCCAGCCCTGATCTCATCTGGACCTGGGAACCCACTTCCCATGATAGCTACCCAAGGACAGGGACAGGGTGGCCTCCACCTGAGCCAGCTGGATGCCAGAACCCCTTCCCCAGAGTGAGCCCAGGAGAGGGTCCTCACCCTGAATAGGCTACTCCCTAGCCTGCCCCATCCAGCATGGAGTGGGCTAGCATAGGTTTTGTACCCCAGGCCACTGATCTTTCTGAAAACACCACCCTGTACCACTCACGGCACAATCTGCTCCTGGACAAGGCAGCCAGGCAGGACTGGTGGCCAGGAGCCCCTGCCACCTCAGGGGGTCTAGTCATTTGACAGCGATGAGTGTGAAGCCAAACCTGAGGGCCTTGGCAGTGTCTCCAGGCTGAGGCTCTGCTTTTGCCTTGCCCTCCCCTACGCCAGCAGGGGTGGGAACGACAGGTGGGAGTGTAGACAACAGCCACACACTTACTTTCCACGTGGCAGGTACTAAGTGGCCGCGGAGGACAGCCACCAGAACAGGAGGGATGCCGGCCATGTGAAGCGCTGAGGACACACTGCTGGAAACAGTGGCTGGGAAGCCCTGTGACTAGGCTCTCGGTGAGGCCACACCTCACAGCTGTGACACCAAAGCCCCAGGCCCTGGGAAAACAGGCACAGCAGGGCAGCGCTACGTGCTCCAACACTTCTGACCTGCCCTCCGGGGGCCAATGGAGGCACTGGGCAGGGACCCTGCTGGTCTGCAGAGAGACGGGGCCTCAGACTCTGCACAGACCACGGCCACAGCAGGAGCCACACACCTGCATGAACGCGTGGCACTCCACCACAAAGCTCCCTCTGGTGATCTGCTTAAACTTGTCACAAATGTCTGGCACGCTGGTGGCTTCCAAGATGAAGGCCTGGTGTTCCTTAATCAGAGTCAAAGCCACCCGAAAGATGATTTTGGAGCCTTCGCTGAACAAACAGTCCCAGATCCGCAGCACAGTCTGTAGGACAGAGAACTGTGTCACCTCCGTAGCAGCCCGTACCACGTGTGTCAGGGGCTGCCCGCGTGCTCACCTCCACGGGCAGGGTGTCCACAAACAGGCAGATGAACCAGCGCGACACCACCAAGGTCCACAGTAGGCCATGCCCATCCAGCAAGGCTGCCACTGCCGGTAGCTTCATCCTCACCAGCTCTGCCAGGACCTCCTGGTCCGTCTTGAGGCCTAGCATGGCAGGGCTGTAGTAATCTGCCAGGTGAGGAGGGAATGTCAAGGGCTCGCACCACACCGCACACGCTACCAGCCCGGTGCCTCTGCCTGCCAAGATGGGAGTGCAGGGCAGAGCAAACGAGGATGAGTCCAGGACAGGGCGTAGACATGGCGCCCAGGACACCCACAGGCACCAGAGGTGAAGGCCAGGTGCCAGCCACACAGGCCCCTTGTGAGCAGGGCTGCGGAGTCCCCTGCACACACGTTTGCGGCCGCACTGTTCACCACAGCTAATGGGGGCCTAGCAGGGCGTGTGTGGGTAAACACACCCTCTCCCACAGGCAGGGCCCTGTCTACCCTTAGGAAGACGTTCCGACCTAGGCCAAGCACAGACTGGCGTAGCGCATGTTGTACTCAGTGCAGCAAGCTAGTCAAGAAAAGTTAATAAATCAAAGCAGATCAACACAGAAACATCAAATCTGCAGGAAGATCAACTCTTTTTTTTTGAGACAGGGTCTCGCTTTGTGGTTCAGGCTGGCCCTGAGCTCAGCCTCCAACTCACATCACAGCAATCCTCCTGCCTCTGCCTCCCGAGTGCTGGGATTACAGGCGTGAGCCACCACGCCCGGCACTGTGGTATGTGGTACTGGTTGCTGCTGGGTGTGGGTCTCCACACCCAGTATGGTATGTGGTTATCGGGGAATCGAACCCGGGCCCTTGTGCTTGCAAGACAGGCGCCGGAACCACTGAGCTAAATCCCCGGCCCATGATCAACTCTTAAAGTCATAGGTGTAGGCAAGGACTTTCTGAACAGAACTCCAGTTGCACAAGAAGTAATCAAGAATCAACAGATGGGATCACATCAAATTAAAAGCTTGTGCACAGCAAAGGAAACACCCACAGCGTGAAGAGACAGCTCACAGAACGGGAGAAAGATTTTGTCAGTTACTCCTTGGACAGAGGACTAATATCTACAATATGTAAAGAATTTAAAAAACTAGACTTCCCGGGCCAGGGAGTTAGCTCAGTGGTTCCGGCGCCTGTCTCACAAGCGCAAGGACCCGGGTTCGATTCCCCGGTAACCACATAACAATACTGGGCGTGGAGACCCACACCCAGCAGCAACCAGTACCACATACACAGTGCCGGGCGTGGTGGCTCACGCCTGTAATCCCAGCACTCGGGAGGCAGAGGCAGGAGGATTGCTGTGATGTGAGTTGGAGGCTGAGCTCAGGGCCAGCCTGAACCACAAAGCGAGACCCTGTCTCAAAAAAACCTAAAAAAAAAAAAACTAGACTTCCCATAAAAGGCCCATTCAATAAATGGAGAGAGAAATGAATAGATAACAAATGGCCAATACATACATTTAAAAATGTTCAACATCAATGGCCATTAAATGCAAATTAAAATAATACTGAGATTCCATCTTACTCCAAAAAGAATGGTATCATCAAATTAAATAATAAATGCTTCAGAGGCTACAGGAGATAAAGGAGCCTTTATGTTGTTGGTGTGACTATAAACTAAGACAACCTCAAAAACCTAAAACTAGAAATTCCACCCCACCCCCAGGTATCTGCCTGAAAAATTAAAGATGTCGTATTACAGTGATCTATGCATGCCCCTGTGTACAGCATCTTTTCTTTTTTTTTTCTTTTTTTTTTTTTTTTTTAGTTCTTTGAGACAGGGTCTCACTCAGGCTGGCCCTGAGCTCACTATGTAGCTCAGGCGAGCCTCAAAGTCATGGCAATCCTCTTGCCTCTGCCTCCTGAGTGCTGGGATTACATGCGTGAGCCACCACGCCCGGCACTGTGGTATGTGGTACTGGCTGCTGCTGAGTGTGAGTCTCCACGCCCAATATTGTATGTGGTTACCGGGGATCGAACCTAAGCCCTTGCGCTTGCAAGACAGGAGCCGGAACCACTGAGCTAAATCCCCAGCCCAAGGCTTCTTTAGTTTTTACATTAATGTGATGTTGTGATAATTTTTAATGCTTGGTTCATGCTAAAAATGGACTCAGCCAGGTGGATATGATCCCAGGTACCTAGGAGGCTGAGGCAGGAGGATCATGAATCTTGAGGCCAGCCTGGGTAACTCAGTGAGACTGATCTCAAAATAAAAAGGCCTGGGGGTAGAGTTTGTATGGCCTAGTGGTGAACACTTGCCTAGCCTGCATGAGGCCCTGGGTTCCATCTCCAGTGTTCCAAATAAAAAACAATCCCCAAGGTGAAAGCTGCTGACCCCTTTTACAGCCTCATGTGCATCTGTCTCCCACTGTAGTATACCTCATTCAGTTCCCAACACACAGCCCAGAGTGCACAGTCTCACAGGGCACCTTGGATGGCATGGGCTCAACTCAGGAGCAAGGGCTGGGCACAATCGCACAGCATAACCTTGGCCCTCTGACAGAGAGGCTTAGATGCTTCCAAAAATAGAGGTGCTAAATACCCTGAGCCAGGCCTGGGCTGAGGCTTGGTCCAGGGAGAGGTGGATTAAGCCCTGTCCTCACCCCACGTCCCAGAAGACCTGCTGAGAAAGGGCAGGATGAGCAGGAGGTATCACCCTGTCCCGAGTGCCGGGAGGCTGACCTGCCCCACACTGACCCTAAGGAAAGACAGACCAGCGAACCCGAGCAGCACTCGGGGTGCAGGCTCCACTCGGCAGGTGCCAAAGGGCAGGACGCTTGCCCCTCCCCCATTCCAGAGCTGTCTGCAGGGCCAGGGGATCCCAGGCAGACTTGCATGCTGGCAATGCCCTGTGCCCCACGCTGGACAGTGGCCACGCCAACAGGTCTGTCCGTGACAGGCCAGCCAGGGAACTCCCCATGACCCCGAGTTAGCAGTGCTGTGCTGCAGCCAGGGAGAGCCCAGCAAGGCTGGCTGCAGGCTCTGATCACCAGCCGTAGCTAAGCCTTTCCTGCTCAGGGCCTTTCCCAGGGGAGGCAGCAGCGGGTGTGTCCAGCTTCCCCAGACCTACGCCCGCACCCGCCGCGCGCCACTGCACCATCAGCATGGCAGCGCCACAGGGCCCCAGCAGACTCACAAAGGCAGGTGGGCCTCAGTGCCCTACTGAAGGTGGAGTGCGCACTGCCCTGAGTTAGAGACCAGCACGGTGGTGTCAAGATCACACCTGTGCACATCCCGAGTATCTGCTGCCTGGCTCGCAGCTCTGCTGGGCACTATTCCTGGACTGAGGCACGTGCCTGACACCCACATCTCCCTGACTGCGACCCAACCCCACGCCCAAGGGAGCACCGAACACCTGAAAAGAACGGGGCAGCACTGAGAGGCACATGGCTCCTGAGCCAGGTCTCCCGAGTATAGAACGCACCCAGGACTGCACGGGCCAGGCCTCGAGGGCACTGGTGCCAGCTCGCCAGATGGCATGACATGCTTCTTACCCACAGAGTGACGAACTCTACTTGTGCTTCTGCACAGCTGCATGCTGATGGCATCTATCACTCGGGGCACAAGGACCAAGGGCCGTCCACTGTGTGTCAGGCCTCTGCCCCGCCACCCGCAGGGTCTTACCGCACTGCGAAGCCCCACCCTGGATGACCAACCAGTGCCCAGGGCCTGGTGCCGAACAGGAGACAGGTCCAGGGCCTGGTCTGGCCATTTTGTCTCCAATGCCACTTCTAGGGACCAGCGGGAGCTCTGAGGGCGACAGTGACTTGCGGCAGGAGCCTGTGCCAGCGATGTGAGGATCTGGACCACACCTTTGGGAGCGCACCATCTAGAGGACATCACACCGCATTCCTGTGACGAAGGGCAAATGCAGACCCCGGCATGTCCCCAGGGTCAGGCAGGCTGCCCCCTCTGGCTGTGAATGACAGTAAGCTGCAGGCCCCCAAGGGCCAGCAGAGGCAAGATGAGCACCAGCATAGAGCAGAGTCCCCTCCTCCAGAGTCACTTCCTACCAGGGAAGCTGGCCCCAATCAAGGCCGCCAAGGCCACTGGCACACTAAGCCTTGGGCCCAGGGCTGTGCCACAAAGCTATGTCCTCAGTTTAAGTCACAGGGAAAAGGTAGCACAGGAAAACGAGAGAGACGGAGACAGACAGGTACAGAGACAAAGACAGAGACAAGAGATGGGGGGGAGAGAGAGAGAGACAGACAGACAGACAGATGGGGGCAAAGATGGGGAAGGAGGGAGTGGGGACACATGGACATGGCCTCATGGCAGCGGGCCGTGTGGCCTTGGCTACTGTTCATTGCTGACCCCTCCCTGGGCCTCCCCAGAACAGCAGCCAGCCTCAGCTGCCTCAGCACCCGAGCAATAGGGACCCTGCAATGAGGGAGCCCTGGCTCAGTTTCAATGTCAGGTTCCTCCAGAGGCGCAGGGTCTACACCAGCCTTTCATTCCCAGCCAGAGGATTCAAACAGTGTGGGGGCCAGGGATATTGCTCACCAGTGCAGCACCTTCCTGACAAAGCCGGGGCTGAATTCCCAATATCAATCAATCAATCAATCAATCAAATAAACAGCACACCAGCCAGCAATAAAGATAAACTGACTATTAAGAAGGCAGTAGGCATATGAGTTCACTGCAGCAAAGACTTCATCTCTATTCTTGAACAGAATAGATTTCATTTTCTTCTTTCAACCTCTGTATTTTCAGCCAGGCATGGTGGTGCGTGTCTGGAATTCTAGCATGCAGGAGGCTGACACAGAAGGGTCACTGTGAGTTCAAGGCTAGCTTGGTTCAAGACCATCTCAAAAAAACAAGTCAATAAATAAATCCTGTATATTTTGCTAATTCTTAAACTTATTTAGTAACAATACAAAAACTTATTTTCGATAATGACTTTTTTTTGATACAGGGTCTCGCTTTTGTAGTTCAGCCGGCCCTGAGCTCAGCCTTGAACTCACAGCAGTCCTCCTGCGTCTGCTCCCTAAGTGCTGGGATTACAGGAGTGAGCCACCACGCCTGGCACTGTGGTATGTGGTTCTGATTGCTGGTGGGCGTGAGTCACCACACCCGGCATTGTAAACGGTTGCCAGGGATCGAATCGGAGTCCTTGCACTTGCAAGGCAGGTGCTGGAACCACTGAGCTAAATCCCCGACACAATACTATCTTTTTAAGTGAAATTAATATGCAAAACTCAACTGAAAAACTGTTTATGTGGGGTGAGTCAAACTGTGAGTGGGAGGCGTGGGAGAGGAGCTCTACCCACTGGAATGGGCACCTCCACAGCACCACTGCTGGGAGAGGAGCAGCTGGCGTCACTGTGCCTGGCTGTGGCCACCACGACGCCCACTGAAGCGCAGGGTCTAGACTCCTGGGGCTGCAGTCTGTGTCCACATCTGGCCCCCAGGCCCATATCTGTGCCCAGCTGTGAGCCACCTGCCCTATACTTCCTCAGGGCACACCAGCTCAGCCAGCTCCTTGCAGCCACTGCCCCTTACGTACCACCCTGGCGAGGCAGCCCCAGCTGGTCCTGACCAGCTCCTGCAAAGGCCAGCTCCTCCGCCGCAGGCAACCTATCCTGTGTGATGCAGCTCCTCCACCCTGGGGGATGCCAAGAAATAGGACCCTTTCATCTAGGATCTCAACACGGGTTCCCGGGGACCTCAGGATATGCCACCTCCTAACATCTGTTTCCTACAAGATTTATTTAACATTTTTTTATGTGGGGCCTCACCCACACTAAGCAAACACTGAGCTATACCCTTAGGCCTTTTTCAAAACAGTCTCACTAAGTTGCCCAATCTGGCCTCCAACTTGAGATCCTCCAGTCTCAGCCTCCTGAGTGGCTAGGATTATAGCTGTGCACCACTCCTGATTTGTACTTTACTTTTGATATTTTCTTTTGGTTTTAAACTGAATTTTAACTTGGTTCCACTGAGACTAGTAGCTATTGCAAATGACACACTGGCCCTTCTCGCCTTTCTAGCCCACACTGCTTCGTGCTCTGGGTGGTCCCAGTGTGTCTGTCTTTCACACAGACCATGGGGGGCAGTGCCATACAGTGCTTCCTAGGCACAGGACAGAGCTGGGAGCACGGCATCTCGATAGGCAAAGCACAGCCAGCCCTGCAGGAGAGGTGTGCCTGTTGCCAGGTTCTGTGGATGCCATGCCAACATCCCAGCTTCCGTCCTGGCTGTCACACCCATGCCGTGCCAGGCTGCAGTGCCCACGCTGCTGTGACAGGCCCCACCACTGGTCCCTGGCTCTGGGTTTAGGGTCCGAGTACTTGCGCCCGTGCAGCATGGCTGCTAAGAGCACCCAATCACACCCCCTTCCATCTATGGGCTCCTGGCTCGGCACAGCCAGTGGTGACCAGGCCAACCCCGCCCACAGTCAGGCTCCTGGCCCGAGACGGTTCCATGTAGTTTCTACGCAGCCACACTGCTGAGCCAGAGCAAGGGCACACACAAGCACCAAGCTGCATCCAGGCTCCTTTTCCCAACACTGCCTGGGTAAGAAGGGAGGCTCCGGGCCTCTGCACCCAGAGGGCTACACTGTGTCCACGGCTACCTTGGCAGCCACGCCTCCTCTGCAGCTGTCTGTGCACACCTACACTGTGCTCCATATCTACACCACAGTCCACATCTCCACCGCACTTCCCAACGCTGGCAGCCGCTTGTATTAGGAACCAGGAAAAGGGGAGACCAGAGAAGACTTTCACCTCAAAAGCTATAGCAAATGGAGACTATGTGCTCGTTGGGCTCATGACTTTGGGAAGCTGTATGAGCCGCTCAGGGCACAGGGGCCCAACACAAACTACACCTGGCCCTTCCTGGGCCACAGCCCCAAAGGCAGAGTGAGGGTCCTGCAGGAAACCTCAGACGATGGCCGCCAGGCAGCCCCTCCTGCAAGGCCTCGGCTTGTCTTAACTAAGCAGAGAAAGAGTTGGACCTCGGCTCTCACACGCATGTGGCTCCACCCTCTCCTGCTTGGCTGGCCAGCACCCCATAACAACAGACAGAGCCGGAAGACACAGCGCTGCCAACGTACCGGGCAGGATCCGTCCAATGAGAGCATCTAGGAGCCAGAAGGATTCTTCTTCATTCTTTGTGATAAGAATCAGATATCCTGCTATGAAATTCATTCCCTGAAATCAAAAACAAGAACCGAATTTACACTCAATTCTAACCCACTTTCGCTGGCCTGACCACCGTGGTCCATGTGTCACTGTCCCAGGAGGTACCTCATGCTCCTGGTGGCCATGTGGGTCTCAGCCTTGTAGCCATCTTTCTAAGGAAATTTTAAAAAACTACTTGATGGGACAGTTGTGCACGAGCCACCAGTGGTTCAAGCTGCCTGGCAGTGAGACAAATTATGGACCCATCCTAGACTAAACACATGGTAAGCCTAGGACTGTCAGGTCACTATCATGCTGGGCTTCCCTAAACCCATAAGTCTCACATACTCCTTCAAGAAGCACTTTAGAGGCACTGAAGTTCAGTCCTGACATGCTGTGTTAGTAAAGAGAAGAGTAGGTGTCAACCATGACGGCCCAGCACTCAGGAAGCCGGGGCAGGGGGATCCCGGTGGGTGCAAGCCCAGCCTAAACTGCAGAGCAAGATCCCGTCCCCAAAATTAATTAATTAATTTCCAGGCGTGGTGGCTCAGACCTGTAATCCCAGCACTCAGGAGGCAGAGGCAGGAGGACTGTTATGAGTTCAAGGCCAGCCTAGGTTACATAGTGAGTTCAGGGCCAGCCTGAACTATAAACACAAGACCCTGTCTCAAAAAAGAAAAGTTAATTTATTATTTGATAGAACAAAATAAACACTTCAAGCCGAGTGCCACCTGGAATAGGAAATCAAAGACAACTACTACCAAGGTGCTGCAGCTACCACGTTCCCAAACCACGAGGACAGCAGGGACCATATTTGTAAAACACCAGCGCTCACTTTCCAAAGGCAGACGTCACCAGCAGTCAGGGACACGGCAGTGGGTGGCTCAGGGTGTGCAGGGGCTGCTCTGTGGGCTGGTTCACACTGCTCTGCTCTCTTGTGTGCATATTTCCCATGACAGACATGTGTCTCTAGCAGTGAGGCAGATCCAGCCCCTGCCAACCAATGAGTGGGGCAGGTAGCGCTGGCTTCTCTGAAGGGAAAGCTGTGCTGTGGCACCAGGTGTCAGGGTGCCCAGGGGAGCAGAGGGGGTCAGGACCCCATGCTCACCACCAGGCCCACCCACTTGTGCCACCCCAGAAGCAGACCCCATAAACACGACTCAGCAGAAGGCTGGTGGGGCTGGGATAGGCTCGGCCCTGGGGGCAATGACATGGGGTACATGCTTTCCATGGCACAGGGGGCTGCGTGCCAACCTCAGGCTTCCTGCCTGGAGTCAGGCTGTGGGGAATGCACAGTGTAGGTAAGGTGGCCCTAACCCAGGAACACTGGGTCCTATCCTCGAGGAAGGGGGAGTGGGCATGACGCCTAGTAGGGAGCACTCCACGTGGAGAGGGAGGCAGAGACTGGACGGCACGCTGACAGGCCAGGAAGTTCCATGGACACTTGCAGCCAGAGGGCCGTGGAGGGGCCAGGACAGAGCCTCCTCCTGGGTCACAAGAGGGTCCTGGGCTGCCCCACCTGTGCTCTACCACGGTAACCCTTCATGTGGGAGGGGCACATGTATCCCAGATGCCCCAAGTATGCGAGTGCACGTATACTTCTGTGTGTATTCCAAGGCAGGTGAGCCCTGGGAGTGTGGTGCACTCTTGTAATCCCAGCACTAGGAGGCTGAGGCAGGAGGATGAGGAGAAGTAAGAGGGATCAAGACACCAGACGGACATGGACCAGATCCCCACACTGAATACATTCATGAGGTATCATAAGCATATACTGATAAAAAGTTTTATAAAATAAAATAAAATGGCTATTTTTAGGATTACAAAGAAGAAAAAGGAGGAAGCTAAAATTTTCTAAATTTTGTTTCCACTCCTAAAAGCCATGGACAGATGCATGTACAGTACTAAGACTGCACACAACACATCTATCCTCCTGCCATCCACATGGGGACAATGTGCAGGAACAGCCCGCGACCTGTGTCCAAGGCCACGTTGGCAGGGCCAATGGCATCCACAGCTGGGTCAGAGTGAGCCTCTGAGACCCCAGGCCCCTTACCAATGCCAGGCGGGCCCTTCTTGCCTCTGCCTGAGCACTGCAGACGCCACGGCAGACCCCTCCCGACATGCTGGCCCTGGGGTGGGGTCTGTATGGGCCCACAGCACCCAAGGGCGGCCTGGCGGTCCGTCCTGAGGACACAGTGTGACAGAGCCCCACCTGCTCCCAGCCTGCAGCCTCCCCTCTGCCCCCCACCGGTGTCCCAGGTTCTCAGACATGGGCAGCGCCAATGCTGGCCTCGATTCAGGGCCAAGAGAGGGCTGAGTCCTGAGGGTAGCCTGCATGTCCATATGCGAGGCCAATCATGTCTCCTGCCCATTGCGCCTAGGCCCCAGCTGGGCTCACCTGGCAGTAGCCCACACCCCGGTTGTGGAGTCCATAGGCCAGCAGCACGTTGAACAGGGCCTTCTGCAAGCAGGGCTGAGCCGTCTTTCGGAACCTCACATTGTCTGGGAAGGTACGGTTCAGGTCTGCACAGAAATTCACCAGTCACCGTCTGGGCTCTGTGGGATCCACTTGTCTGCCCTCTTTTGTTTTGTTTTGGGATGGTCAAGGCTGGCTTTGAATTCATAGGGACCCTCCTGCCTCAGCCTCTTGAGTGCTACGATTATAGGCACACACCGCCATGCCCAACAGAAATAACTCTTACTTTTATCTCTGTGGAGCTAGAGACGGAACCCAGGACCTTGTGCATTCTGTGCAAGCACTCCCTACTGAGCAGCACTCCATGCCCTCCTTCCTGAGTCACCGCAAGGAAGGCCCAGCTGACCTCTGCTCAACATGGTCTGAGCTGATGCACGGTCCAGGTCAAGAGGGGAGGGGCCAGGAGCTGAGGGTCTCCATAGCCCTCACCTTTGGAGCTGGGGGTAGCAGAGTGGCCCCCAGCAGACCCAGGATGAGGGGTACAAACATGCACAAAGCCTGGTAGGTTTCCAGATGCTGAGGGCCAAGACAGGAAGGGGCAGTTGGGTCCCTGGGATAGGCAGCTCTGAGCTAAGAGCCAACTGTGTACCTGTGAGAGGGGAGCCCCCTGGGCTCTGCATAGCCCCAGACACCCAGCCCAGGAAGGGCCACAGTCATGCTACTTTAGGCCAAGGCACTGGTCCTGACCAAGAGGTCCCCACCAGGATGGTTCCTGCAGGATGTGGGCGAGACCATGCTGTGGGCGTGAGACATCTGGTTTACCCAGATACCTCGCAGCGTTGTGGCCAGGGGTCACCTACACACTGCCTCACAGGAGGACAAGCACCCACCAGGAGACAAAAGGACAAGCAATGTGATGTCCTGTGCAGGGAACACTGAATGCCCAGTGCAGGCAAAACTGGCTTTAGCACTTTGAGGCCAGCATCCCAATCTGTGGGGATCGCAGACGGTGAGGACAGACGTGTGTGGCAAGGACGCCCAAGCACAGGGTCGCAGCCCCAGGCCCCACACGGCGTGGGCCCCGGGCTGCTGCTGCTCTGTCTCCTGAGAGTCCAGGAGAAAATCTGTGTTACTCTATTTCCTGGAGAGCTACAGGCACTCAAGTACCTGCTGAGCAGATTAAATGAAGACAGTCTCACCTGTAAACACTCAAGTTCTAATTTTCCCTCCAAAATTGATTCTAAATTAAAATCAGTTGGCGCTCTTTGTTTTTCGTGGCACTAGGGGCAGAATGCAGGACCTCTGTGCTGAGCTACATCCCTGCTTTTAAAAAAAATTTTTTAAATTTTTTTCTTTTGAGACACGGTTTGTTAAGCTATCCAAGCTAGGTTCCAACTTGCCATCCCCCTGCCTTACCCTCCCAGAGTGCGGGGATTACAGGCATGCATCCAGACTCAACTTCCCTCCTGGATGCCCTTGGGGTGTCACTGGATTCCAGTTTCTGTGCCTGCTCTGCCTCCGCACAGCTCCACAGGGCCCAACCGCCCACCTGTCCTGATGGCTTCCTCCAACTCTGGCTTTCCCTCTCTCTGCAGCAGGCGCTGGTAGTATCCAGGGTTCTGCTCCATCTGGGCCTGTGCTCCACTCACAGCCAGCCACACACGGGCCCGGTGCTCCAGTGGGATCCCTTTCCGGATGTAGCGCTTCACTGGAACCAATCAGAGAACAGTGAGCTTGGCCTGGGGACCAGTGTGCCCCGGGGTCCTCCTCATGGCAGCAGCCTTCATCTCCACCTACCCCACAGACATTGTGACCACTTGCACTCTGCTCCCCCGCTCAGAAGGGCCAGCTTGGCTCCCACTGGACTGTTCCGGGGACACAAGGCTTGCTGAGGAGGAGCCCGCAGCACAGCTGGGCAGTAGAGCCGTGCCAGCATACACAAGGCCCTGGGTACACCCTGACAGCAGAAAAAGAGCAAAGGTAGTTGCTCTTTGGGGCTGGGCATGGACACCGTGGCTCGCCTGGGCGGGCTCAGCAGGGCCAATGTCTGGATGGCAGCTTCGCAGTTCAAGGTGGCAGAACCAGCGGGTGGCCAGGGTGAGGCACAGGCAACGTGACTCGGGGGGCCCCATCACAGGGTCCCTGTCCTGCGTACCGCACGTGTTCCATCTTATGGGAGAAACCACAGAAACAGGACCGAGGCCAAATACCGAGGCGTCCACTAGAGCCCTATCCTCACGGTAGGGCTCCCCCGGCTGGAGTACCACGTAACACACAGGAGCCACTGGGGGGCTCTCTGTGCCTTTCATGACTGTTGACAGTGAAATACCTAATTTTGAAAGCAAATATCCAAAGCCATTGTTCCTTTGGGGGATTTTATCACCAACACTATTATCTCAAACCACACTGTAGGAAAGCCCTGGGGTTTGGATATAAAATGTTCCCGAGGCTTGTGGCTAAACGTTTGGCCCCCATGACCAGTCACAAAGTGGGATCTGGAGGGAGATGGGGCATCCACCATTGAGGGACTGTTGTCTGGTCCGGACGCTCCTGTCCTCTGTGTGCTTCCTGGCCCTAAGCTGAGATTCTCTCCCAGGTGTGACACCCCAGGGTCAACTGACCACAGAAGGTGGGCCTAAACTAAACTTTTCTCTTCAAAAGTAACCAAACAGCAAGAAAAAGAAATAAAAGTTCCATCAGTGGTAGAAACTCACACAAGTCTGAGTTGTATTTAACAGACAACACTGGTAAGAAGACCCACACAGGTCCTGGTGGAGGAAAGCACTAGTGAGCCAGAGGCTCTGCTCTAAGTTCCAGGGGCGCACAAGAAAGGCCTATGCTGAGGTGCTTCGAGCCTTTGGTCAGAGCCTGCCCCTCCCTGAGAGGCGTCTGAGAGCCCCGATGGAGAACCTGTGGGGCTGATCAGGAAGCCTAGGGCAGGGAAGTCCCCAGAACCTCCCCCTAAAAGCCACAAACAGCACAGAATCCTCTGCATCTCTGAAGAAACACTGGGGACCCCGTGTCACGAGAACCGCACAGAGCACATGGTCTAACTGTTCTGTGGCACGCTGGAGGGCATGAGCGTGAGCTCAGCCTTCAGTTCTAGTGCAGATCCTGCTAACACAGATGGCCGTCCCTCCACCCTCTGCCCAGTTACGATGACACGGCAGGTCTCTGGCTGTTGGTCTCCTGAGGCCCTCAGATGGCGACGCGGCCAGAAATGCTGAGTGCCAGTCCTGTCCTGCAAAACAGCAAAAGGAGGCTCCACCTGGACACGGACGGAGGTGGCTCTAACTCAGAGGGACCACAGTCACAAGGGACAGGCACGCACATCCAAAATGTCGGAACTGCATCCCAGCAACACCAGAGAATACAAAAGGTATAAATGAAACAAACCTACAGTAAGAAAAATCTGGTACTGGTGAAATGCCAGAGGAGATTAATGCAGTGTAGCATATCACAGAATAGAATTCAGAGGCAGACTTACATAGAAAATCAATGGTCTTTGAAAAAGTTGCACAGGAAATCCAATGGAGATAGGATAGTAACTGACCAGTGAATGGATGCCTAAAACGAAAATACCAACAGCATAACGTGGTAGTAGGAGTTCACAACCACTTAGCACGACATGTTTTTGGTGGGAGCACAAATCTGTCCAGGCACTTTAAAGATGCTTTGTTTCTGTTCTGAGGTGCTGGGGATTGAGCCCGAGGCCTTTCTGGAGTACGTGAGGCAATGCAATTTC
>PVIR01000229.1:33869-111496 GCA_004026965.1 Petromus typicus
CTCGCTTTGTGGTTCAGGCTGGCCCTGAGCTCAGCCTCAAACTCACATCACAGCAATCCTCCTGCCTCTGCCTCCCGAGTGCTGGGATGACAGGCGTGAGCCACCACGCCCGGCACTGTGGTATGTGGTACTGGTTGCTGCTGGGTGTGGGTCTCCACACCCAGTATTGTTATGTGGTTACCGGGGAATTGAACCCAGGTCCTTGCGCTTGCGAGACAGGCGCCGGAACCACTGAGCTAACTCCCCGGCCCGGCAATGCAATTTCTTAATAACCATTTGATAGGACCCAGTAATCCAAACCCAAATTGTTTACCTAAAAGAAATGAATGCCAAATTGTCATGAAGACTTGCAAGTGAATGTTTATGTTAGCTTTCCACAGCCCAAATGTCTACTGATGAACAGACCACACCATGGCACACAGGAAATGAAATGGAAAAACAGGGCCAAGCATGCAGGGCTTCGAGGCTGCAGAAGAAGCTGTCTGCTCCAGGGCTGCAGTGGGACCTGTTCCTTGACCCGCAACCAAGGGCTAGTGCCATGGCTTGCAGAGACTGCACTGCTGGAGTCATCAAGATAGGGGAAAATCCTCCAGAAAAAGAAAGAAAACACCCAGCAGGACTCTAAGAGGGAGATAAGGGTGGAATCAGGGTCAAAGTGCAAGGCAGAGGGTGTGGGCCTCAACAACCCCCCACATGCCAGGCTCAGCAGCTGCACAGAGCAGAGCCACTAGTCTTCCCCAGCTGGCTGTTTCCCTGGGGAAAGGGTTCCCATTTCGGACTGTCTCCTGTCTCATAATCCACCCTGAGCTTTTCCAGTACAGGGCCCACAGATAACACCCCAGGAAACCATACCCACACAGCAGGGACCCCAGGGTCACAGCCCCCGCCGCCCCCACTGGACCAACCTGTGTCCCCACTTCCTGTAGAAGAGTAGCTGACACTTCTTACCCTGATCCTGCAGCTGCTACCCCTCAGGCTGAACCTGACCAGGGATCAGACATAATCACCCCAAACTTGTTAGGGCCACTGCACTTGTCAGCACAGTTACTTCACATCATCAAAGCAGTACTAAGACAAAGGCTGCCACTTCAATAAAACCAAGTTCCATTTTTAGAAAGGCTGGGACAATCTCTCATAGAAAAGAAAAAGGCAAAGCAGAACAAAACAAAACCTGTCGAACTAGGTGTAGAATGACCGCGAGGGTGGGGCAGTCTAGGACTCTGAGCCCCTTTGAAATGCCTTTGATTCTTGCTCTTCTGAGCCCCACCCCATGTGCTCACAACGCCCCTCCCCAGTGTGGCTCTCATGGGCAGGGGGTGCAAATCCAGCCCACTCAAAGAAAAGGCCTGGACAGGTCAAGTGCATTTTGCATAAGAACAGAAGGTCACAGAAGGTCACAGGAACACAAACACGCCTCCTTCCGCACTCTGCTCTAAATGACCTGTTGGCCAAGTCTAGGGTCAACCAGGGTCACAGCCATAGATACTTCTCCTGCTCTGAAGGTCACCTACAATGATGCAGGTGCATCTGTGCCTGTGCACATGTGAGCATGTGGGAGCAATCTCTACAGGACCCTGGGGGCTGGGGTTGGGGAGAAACAACCTCACTGCATCCTTTAGTACAATTAAAATGTTCATCCCACATATAAGTTGTTTTATATACTTCCAAAGTCAGAGGGCCAGGCACATTTAAAGCATAAATCCAAAAAGAAACATAGCAGTAGATGCTAACATTAACAGGGAGAGGCCGCAGGAATGGGCGTCCAGTAGTGTGAACAGCAGGCCCTCCAGGGTAGATGCTCCACCTCCCTCTTGGTCCCACTTTGTGACTGCTCCTGTGCCCAGTACAGCCCTGCTATACAGGACTTCCAAGCTCTGCCAGCTTACGAGACGCTGTGTAACCAGTGCTGAGCACGGCTCGGGGTCCCCCCCGACTGCCAACAGCACAGGTCAGCCAAGCAGGGGGCCATGCTGGGCTACCCACCCCCAGCACACCACAAGTTCCCCAGATGCACTTGCTGACCATGTGAGGTTTCCACTGCACCTGCTATATTCACCACATGTGCAGAACCATGCTGGCCCTGCTCTTTGCTGGAGTCACTCCTGCGGTTCACCCGACATAGGCCTTATCTGGGTCACCAGCTCTGTCCCGGGAGCAGGCCATCTAACTTCCTTGTCTTTCCGGGAGCAGCTCCGGGTGCACTGCACCCATGCCCTCAGTAGGGCACGGCTGGTAATGCTTCTCAGGGTCTACACCTGTTCCTCCTGAAGCATGGAAGTTCCATTCTGGCCAGGGGGTCTCCAGGACTCAACTGCAAGGATTAAAATTCCTAGGGGCAGGGCAGAGTCCTGGAAAAACTGGACTGTAAGTACATCGGTGCTGCTCAGGCAGCCTTGGGGGCCTCAGGCGGGAGAGGGGGAGACAGGAGCCCTGCCCTATCCCACCTTGCAGGTGGGAGACCTGCTTGTCCCCAGCCCCAGGACAGCTTGTTTGGAAGGGACAATCCTCTGCCCATGGGGAGTGTCCCATGTGCTCAACTCTTGTTCCCAAAGCAGGATGGACTTTGTCCACTCTCTGGGAAGGGCTGGCCACGCAAGGTGGCTGGGTAGGTCTCTGAGGACCGCCCGTGGCACCGCCCAAAGACCCTGGGTGGCTCTCTACCCCATCGCCCTGGGGTTGGCTCAGGGGTCGAGCCATGAGAGGCTGCTGGGGTGTCGAGTGAGGGTGGAGGACACTGGGGGTCGGGGTACCCAGAGGACGTGTCTTCGGGTGGAGGTCGGGTGGGCTCGGGCCCCCTAATGTCAGGTCCTCGGGTGGGGCGTGGGCCCCTCACTCACCCGTGGCGGTCTTGCTCAGGCCGCCGTCTTTCTGCAGCAGCCGGGACCACTTCAGAGCCCTCCTGGTGAGCACCACCAGGTAGGCGGACAGGAACTCCTCGTAGGCTGCGTAGTCGAAGTCTTCGGGCCGCTCGAACCCGTACGGGTCGACCCTGCAAGGCACCGACCACACTGCCAAGGGGTCGCCGTGCGCGGGCCACAGCGACCCCTCCTCCTCTCCATCCCTGCACCCTTTCTCCGGCCCCTGTCCGCCCGTCACGCAGCTTCCACTCACCTGGGCCCGCAGGCCGGCAGAACCCGAGAGCGGTCGGCAAGCATGCCGCATGCGTAGGGCAGAGGCTGCGACCCTGTGCGCCGCGGGCTCGGGGCGCCAAAGCTTCCGGCGGGGCGGGACGGGCCCAGAGGGGCGGGGGCGGGCACCGAGGGGCGGGCACCGAGGGGCGGGCGCAGGGGCCGGGGCGGAGCCATGAGGGAGGAGTCAGTGGAGGGGAGGGGCTAGGATGGCGGGGCGGTCGTAGCGCAGAGAGGAGTGAATGGGGGAAGGGAGGGAATACGACTAGGGCCTGACGGGGAATGTGGGCGGGGCCTTGCTCGAGGCTTTGAATGACACTTAGGGACACCTGTCCCTCAGTCCTTGAGCCCGGTAAGAGGCTGCTGACCTCGTGTCCTCTTTCCTCCCACTCCAGAGCCGAGAACACTCCTGACCTGGCGTCCACTCAGGACAGCCGCCCGACAGCCGCTCCACACTGGGGCTTGGACTCGGAACCCGGGTGCTGGGGAGTCATCCCTGGGACTCTCTACCCTGGATCTGCGCCCCCTGTGTCCATCTCTAGGACCATTCCTGGATCCTCTCGCACTGGGTACCTTTGTCCTGGGTTTCCCCATCCTAGGTCCGTCCCTGTGTCCCACCATGAAACCCTTCGCTGAGGAGTGAATGTGGCCTAGGAAGGGTGCAGCCCCGTGGCTCAAGCACCCATGTCCCCTACTGCAAAGCTCTCCCGTGTCCCATCCTCTTCCTCTCACACTTACATGGATGCAGATTTGTGTTCTGGGTCACTTATCCCTGTCCACTTGCTGTCCTGAGGTGTGGGCATTCGGCACGAGAGCCACCGTGGTCTGCATTTAAGGCAGCCAGGCCTGGGAGCTGAGTGACCCTGACCTCGGCTGCCCAGAGCCCAGATGCTGCCAGCTCCGCTCACAGCACTCTGGCTTTGAAAGGCAGTGCCTTCCCCAGCCCTTCAGCCTGCTGTGCCCTGACACCCCGGGACCTTCCCGGGCGGCCTTGCCTGAGCAGCCTTTGTCCCGCTCCAGCCTCATGCCAGGCTGCTCTCTCACTTCTCCTCAAGTCCAGAGGGAAGAGGAGAGAAGCCCTGCCACCGGGCTCTGACAGCTCTCCTCCCAGCTCCTGTGCCCTATCCTGTGCCCCTTCTCCTGCCAGTTCCAAGACCCATCCAGGACTCCCTCCCTGCCAGGCGCAGCCCACTCCTGGCCAGGCCCCTCGAGGACCCTAGGAGGAGTCTCTGGAGCCGGCCTCAGTCCCTCTCCCAGCCTGTGAAGCATCCAGAAAGCACCGGCTCTGGGCCTGCATGCTTGCGTGCGAGCGTGGCAGTCGCCTCATCTCTCAGGGTCAGCACCCACATGAGATCCCTGTGGGAGTGCAGGTGAAAGCATGTTGGATGAGAGGACCTTCCCTCCAGGAAGAGCGGAGGAAGAGACACCTGCTAGGGATGAGGGTGGCCAGCAGCCCCAGCAGAGTGAGGCAGGTGGTCCTTCTGCCCCCTCCAGGATCTGGCCGGCCTGGGACTGAGGCGTGGCAGGGTGTGGCTGGGGTCAGCCTCCCTCCCGTCTCCTCCTCCAGCCAAAGGCCCTGGCACCTCGCACCTTTCTGCTGCAATCTCTGCAGGGTTGTCCAGGGCTTCGGCGCTCTCACCTGGAGTGCTCAGAAGGGCCAGCCACCTGCAGCCCCAGGGCCATCCGCTTAGGCCGGGAAACCAGTCATCTCCCTGAACAGGTTTAGACCAGTTACCCAGGGACCATGAGAGGTTAGGATGCTTCAAGAGTGTGTGGGCCCTGGGCTATCCCTTGGAAGGTCCGGACACGGCCCTGATGAAAGCCAAGACCTGAGAAGACAGACTGGACCTAAGCTGGAAGGAGCTGGCCCTCCATCAGCCCAGCCACCGGGGGGGCTAGCCAGACTTCCTGAAGGCCCTTAAAGACGGAGCCTGCCCCGGGCTCCTTGCCCCGGGCTCCTTGCTGGACTGCTGGCCCTGAACACTGCACATCAGCTCCTAGTGGGGTGGGGTGGGTGACGTGCAGAGCTGATTCACATCCTGCAAATCCCCAGGTACTAAGTCTGAGAGCTTGCCATGCTGTGGGCTCCCAGACCACCAGGGGGGCCAGAGCGCACTGCCACTTGAACCCTGTTGGTCACCATCAGGGCTGGAGTCAGCAAGGGAGGCAGCTCCTTTGGAGACTAAGAGGGGCTTCAAAGACATGATAACAGGGGCCAACCAACCCCAGAGGCACTTTCTGGCTCTGTCTAACACGGATGAGGTTCAGGGTCATGAAGGATTTGTGTACATTTCCATATCTGATAGCTGTGCAAAGGTTGTTACTATCATGAATGGAAACTGATGCTGTTGAGCTGGGCCTGGAAAATAGGGTGAATACAGAAACCTCCCTCTCAGCATCCCATGTGCCAGGGCACAGGACTGATGGTGTCCACTTGTCCCTGTACCTTTCGCCCCGTAGAGCCAGCACCACGTTCTCCGGGGCCTGGAAAGGAATGCCTGACTGCGCCACCTGAGCGAGGTCCCCCTGGGGAGCCGCGAGGGAGCAGCCAGCCTTCCCCACTTGCCTACCTCGGTGTGACCAAGATGACCACTCTCTGTCCCCCTTGTCTGCAGCATTGGTGGTTGGGCTGTGTACATGTTAGAGCTCTTTAACATATGTACCATAATTATACCTACCCAGAAAATAAGCCCTAACAAGATTTTCCAGGCTGCTTGTAATGAGATTCATACCCTGAAATAAGTCCCAGTTAAGACTTTTCCATATGAACTCATTTAGCACATTCATTGAACACATGACAGGCATATTGAATTATAAAATAATAATATTAATATGTAATTGAGTTTAAATATTATTGATATTAATACTTAAAATAAATGATAATTATAATTAAGTACTATTTTTATAAATACCCAAGCAAGCACCTTTGGACAAGAAGTAAACACTTGTGTAAACAGATGAACTAGAGACTTGCTGCCAAATGACCAGTCAGAGGACAGATGTGGGGCTTGAGTAATGCGCACGCTAGATAGTGAGGGATGTGGTTGTATCTAATGTAAATCTTCATAATTCAGTATGTTGGGTGCTGGGATGGACATACTTAATATTCTTCTGTGAAGTAAAGAAACACTTTTTGAATTTTGATGCCTGCAATTTTTCATCACTTTGGTCTGAACTGTCATTCTTTTTTTTTTTCTTTTAGTTTTTTGAGACAGGGTCTAACTGTGTAGTTTAGGCTGGCCCTGAGCTCACTAGTACCTGGGCTGACCTTGAATTCAAGGTGATCCTCCTGCCTTGGCCTCTGAGACACTGGGATTACAGATGTGCACCATCACACACAGTTGGGACCGTTGTTTTCACTGCCATCATTTTGTTGCTCCTTCCTGTCTCTTGATTTGATAGAAACATTGTGAAGCTCAGCCTGTAAGAGGTGACGTGGGTGAAGCATTCATCAGATGAGATCACTGACAGCTCTGTTGCCAGTGCACCATGCGCAGGCTATATGAACAGGAAGTGCTCATTCAAGGAGAGGGTGGGGCCAATGGTTCTACAGGAAGTGGAGGTGCAAGAAATTTTGCAGCTACGATGATAGTCTAGAAAGGATGACGTGACAGTGTCTGAGTAAGTGTGAACATTTGTGCACAAGTATAGGAGTAAGCACAGAAGGTCATACATGATAAAATAAGACAGTCTCTGAAAATAAGCCCTGTGTGTCTTTTGAGTAAAAAGTAATATAAAGCCTGATCTTGTTTAGGGGAAACACAATCTGTATTCATCTCTTGCCCTGGCAACCGTATTTTGCTCTCTACTTGTATGTTTGGCAAATTTTTATTCTGTTTTTATCTTTGACTTTTGTTGGTAGAGTTGATTTTTTATCTGACTTGAGAAGACTATCAGATCTGCAAATATCTCTAAAAATACTCTAGCTAAGGAAGAAACAGAGATGAAAAATGCAGGGTGATAAAAACCTTTATAGCCCAATCACAAGTCTCTGGGGAGAGCTGGTGGATGTTTGAAATGCTCTGTCATCCGTTCCAGGCCCCGCCCTGCAGGGCTGGGATGGAAGGCTGCTGTGGGTCCACCTCCTGTCCGGGCCTGGGGCAGAGTCCTCTGGGTGGAGCCCACCTGGGTAGAGCAGCTGGGGCCCTGCCCCTGCTACACACTTGTCCCTACAGACTCAGAGATTACTGGCATCCCGGCTCCCTGAGGGGACTGCGGCAGCACAAGGGCTACTTACCAAGGGGCTATTTACTGGAGGCCAGGCAGGGCCTCTGGGGACGGGCCCAGACCAAGGGTACCCTTCTCCACAGGGAGGCCCTGGGCTCTGCCCCCAGTGGGGCTGGGCGGCCTCTTAGCCCTCATCAAGCATGGCCTTTGAAGAAGAAAAGCGGGTTCAGGGAACAGGTGGTCCCAGAGCAGGGAGACTGACAGACAGGAGGGTCTCGCATAAAATCAGACTCCAGCTTCCTTACTTTTTCCTCTTGTCCACGTTGATTTGAACGTTGGGAATTCTGCTCTGGGCACTGAAGAAGCTTGTGGTGAGAGAGGAGACCACTCCTCTGTGTAGAACTTGACAACTATGAGTTAACTTCTGCAGTCCTCAGTGATGGCGTGCCACAGACTCAGCAAGTCCTGCCCGAACTCTTGCTGTCCCTCTCTGCTGCTCTGCTCTGTGTAAACCCTGCTTGCTATGTTCCCAGGGAAACTCCAGGAGAATTAAGCCTCATACTGGTAATAATAATAATAATAATAAAAAGTGCACAAGGAAGCGCAGGCTTCTATTCGGGGCTCTCGCGAGGGACAGGGTCACTCGCTGAGCCACTGGCGTCATTAAAAGCCGCCTTTTGCTCCTGTCTCGGTGTTAAAGAGTTGTTTGTCTGGGGTTTTCACTGTGTCCTACTTCAGTGGCTCAATGGGAGACAAACTCCAGAGTTACCAGTGGGCAAGCATCACTGTAAAAAGACACTGAATACTTCCTGAGAAGAAGACCAGAGGAAATGTGGTGCTGTGTCTCAGCCATAACAAGGTTCTGCACAAAATATTTGGAGAGTAAGGGAGGCCTGTGGACAGCTCCTGGGGAGAGGCTTGCCCTGCCGACCCCAGGACCCAGGAGCACGGGGGACCTTGGACCTGCACAGGTCCCAGAGAGCAGGCTTGGCCAGTCATTTCCAAGTCCCTCTTGAGTCCTAGGGTGGTGCTGGTGTCCTGGGACTGTGGCGCTGAAGCCCCACACCCTCTTGGCATCTCTGTGAGGTCCTGACTTAGGTCACCTGTGCCACCTTTGCAGGGACCTTTCTAATCAACTGTGCTCTGAGATCCTTGGCTCAGGACTCCCACACACGAATTCAGCCATCAGGGGTCAGCTGGGAATTGCTAGCATGAAAGGAAAGCCACCACAAAGACCAGTGAGGAGCTTCTTAGGGCTCCGGGGAGACTGTCAGGCAGGGTCACTGTGGAGCCCCAGGGCCCCTGTGCAAACCTGAAGCAGAGAGACAGACCTTCGTGTGAGGGTATTTCCTGTCTGCTCACAAATTCTCCTTTTGTGTCCACTGGGCTCCAGTCCCTGCGCCTGCTCAGCATTCACAGCCTGTTTCCAGCCTTCTTGGGTGCTACCTGTGAACCCTAAGTACTGAGCCGCAACCCCCAGGAACCCAAATGCCATCTTTTATGGCAGGCAGCAAAGTTTTAATGGTTAGTATTCTGATTCTGTATTCTGATGCTGTTCTGCAGTCATCCTAGCTGTGGGTGTGAGGAAGGAAGGCCGACCTGTGCACGGTCCCGGAAGGGTAGAGGTGGGTGTGGAGGGCACAGCATCGTGTTTTTACAAACCTGCCTTTCCAATGGGTGGCATTTGGCAGCAGCATTCACCATATTTTTAATCACATCTCCCTTGTGAAGACACACAGGAAAGAGGATTCCAGAACTCCTCCAAGTGTAGGGACCTGAGGTGAATGTATTGGAAGTGAAGACCAGGGTTTTGAGGAGAGTCGTGGCAGTGTGTCCTTTACTGAAATCATTTAAAAAATGTAAATATTCACCATGTATTCAACCACACTGTGTAATATGTGCACGGCGGCTGTCACGAAAATGGGGCTCACGTGTGTGGTCAGAACTGGGGCTCTGCCTTCGCTGTCAGGCCAGGGACACAGGGAGGGGCTGGGGAGCTGCAGGGACAGGGAGGCAGGCACTTTCAGGGAGAGAGGGCGCCCCGTGGCAGATACAGCCGTCTGTTGTAAATGTAGATTTTCACTACAGAAGGGACAGACAGATGCTTCACCCCAGCCTCCCTTGCATCGGCTCTTCCACAATCCTGCCACCTGTCCTGGGGCTAGGGCCTCAGGGCCCCTGATCTCCTGGTGAAGGGAGGAGCTGTCCCTCCCTCCAGCGCTATCCCCAGCAGGCTGCTGGCGCAGGAAGAACGAGTCTGTCCTGTTTCTGCCTGTTTCCCTTTGAAGTTTCTTGCACCCTTGTGACCTGCAGGTTAGGGCAGACTTTTGCCCCGTGGACATCTCCTGACAGAACGTCACAGGCGCACAGCTCCCCCTGGTGAATGGAAAGAGTTTTGCACACACAAGGTGAATACTGCTGATGTCCGTGAGGCAGCAGCCTATAGCAAATTCACTGGAAAATCCCTGCTGGAAACTCAAAATATAGCACAAGGGCATCCGACACCAGAGCACAGACTTCAGGGACCTCTGAGCTCATCAGTTAGTCCAGGGAGACCACGCCCGAGGAACACACACTGACTAAGTTTCCCAGCTTCATTTCAGTGGAAATGCAGCACGCAGCTCAGCAAATGCCCTGGTGAGAAGCTTCATGAGCCCCAGGGTATCCCCCCACAGGGCTGGCTGGGCGTGGAGCCCGTGGGAGACCTCCAGAAGCCACAGGTCTAGTCACATTTATTTTTTCTGGGAGCAGCGGCTTCTCTGCTAGAGGAGCACTGTCCTGTCCCCACCTGTCCTGTTCTGAGACCCCGATGCTTGTCAGTCATAAAAATCCTTCTCTTTCTCTTCCACCACTTTGACGACATTTTCTGGACTGTAACGAAGTTTCCTTTTAATGGTATCTCACCCTGGCTTCCCAGTGGAATTGCCCTGGGGCAGGAGGCGCCTGGCTTCGGTCTCCATCCGCCTTCTGGGCCGAGGCCGCTCCCTCCTTCTTCCTCCTCGCCTTCTCCTCTTTCTTTGGCACTGGATGGGAACTGGACTCAGAGCTTTTGCATGGGGCTACATTCCCAGCCTTTATAAATTTTTATTTTGAGACAGGTTCTCGCGAAGTCACTAATCTGCCCAGGCTGGGCTTGAACTTATAGCCCCCTGGCCCCAGCTTCCCAGCATGCTGAGACCACAGTCATCACCACTCCGGAAGACAGGGCCCCAGAGTGATCCAGCACACAGCCACATTCCAGCTCACACTCAGTGTGTGGCTCACACTGAGCCACCTTCTTCCCTGTGACAGATTCCCACCCCAGGCCCAGTTCTGTCGGATGCTCCAACCCATCCAGGAAGGCACCGTCCCCCAACACGGATACACAGACCTCGTCTCCCCATAAGACTCCTGCTCCTCAGAGTTTGTCTTGCTTTCTGTCTTGCTTTTTGTCTATTAACTGCTCGACTAGCCCAAGCCAGAAACCTGGGAGTCATCCTAGGAAACAGCTGGTCATAGAGGTACAGACACGGGAGGAGCTGCAGACAGAATCCAGGCCATTGGCTGCCCCGCACTCTCATCGCCATTCCCGGTACTGCATTCACTGGGCCTCTGTGTGTTTCCAGCAGCCACGGTGGGGACCAGACCCAGTGCGGGGAGCTGCAGTCGGGCAGCACAATCATCCAGGCAATGTGGGTGTTGGGGGGCGGGTGAATGACCTGTGGCACACATCTCCCGTGACCACTGTGACACTGACGGCAGATGTTGTCTTCGTCCTAGAGACCTGGCACCCAGCCTCATGTGGCCAGCGTGGAGCTCTGGAAGGCTCTGGAGGCCTCTCATCCCCGTGGTCCTCAGTGTGGGCATCTCAGGGCGGCCTCTGCCCCACCTTCCCAGGCCCTTCCTTGCACAAGTCATCTCCTGCCAGAAGGAGCCAGACTGATTCTCAATTCAGTGATCATGGAAATTAAAACTGAGGCACTTAGCATGGATTCGAGGGAAAAGCTCTCACTGAAAGTGAGGGAAAGTGAAGGGGGCACTGGACAGAGAAAGACAGGAAGAGGGACAGAAGAGGCTTCGGTGTGAGGACTGAGGGTGCCCAGGTGCGCAGGGTGGACCTGGCTGGCTGGGTACAGAGGATCAGGGATCCTGTCACAGGGTGTCTGGTGAGTTTGGCCCGACCTCACATGCTTGCTGGGAGGGTGTGTGGCAGCTCTGGTACTGACAGGTAAGTGCTCCTGATGGAGAGGTGACCTTGTGGTGCAGTGGTGAGCCAGGTCCTGCTCACTGCGGAGCCCCGAGACTGCAGGTTTAGGGTGCTGTGCAGGGACTTCGAGGCACTGCTCAGGGGCTGGAACTGAATGTTGTGAGAGTTGGTGGTTGGATGCCTTGAAAATCCTAAGAATAACTTTAGTTACTGTTACCATATTATCCTCATCTTAAAGGCCAATTTAGGCATAATGCAGCTTCTGCTATAGACAGTCCCTTTGTGATTAAGATCTGGTGTGCAAAGCCCGGAGGAAAGCAAGGCACCATAAAAAGGCAGGCAGAAATGCTGAGCTTTGCTCGCTTTCCCTGGCCTCAAGGTCCTGCTGCAGACTCAGCGTACCCTGAGCATCTACATCTGAGCCAGCTGCACTGCAAAGACCCTTTTTCCAATGAGGTTCTAATCTGAGGTTCCTGGAGACTGAGTTAGGAGCTGCTGCACCTGGCAGGCCAGCAGGGTGATGTGGAAGCTGCATGGAATCTCTGTTTGCAAGATCAGTGTCCCCAGGGAAGGGTGGCTGGCAGCAGCTGTCTGTGGGCTGTGCCAGGCAGGTGCTCTGCCATGGCGCTACAAGCTGGCTCCAAAGGCCTGCTTTGGACAAAGAGATAACCACTTCACATCACAAGCAGAGCATCTGCTTAAAACCTGACTCTTTGTTACTTGGGAGAGGAAATCAACAAGTATGTATGATCAGAAAGCCAACTGAGTCAGTTAGGTGTGGTAGAGCATGCCTATATCCCAGCAGTGAGGAGGCTGAAGCAGGAGGATTGCAAGTTCAAGACTTTGTCTAGGCACTTAGTATGACTTTGTCTCAAATTTTAAAATAAAAAGGGGTGGGCAAGGTCACTGTTAGAGCACCCCCTGCTGGGTTTGAGCCCAATGCTGCAACAGAGAGAGAAGGAGAGAGAGAGAGAAAGAGAGAGAGAGAGGACTGGCAGAGCCTGTCATGTGTATCAGTTGCAAATTTAGACTCCAGTGATGTGACTTCTCACAGTATACAGCATATGGGCAGCTGTGAGCATCAGCAGCCATGCCCAGCTCAGGGGACACCCCTCCTCCTCACAGTGGCACCACGGTCCCAACCCCAGATGGAGGTGCAGCACTGCCGATCCAGCCTGCTGGAAAGACTGTCTGATGTAAGGACTCTGTTCTGCCCTGAAGTATCATCTTTCTACTGAAGCAGACTGCTTTCAATCAGGAGCATTTCTACATCAACTTTGGGGAAAAATCATTTTGTAATTAAAGCATAACTGTAGGTGTCTGAGGCTCAGTGTACCTTTCCCGTGAGCCACCTGTGGCTGTGTAAACAACTCCATCCACCTCTGGCCACACGAGGCCACAGTGGTCTGTGGGGCTGTGGGGCTCTGCAGCCAGATCACATTGGCTGAAGGCATTCTGTTCCTTTGAGAACCGAGTAGTGAAACTAAGAGAAAGGTTCAGGTGGAGTGGGACTAATTCTTGGTCAGATTTAAGTCTCCCCACCCACTTTCCATGGGTCCCCTCAGGAGAATGTGGTGACTTCATCAGCCCCGTGCACTTTGACGAGCGCCCTTCAGTTACCTGCTTCTCCCCAGTGACTGCGGGCACCCTGAGGTGACAGCCAGTTACCTGCTTCTCCCCAGTGACTGCGGGCACCCATGAGGTGACAGCCAGCTCAGAGTGTCTGGTCTTTGTCCACTCCGAGGCACTGACCCCCCAAACCCATATACTTTTTCACAAGTCCCTATTGTCTGTTCTCCTTTTGCTCTGCCACCCCCCTTTGTAGGTAGTTAAAAGACTGATGGCTCTCTGGTAGCTTTCTGTAAGCAAAGAGAGTATCCCTTTTCTCCCAACCCTTCTTGAAGACAGGCAGGGTGCAATCTTCAGGAAGTACTCGCCCTGGCTGATATCTTTCTAGATGGAAGTGCAGTGAGTGAGACACAGAAGCTTAACATCACATGGTTTCTCCTGCAGGAGAGACTGAGAGTTTAAAGAGCAAAATGGAGGCGCGATATCAGGAAGCAGGGACCCTGTGTGATCCACAGCTGTACTGCACCTGCCAGCAAGGGAAGGTCTCTGTCATGGCAGCCCGACCGGGTTCTCCTAAGTGGCTGACCTTTACAGCCACCTCACCCCAGTGAAGCTGCGGGCTTCAGCTGACCCCAGCCCTGGGCAGAACCAGCTGGTCCTCACCCCATCATCAACACCGGGGCTGCCCAGGGTTCCCAGTCCTTTTTACAGGTTTGCGATGGACTCACACACACACACAACCCTACAGGGACAGTCCTTGCTGGATTTGCACAGTCATGAGGCCAGGACAGTCTGGAGCTCAGCCTTGCTTTGGCTCTGGGGACACACATGCTCCCTGGTGGCCCTGAGGATGTCCCAGGGTGCAGAGGTGGGCTGCACCCAGGTCTACCGTGGTCTGCTGAGTCCCAGGCGCCGACAACCCTCAGAGACCTCACCCAGGAGGTCTCTCCACGTCATTGTCCCCATCCTGGGCCAAGTCTCGTGCTGACAGTCAGGCAGCGAGGGCAGTCACTGGTGCCTTCTGCCTCAGAGATGCGGGACTGCCCTTCTTTTATGGTCACAGAAGTGTCTCAGCAGCCTGCTGTGAACTCAGGTGGGAGAGACATGCGCAGACAAAAGTGCCCGTAAACTTGCCATCGGTGCCTGTGGCTGCTCACCCTCCTGTGTGCCTGTCTTCTCAGACCTTGAGCACTGCCGGGGACGTCCACATTGCTACCATCCCTCACCCTGGGTGCGAGGATGCACCTGCCCACCATAGGGGGCTTGTGTGAGCTCCGGGGTCTGGCGCAGGAGGTGGCTCCTGACTTCATGCACAGTACTGCATCCATGTCGCACTGTATCCCTGTGACATCTGTTTTTGTGTACGTTTGGAGTGTTATGCCCATGGCTGGCTGCAGTCACCAAGCCTGGGGGTTCCACTCATTCATTATGACCTTTTTGGCCTCACTGACTGACTGAGCAATGGAAACCAGGATTTAGCAGCTGCATCTTTGTCACTGAAAGACTGGACGCAGCTTCCTGGCTGCAGTCCTGGGCAATGGGCTGCTGGCCCCCTGCTGGGACACAGCAGGACCCTAGCATGGCGGGAAGGTGGTAATGTGGCCACAGAGCTCTTGACTCTCTGCCCACCCCACGGTACTGCCAGGCCATCTGCCTTTTGGGAAGACGCCTGGACCTCCGCAGCTTTGGGTTCCTGACTAGTCCTTACATCTTCCACAGACTCCAGGGCACCATGGGTGAGCTGGCTCCCCTGTGGTTCTGTCAACTACTCCCAGAAACTGGCTATTGTAGACCAAGTTTTAGCAAACGGACAGCACTCAGCACACATGTAGGTGAGTGCTGAGGGCTTAGTGCTCATGGCTGCTGCGTCTGGTTTGGGAAGATGGCCCAGAATGGCCACAATCACATGTGTATGTGCATCGGCCCAAAGAGTTCTTTCCCTTATTCTTTTATTTTTTTAAAAAAAGTATTAATGCAAGTCTGCAGTACACAATGACTCTTGTGAGGAGCTGGACCTCCCCTCCTTCACTTTCCCTTCCCACCAGAAGGCTCTTCCAACCAGAGCTTCGGGAATAAGAGCTCAGTGCCGCAGAGTGCCTTGCCGTGTTACGGCTTCAATGACAGTTCTTCCTTCTAGGATGAAGGGTGCCGGCACCACCCGAACCCGAGCCAGGAGCAGCTCCTCACTCACAGAGCTGCCAGGCTGCTGCTCTTGAAGACATGGAGGTTGTGGTCTGTGCCTGAGATAGCCAAGAGCACCCTGCCTGCCGTGGAGGAGTGATGACTTAAAGTTGACCACACTCAGCCGTACTGGACGACAGGCGGCCACCCGAGAGACTGCTTTTCAGCCTGACTTCAGAGCATCTCGAATGCCCTGGCTCTCCAGTGCCCTTCTCAGTGTGACCTCAGCCCAGAGCAGCATGACAGCTCCTTATCTAGAGGGAGGTCCTGGCAGCATCACAAAGGTCCCCCATTGCACACCTTGGGGTCTCCCTCCATACCTTGCCCAAGGGCTTGCCTGAGCCTCTTTGCACAGACCTGAGTCTGTGTCCGCTCCAGACAGGATGTCCTGCCTTCCTTAGGCAGCCCTCAAAGATGAATGGAGGAGATCTGCAATAGGAAGTAGACTTTATTCCTTCTCCATGAAAGTATTCACAGCTCTACAAAAGTTAGTAAAAATTGAAAAGAGAAAATACAAAAAGTACAAGTACTTACTTCTTTCTGGCCTATCCATTTTAGAGTTGCTTATATACAAAGGACACAAGTCGGGAAGATCTAACAGGTGGCTGTGGACCAGCACACAATTAAAAAGCTGGTGCAACTGGCAAGCACGCTCCTGAGGGTGCATCTCTAAGGCAGGGAGAGTGCTGCATCTGGCTCTAAAGCGAGGCCACCATGGGGCCTGCTGAGGCCCTGCTCCCCAGTGGGGCACAGCCTGTGCCGCACAGGCATATACCTCAGGGTGTCTGAGCAGGGCAGAAGAGCCGTGCCTGGTGTGAGCATCAACCAGAAGCCCTTCCCACACTTGGCAAAAAGGTCAGAGAAAGGCTAGAGGAGAGTGTATCTCTTTTTCTCTTTAAATTTTGAGTTTCATGGGTGGGGGATTTAGCTCAGTGGTTCCGGCTCAAGGTCCAAGTTCCATCCCCAGTAACCATGTATCACAATGCCAGGTGTGATGAGTCATACCTGTAATCCCAGCACTCGGGAGGCAGAGGCAGGAGGGTTGCTGTGAGTTCTGGGCTGGCCTGGGCTACATAGTGAGTTCAAGGCCAGTCTGAACTACAAAGCGAAACCCTGTCTCAAAAAAAATTTTTTTTGAGTCTCACATAAAATCTATGCTAAGCAAATGCTGCGCTCCACCCATGAGTGTCACCTGCCCCCACAACAATGGCAGTGTGCCCAAACTGTATCCTTGCTCCTAACAGACTCAGAAGAGGGAGGAATGTACCCAGCATCCCCTGGACACCCCAAGGTGCTCTGGCAGTGAGGGACAGAGGCTCCTCCCCCGAACTGCCACCTGCTGTCCTTGGCATGACCGCACCCACAAACCCCCTGACATGTGCCAGTCGCCTGCCCTCCCCGACTTCCCGCCTAAGTGCCCTGTTCCTGACTCTCAGGGAGCAGCCTGTGGAAGAGACTATGTCTCTTCTGTCTGTTGTCATGTTCTTGCCCATCACCGCCTTGGGTCGTGCTGAGTGAAGCATAAAGACACATAACAAGCACAGGTCTGGCACAGCTGGCACGGGCGCTGCCCAGCTCTTCTGCCAGAAGCTAGGAGCAATCTGGGGCAGGGGTGCTGTGCCCCAGTTCTCCACATGCTTGCTCAGGGCTCCAGGGGACAAGGCAGTCAAATCTGTGGTGCTCAGGGCCCTGATAATGACAGTGTACTCCTAAGACACTGCTTTCTTTTCTTTTTTTTTTTTTTTGAGACAGGGTCTCGCTTTGTGGTTACCAGAGAATCGAACTCGGGCCCTTGCACTTGCAAGACAGGCGCCGGAACCACTGAGCTAACTCCCCGGCCCCAAGACACTGCTTTCTTACAAGAACAAATACTCTAGACAACTGGAAACAGCTTGACTCCATGTGGCTCAGGCAGCAGCCTCTCAGGAACAAAGCAAAGCTGTCTGTGGCCCGGTGTACTCTGTGGCGGTGGCACTCTGCTAGTCTCTGGTTTCGGAGCAGCAGCTGCTAGAGTCAGTGGACTCTGTTGTGACTCTCTGTGCTTGCTGAGTGTCTCCTATGGTCTATGGTAGGGACTGGCAGGTTCCACTGAGCCTCTGACTCTACCTGCTGGGCATCCCTGTAGCTCGGGACGTGCTGGGACAAGACAGGGCCTGGGAGCAGAGACCGAGTGCACAGAGGACACAGAGAGGGCAGTGGTGGGCTAGTTGGGCCCTCCCAGACCTGGGACATGGGCAGCCAGCAGACCTGCCAGTCCCCTTCCTCATCCCAAGAGGAGAAATCACACAGCACCACACGGGGTTTATTCCCCGGGTCAGCCCAAGGTCAGCTCAAGCAGGGAGAAGAAAGGAGAGAAGATGATGAGCACAGACGTCTCTTCCAGGAGCACCCGGAACATGGAACCCAAGCTGGGCAGGTGCTGGCATCTCAGTGAGGCTCTCACTTGGAGGTATCAAAGGTGTCACTGGCCCTGAGGACCATAGGCCTGAAGGACAGGTCAAAGGCTCTCTGGTTGCTGAAGCTCTGAGCTTTGTACTTGGTGAAGGGCACCAACCTCCTGCATTGCTCATGATCTGCCCCTGAGGAGACTGGGCACTTCCTCTGGCCCGGGGCCCGGGGGGCCTGGTAGCTCCCCACACCAGGTGCGAGTGGGTCAGGGTTGTCCACTGGCTGTGGGGGATGGACTGCTGTGCTCTTGTCCTCTGGAGTGGGGTGCATGGTGTTTGGGCTGCCCTGGCTGCCAATGCTGGGCAATGGGTCCAAAGGCTCCCTGGTAATGCCAGCAGTGGGTGCTCCCTTGGCCACACTGCCAGGCTGGTCACTGGACTGGGGTACTATCCCCCTGGCAGAGCCCTTACTCTGTGCAGCAGGGCTCCCTGCAGCCTGAGTGCCACCTTCCTGGGCTGGAATGCCCACTCGCCTGACTGTGGGCCCTGGCACATGTTCCTGGTCTTGGGCTCTGACAGTGCCTGGCTTCTCCACTGTCCTTGCCAGGTCCAGAGCTGCCTGTGGCTCTGGCTGACATTTCCCTGTCTCCTGGGCCGCAGGTGCTGCACTTGCTTGAGGTTTGTCCCGCTGTCCTGTCGGCTGTGAGTGCCCAGGCCCACAGTGACACTCTGGTGTCTCCATGCCTGCTGGGACAGGGCCTGACTTCTTTGCATTGAGGTTAGCCCTGGGCTCTGCCCACTGGCCAGCGACAGAAAGCTCTGGGGCTGGCTGGGTGGGCTGGGCTTCCTCACTGAGGACAGGACCCATGGAGCATGCAGGAGGACACACCATGACAGGCGGAGACTGTGGGTCTGGCTGGATGCCCCTTCTGTCCTGTGCCTGTACCTCTGTGGAGGGCCTCCCTGACCGGCCCAGGCCACAGCCCTGAGAGCTCTCTGGGTGCCTGGAAGCCGGTGTCTGGGACTTCGTGCTATAGCACAGAGCAAAGCCTTCTGTGGCACGGACATGCCCAGCAGACACACTAGGACTAGAACTAGTCACTCCTGAGTCACCGGGGTGCGGTCGGGGCATCACCAGCACAGGGCAGGGCTTAGCTGCATCCTCCAGAAGTGCTGTGGAGGGTCCCTGCGTGGGGACCTGGTACTGGGCTGGGCCTTGGGTACCCCCTTCTGTGGCTCCTACCAAGGACCCGCTGGGTGCCGGCTCAAGGGGGAGGCTCTTTCCTGCAGTGCCACCGGTGTGCTCAGACTGCACTCTGCCTCCTTCCTCATCCGAAGCAGCCAGCCCTGCTGTTTTGTTTTCCAGGGCCTGGGCCTCAGCCTGTGGCACAGCTTGGGCCTCAGCCTTGGGTGTGGTCTGGCCATCTGGCAACTGTGGTGCTTTCTGGGTACCCACCCTTGGTGTTTTCTGGGCACCTGCCAGTGAGGCTGTGGGATCTCTGACACTCTCTGCGGCTGCTGCCTTCTTGGAAGCTGTGATGCCTGCCTCAGGCTGGCCACCTAGCCAGGTCGGCCCCTTTTTGTCCAAGTCACGGCTGGGGTTTCCCAGGGCCATCCCCAGGGGCAGAACCAGCTCTATCGGGAGCTCTGAGGACTTTTCTTGCCCAGAGGGGATGCTGTGGTCCACAGAGGTGGAACTCTCAGGTCGTCTGCAATCCTGGGGTGCTGGCAGCAAGGAACGTCTCTCTTGGGGACCTGACCCCAGGCAGGCAGGTGTGGGGGTAGGGGAAGGGTGGGAGGTCCCTGCTGGATGGCTTTTCCACCTTGGGGGATGATGTGACAAGGATGACTTACTTGGAGTCTGTGTTTCATTCGACTCTAGCAATGCACACATTGCTTCACTGTATACAGAGACAGTGGGTCCTGAGAGGCTGGGATAGCTGGAGGGGCTCTCGTTTCCAGTAGAACTTGGGGGCTTTGGTGTCAGGACTGTCTGTGGGGCATTGCAGTCCACACCAGCAGCATCCCTTAGGACTCCTTGGGGTCCTGGGTCTGTGGATGGGGGACTCTCTGGCACCTGGCCCTGACTGTTCAACCTTTCTGGGGCTGGGGCATCCTTCCTGTCCGCTGCCTCAGGGCCAGAGGCCTCCTTTCTCAACACAGCCTCTTCCCGAGGTATCTGAAGACAACAGGCGGGGCTCAGTGTGCTAGGCTGGAACGTGGGAGAGGCTGGCATCTCAAGGACAACGGGCAGCCTCATGCTTATCTGTAGAGACTCCATGCCAGGCTGTGTGCACTGTGCTGCCTGCGCAGCTGGAGGGGTTGGAGAGACTTGGGGCTCAGCCTTCTGCTGGGGCTTGGGGAGCCACCTCTGGGTGGCAAAGAGGGGCTCTCTCTCAGAGGTGGGAAGAGCACTCTCAGCCCCACCCTCAGAGCTGCACACAGTCATAGCGACCTGGGGGATCTGTCCTGTGCCTTCCTCTACCCTTAGGATGTGGTCTTCAGGCCCTGCTGCTGTGGGGTCCGTCATCTCATTCTCTGCTGCCGGCCTAGAGTCCCTGGGGCTGAGTGGGATGAGCAGGGCTACAGTGGGCAGGTGGCCAGGCAGGGCTCTGTCTTTGACTGAAGCAGAAGAGAGTTCTGGCTGGAGGGCACCTGCTGTACTCAGGGCCGCATGGGAGTCCCATGGAGCCATGGCTGAGGGCGCAGAGGACTCTGAGGGCTTCCACTGTCCTCCGGGATCCCCACTCAGCAACCTCACTCCTGGGGTTTCAGTCCTTCCAGGCTCCGTGTATCCCACACTGGGGGACAGGCTGGCCTCTGTCTTGGCCTGACGTCTGGTATCCGTGTGACTGATCTTGGTGCAGCGGGACAGCCAGCTGCGGGGGCTGCCCACCACCGTGGCAATGCTGAAGGCTGGCAGCGGCTCAGCTGTGTAAGCCAGGAGGTGGGCGAGGGGTGTCCTGGTGCAGCTGGTGGCCATGGTGGTCATGTGGGCCACGCGGACCTCGGGCCGGTGTGTCCTCTTCTGTAGGGCCCGGCTCCTGCGGTCCTCCTTGTGCAGTGGCAGCACCCTGGCCTCAGCGTGGAGGCAGCTGCTCCGCTCAAACCTCTCCCGCAGTTTGGCCAGAATGGCACCTCGGCCATCCACCTTTGGCAGGGGGGCCTTGGCCACTCCAGGCCTCAGGCCAGGGGGGCGCACACGTGTGTCCTTCTCCTTGGCCTCCTTCTCCTCTGCAGCCAGGAACTTCTTCAGAATGCTCTTCACGGTATTTTTTCCACCTGCGCTGCCCCAGCGGGGCTTTTCTCGAGCTACGGGCCTCTGGCTGGGGCTGCTGGTGCTTCCCTGGGCCTTCTCTAGCAGCTTGCCAATGGTGGCACTGACGAAGCTCCGGCCAGGCCCCTGCCTGTCCTTAGAGATCAGCCGGCCCACCTCCCGGGTCCTCTTCAGTGGGGGTTCCCGGCCCCGGCCCATAAACTTGGCCTGCAGAAGCTGGAAGCGTGTGGGCCTCCGGCTGGCCTCTTGGGGCAGGATGGGGCGGCCGGCCCGGTGTTCCCCATCCTCGGCCCTTGGGCGCCCTTTGGCGCAGTCCAGAACATAGAGTAGGAGGCTGCCCAAGAGGTCACGGGCTGCCTCGCCATCGGTCCGGCCCAACCTCCTCCTTAGCGCCTGTGCATCCATGGGCATCAAGTCTCTGCACGTTTTGCTGTGCTTTGGGCTGTGGGAAAAAGAATGAATGGTTAAACATTTTGCCGTCACGGTCCCCAGGGAGCTCTGTGCAACTCCTGCGGGGAGCCCAGTGTCCAAAGCACTCCCAGTATCTATGGGAAGAGTGAGTTGGGGGTCTGGTCTGCAGGGCTGGCAGGGGCCCACAGTTGTTGCCCAGGAGGCCGCACTAACCACTGCTTCCCAGGGCTTGCAAATCCCAGTCCATGTTCATCAGCATTGCAAAAGCACTTTGGAAAATCACTCTGTGTGTATAAAGTGTTCTTAAATAAAAAGGATATGTTTTGCTTACGTAAATAAACATCTCATATAAAAATGTTATGTTCTCTGCATCAGGTTTTCAGGAGGAAATATAAAGTGAACAAAACGCTACATTCTGGCTCAGTCCCGGGACCCGAGAGCAGTCGAGGTGACCTGCAGCCCCTCCCTCCACACCTGGGCTGGAAGGAATCAGACAACTGTCCCAGGGGTTCCTGGGAGGAAGTAGCTGGGAAGTAGCTTCCCTTGCAGGAAAGGCTGGTTCCCCAGGAGCAGCCAAAGAGGGAAGAGAAGGGGGCCAGGCCCGAGGGACCCCCAGGTGGAGGGCACCTGCCCTGCACTTCCCTGCCTGGCCTGGCTCCTCTGTCAAGCAGCTGGCCTGGAGAGATGGGTTCCTATCACCCGACAGAGTTTGTCCAGCCAGTGGCAGGATGAAGAGATCCACTCCACGGTGTCACAACAGGAAGACCATGACAGAAAGGGCTCTGTGGCGGCAGGTAGAAGCCAGAGCCACCTCCCGCCTGTCCAGGTGGTGTCAGTAAGATGCACCCTGAGTTTTGGCACTGTAGTTGCCCCGGTCTGTGGCTCATTCTAGAGTCAACTGGAGACACGGAACAAACATTCAAGTGCTGCAGGGTCTTCACCGTGCTAATTATAGGGTTATAACCCTAAACTTGGAAGCATCTTAAGGTTGGGGCATGCCTCAGAGCAAGAGCACTCCCCTAGCCCGTATGGGGCCCTGGGGTTGTCCTGCACTGCAGGACTAAGTAAGTCAACAAACACCTTATGTCTACCACCAGGGCTGCTTCAGTAAGGGCGGATCCATAGACTGGACATGGCTGTCGCCAGCTCTGCTCGTGATAGAAAACCCAAGTGCCCAAGCTGCAGAGACTTTGGGCACCTAGAAATGGACTGGCAGGAGGTGTGCGGACAACCGCCCCCGCAGGAGGAGTCTGATTTCAGATGCAGGCAAGCTCTTTAAACGGTTACCAGGTGACCCTGGTATCGAGGTGGGGCTGACAAGGGCCCAGTCTCTTGGCTGATAACGCCTGGCTGTGTGACTGTGATGACACAATGGACATCCACCCCTTGGACCTGAGGATTCAGATTTTGGGGTGCGAGTGCTTCTCCCAAGCCCCCGTGAGACCCATGCCATTGGGACACCACAGCCACATGAGAGCTGCTGAGAGGGCTGAGAAGCCTGAGCCTCAGCAGTGCCGCACTGGGACACACCCAGGCCTTGAGGCAGGAACATGCATTAATCCAAGGCACAGCTGCACTGTCTGGCCCACACGCCGTTGTTCTGAGTAATCAGGACACAAAGCACCAGCCCCTGCCCCAAGGAGTGGCAGTGTCCTCAGAAGGCACTGGCCCTGCCACTCGGCTGCCGCCGCCCTTCTGCCCAGTTCAGTGTGGACAGACCCGCCTGTAGCCGGCATCTCAGGCCGTAAAACACCCAGAAATCAGAAATCTCAGTGCCGCAATGGCAGGAGGGCCATTCACCAGGTGCTGTGGCTTGGCTGTCCTGCCAGAAGCCTGACGCCTCCCTCCCACAGGTGCGGCTGCCTGGGAGGAGCGAGACCTCCCTGTCTCTAGACGCTGTGGACAATGAGGCTGAGAGTCTGGGCTTGAGGAGAACATCGTGTTTCCTTCCACAGTCCCCTGCTCCCTGCTGGGCCTTGGAGAACGCAGCTGTGCTGGTACTGGGTCCAGGGAAGCTGTGCAGAACTGCATGAGTCTGTTGCTGAACTGAGATGGTACCATAACCTACGGCCTCCCCACTGCGGGCGGCTTACACGGTGACAGCATCTTTCATCTCTTAGGGTCCCATAAGACATTCGTCTCCTAATCAGTGGCTGCTTAGGCTTAGTGTCTTGGGGCTGGCCCCTGGCACTGGCACCCAACCTGTCTCTGCCTCCTGTTTCCCTGCCTCTGTAGGTGGCAGCTCCAGTCCTGGCACCCTGGTCCTTGGAGCTGCCTATGCCCCAGGACTCATGCTAAGCCGTCAGGTGTCTCAGACACGTCCTTGTCCCCTGGAAGCACTCTCCCCCTGGACTCGCCTGCCCTGCCCCACGACAGACGGCAGGACAGTGTCCTCCCTCCTGCTGGCCCCTGTGAACCCCATGACCGGCCCCACCTGCAGAGCCTGCTTTGTGTTCCTTCCCAGCGCTTCCCACTCTTCCTGAGGGCGCCACCTTTCTGCCTTCTCACCTCGTCACACTCGTCCCCTGATGGGTCTCAGCAGGGCCTCTGGGCTTCCACCCTGATCTGCCACGGGTCTGAGATCCTCCCCTCGGGGGTCCCACTACCTGCCTGGCTGACCTCCACACCCAAGGTCACGCATATACCTGTGGCTAAGTCTCCCAAGGGACCCCTAGGGACGTTGGTGTGGGGGGCTCGCTCTCAGGGGCCAGACTCACCTGCCCAGGTGGGAGCACGGCGGTGGAGGTCCCTCGCCCTTTGGAGCTCCGTGCTCCCCTCTCGGGAAGACAGGGCTATTCCATTTGTCTCCAGGACTTCTCAGCTTGAGTCACTAAGATGACTGAAATAGCTGCCCGCTGCGTGCAGCAGGGACAGTCTGACTGCCCCACTAATGTCTGCGATGGTCTCCACGTCCCATTGGGCTTCACGTCTAAACTGGGTGCCGGCCTGAGTCTGCTCGCCTGTGGTAGGTGACCTGGAGCAGGCAGGCCACAACCCCTCCAGGCACCCGGCCTGAGTCTGCTCGCCTGTGGTAGGTGACCTGGAGCAGGCAGGCCACAACCCCTCCAGGCACCCATGCTGGGGCAGCGACACCTCCCTGTGTCACTGGCAGAGCAGGCCCCATGCTGGGGGACTTGCTGTGTCCATGGTGACACATGGAGGTCCAGTACTCACTGGCAAAGGCCAACGTGGCTCCTGCAGGGTTGACTATCTCCTTAGGTGAACACAACAATCAGCCCCGCTGGAGTTCCAGAAAGTTCCACCATGCTGCAATACCTCAGAACGGCAGGTCTGACCCTTTTCAAGGTTTACAGGCCGGATAGGGACGAGAGGCTGGGCCAGCACCATGGACTCCTCTGGGGACCCCCATGGGCTCAGCCCCACACCTGCCGCAGGCACAGGGTGCCGCACACTTTACCCCAGTCCTGCTGGCTGGGACAAGAAGAGGCTCACAGCCATCACAAGCCAGGCCAGCAGTCCTCGTGCCCGGCCCCTCCCTCTGCACCAGCCGCTGACTGCTGCTGCCCTGTCCCTATGGAGTCTGGGTCCTCTTGTCCCATTCCTGGGAACTTCTGCTGCCCACATATCCTGGGTTCTGGCTCAAGCCCACCATGGGGGAAGGCACTAGAGACCCCAGAGGTCACAGAACTGGAGGGAGGCAGCTCCGTGTGCCTCCAAAGTCCCAGCCTTCGTCTAGGCCTCCTCCTCTGTGTCTGGCACCCCACCCTGGCTGTGATCCAGCACCCTGTCTCATGTTGGGCAGACACCCTGGCTCCTCCCCCAAAGTAGCTGCACATATGACCAAATCCCTCAGGCACTCGGACCAGCAGCCACAGAGTAGAATCTCCCTCCAGGGCCAACACAAACATGGGAGCAGCAACCTTCCTGACTCCTCTGGCATCAGCATCCCTGGTCGGAGCGGAGGCCATCTGGAAGTCGCTCACCATGTGGACGTCCGGGCTACCACAGTCCGTTGGGGCCACCGTTGCACTCACAGTGGCAGCCCTCCCTACCCCACCCTGAGGTTCCTGGTTCCTTCCCATTACTGTGCATGGGTTCATGGCAGCTGGGCCTCAACCTCCACACCCACATCCTTGGCCATGCTCTGGCCACCACAGCCCGTGTGACCTTGCTCTGAGAAAAGTGGGGTCTCAGATGAGCTCGAGTCAGGCTCCACGCCTGAGAGACCCACCCTTGTCTTGAGGAACAAGGTGCCTGTGACAAACCAGGTTTAGAAAATGCATCCAGTGGGCCGAGGATTTAGCTCAGTCGTTCTGGCGCCTGCCTGGCAAGTGCAAGGGCCTGAGTTTGATCCCTGGTAACCATATAAAACAATGCTGGTAGTGGAGACTCATGCCCACCAGCAATCAGAACCACATACCACAGAGCCAGGCATGGTGGCTCATACCTGTAATCCCAGCACTTGGGAGGCAGAGGCAGGAGGATTGCTACGAGTTCAAGGCTGAGCTCAAGGCCAGCCTGAACTACAACAGCAAGACCCTGTCTCAAAAAACAAGAAGAAAATGCATCCAGTGAAGACAAACTCTCTGCACCACTCTCTGCACCAGCTGCATCTCTCCTCTCCTTGTCCCTCTGTGGGAACCCAGCAGCCTCACACCCGTTCTGTCTGTCCTTTCTTTGGCTCCTGTCCTCAGCCTAGGACGTCCCCCAGGGCACCATCTCTGGGAGATGCTTCTGCTCGCACACCACACACCGTGGGGCTCGAGGTCGCGGGGCAACGGGTCTCCCGACTCCTTCTCACCCAGCGCATGGTAGATGCTGGGTGGCCAGATGCTGGGTGGCCAGCGTGTCCTAGCTTCATAGCTGCTGCCTCCTAGCATGTCTAACACAAGCCGCGCGGTCCAGGAGCACCTCCCTCTGCTCCCTCTGCCTGACCACGCTGTGGGAAGGGGCACCACAGATGGCCCATTGTCTGCTGTCCACTGGCTCAAGCCCCTACTCATGCAGGGCATCCTAGCTGCTCCCAAGCTCTGCTCTGCAGGGGCAAGGGCCCAGGACAGGAACACTCAGAGTTGCCCCATGGTGGTCTCTTTTGTTTTTCCCAATGTTGACCAGCTGGGTCCTGCCAAGCTTCGATCTAGCTCCGGGAACAAAGACTCTGCTTAAGCCTACAGTAACGGGTACCCAACGCCGCAGAGCCACGATCCACTCGTACCGTGGAGCCAGTAGAGCGGAGTCGCCCAAGAGTGCTGGGGAAACAGGCTTTCCAGGCTCACTAGTTCTCGTGATGAATAAGGCAAGTTTTTAAAGGCTGTCTGGGGTCTTCCTGATGGAAGGAGTGGAGTCCTGGGCCTCAGGCTTGTGGGCACTGAGCTGGGCTTCAGAGCAGAGTCCCCATCTGTGGGGGGCCCCCGAGGCCACAGGTGCATCCGTCAGATGTCGAGGAAGCTCCAGTAGCCCAGAAGAGCAGGGCTGAGAGGGTACAGCGGGAGTGTGGCGAGGTGGCCTGTGCAGTCCTTGTGCTGTAGCGGGGAGCCCGTTCCAGTGGGGCATCTGAGAGGCTGACGTGACATGGTTAATCCCTGCAGTACTGCTCTCGTAGAAAACAGCTGGGACTGCACTGCTGAGCTGGGCGCTCACACACTGCTGGAAATAGCAGGCGACTGCTAGGTGGTGACCCCAGGCCAAGCACCTGTGACTGGGGCTAACGTGGCAGTGGGGCGCCCTTCAAGGCACAGAGGTACAATCCATTAGCAGAGGGCTCCGAGGCGGGCTTCTGGGGCCTTCAGGTGGCTATGGCTTCGTGTTGCCCTTGGCACCAGCCCGGCTGAGTGTGGGCAGCAGGGTGCTGAGCCTCTCTGATGAGTCTGTGGCTTAAGCAAATAGACAAAAAAGGACTGGGTACGTTTTGAAACATAAACTGCAGTCCATCACTGTGCAGAGGAAGCTGTCTTCTGAGTCATAGCATCATTCTGGGTTAGTCTCCTGAAGTCCCCAGGTCACTACAGTGGTGGTCACACAAGAGCAGTTCTTGATTGAGGAAACTCATTGAAATGTGGACAGTCAAAACATAGATGCTCACAGGTGAGTCTCAGGTGACCCCAAACAAAGCGCGCGCGCGCGTGTGTGTGTGTGTGTGTGTGTGTGTGTGTGTACACGCATGCACACGTGCATGCATGTCTCAGGGTCTGTATCTCTAGATATGTCTCCATTTCTCTGTCTCTGTGTCTCACTGTGTCTGTCTGTCTATCTTTTTGTGTTTGTCTCTGTGTCTGTCTTTTTCTGTCTCTTTGTGTGCATCTCTGACCCTGTTCTCTGCGTGTCTGCGTCTCTGTCCTTCTGTCCATCTCTGTCTCTCCCCAAGTCACTGTCTCTGTGTCTGTGTTTGTGCACAGGTGTGTAGTGAGTGAGACCAAGACAACGGGCAGGTGTGGCCTCGAGTCAGTGCTGGTGAGTGGGGCAGAGGACAAGGGTGCTGTTGTACTGGTTCTGTGGCTTTGTGTGCATTTGAAAGCACTGGAGAATAATAAAAACAGGAAAGGGAGGAAGCAAAGCCACATTGTGACAAGGATCCCCATGACGCAGGGTCTCGGGGTAACACTCTCATCTGAGCCCAGGCGGAGGTGCGTGGTGGCCTTGACTGGTGCCCTGATGACCCTGGGTCACTGCAGTGGCCCCTGGACAATGAAAGATCAGGAGCAGCTGTGATGGCTGAGTGTTCATTGTCACCGCGGCCACCCGAGTTGCTCAGCTGGATCAAGACATTGTGAGGCTGCTGCTTCTGGCCGTGCAGTTCCTTCCTTGTCCCTCATGGCAATGCACGGGAAATGAGTTGACAGGGCAGCGACTGTCCCCAGGGGTGCAGGGCCAGCACCATGACCTGGGATTTGTCTCCCTTATGCCAGGACTGGCTCCATCAGCGTTTCCACGCCTTGCGGCTGCTCCATAGTCCACCAGCCAGGAAGGGCAGGGCACGCGCCGGTGGGGGCTCCTTCTTGCTCTCTCTCTCTCTCTCTCTCTCTCCCCTGCTCCACTCCATGAGATCTCACCCATCTTCCTCACAGGAAGTGCGGATTAGAGGGATTACTGCTACAGATGGTGGATTGTTACTATGACCAGCACGTGGTTGGAGTCCAGGATGGTGTGGTGTGTGGCAGTTCCCACTTTACTGTGTGTGTTTTAAGTTTTGCTGGTGTTCTCTTTTTGAAATAGAGTCTCATTAAATTGCCCAGGTTGGCCTTGAACCAGAGATCTTCTTGCTTCAGCCCCCTGAGTAGCTTGAATTACAAGCTCCACCCTACCCACATTTTCAGTGTCTTTTTCAGAGCTTCTCTTGAATCCGCAGTCACTTCACCTCTGGCATCTGCTTCCTCCAGTGTCAGAAGGCTGTGCTGCCGCGCCTGCCTCTCATCCAGCTCTCAGATAGGGAAACTGAGATTGCTCAGCCATCCGGTTTAGGAACTCAGTGTAAAGGCCAGAGACTTGTGTCCCCCTGCCCAGCCTCTGCTGACCACTGGCTCTCACGCAGGGCCCATGTACATGTCTGTGGGCACAAGTGGCTACCAGCCCCAGCTCTCTCTCAGGGCGTCTTTGCCATCAACCTGAGCCCTAGGTCCCCAGTCCCAGCTTCAACCCCATTAGAAAGGAGTCCAAGACAGATTGTGTCCAAGACAGAAAGTAGGGTGCAGCCAGCCACATCTGCAACTCACACCTGCCTGTATCCTCCAGTTTGCTGCCTCCAAGGGTGAGGTGCTGATCCTGGCTATGTGGGTTGACCTGAGTCCCTAGATGGAAATGTCACAGGACAGTCACACCTCTTAGATGTCCGTGTGCATCTGGTCATAGATACACACTGTCTTTTGGTCTCAAACAAATAAGAAGCCCTCCAATGAAAGTAGAGCACAACAAAAAAGTATGCATCACACTTTCAGAAAGATCAGAGAAAACCCCACATCTCGGCACTCTAGCTCACTGTGCTGTTGGCAGAAATTGGTTTCTTTTCCAAAGAGGTGAGAAAGCAGCATTAATAGTAACCATAAAGAACAGAGGCTTAAAAATGTTGCTCAAGAAATGGAGACAAGCCAGGTACAGCAGTGCAAGCCTATAATCCTGGTGACTCAGGAAGCCAAGGCAGGTGAATCACAAGTCTGAGGCTCTGGCAACTTGGTAAGACCCTATTCAAGCATAAAAAATAAAAAAGGTGAGGATGTAGCTTGTGATAGAGCCTGTCTGGATTCAACCCCCAGGGCCACCCACATGCACATGCGCGCGTGTGTGTGTGTGTGTGTGTGTGTGCGCGCGCATACAAACACACACACACACACACACACACACACACACACACACACACGAGACCAAGCTCCATCAAATGCTGAATATAGATTATAGGCGTACCGAGGAATCACAAGCTAAGGACACGCTGAGGAAGAAGCAGCCCAAGGAGGGACGGTCCCTGCAGGCCGTGCTGAGCTGGGGCAGAGTGAAGGTCTCTACATGGCCACTGCACCCCTTCGGGGTCCCTTTCCTAAAGGACGACTTCAAGACCACTTCTCTGCTGTGTGACACGGTGTGAGCCTTCCCACTTTTGGCTGAAAGCAGGTCACTTCTTATTTGCTCAGGCCACAACTAATGCACCACAGCTCAGCATGGCCGCCTTGGCTCAGCAGGAACCCTGAACCCTCAACCCTCTGTCCACACAGCTCTGCCTTGCCCAGAGCAGGGGCAGGGCCTCCACTGGAGCACAGCTTCCCAGCCTGTGCATGCCTGCACCTCCAGCAGGTCCAGGAAGGAAAAGGGGGACAGGAGGTGCCATTCAGACCCCAACTCACTGGCCCCAGGACACAGTGTCCTCTCTGTGTTGCCCACAGACACCTAAGCAGCTGTACCAGAAGCTGGTCCTACAGGAGACGAGGCCTGGCCTCCATCCAAACCCTCAGCAAGTTCACAATCACACCTGCCCATGGCTCTAAGCAGAGAGGACCTTGTGGGACAGAACGGTGCCACAACCACAGGTCTGGTGGGCTTATGTCCAGCACAGCAGATGTGCCAAGGACAGTTGGGGGATCAGACCCTCCCACCCCTCCTGGGAGCCTGCGGGCCCCCTTCAGTGTAGTGTGAAGGCCAAGGGGACAGGCAGGTAGTGCCAGGAAACCTTTGCTCTTGGCCTTCTTAGCGAGTTTTTCTGAAGGCTAATTCCCGAGTGGCAGCATAGCTAAAAACCTGCTTCCCTGAGGCAGATGGCATGGATATCTCTGCATGAGGACAGCTGCCACAAGCATGAGGAGGCAGCAGAGACCCCAGCAGTCCAGACCACACGGAGGAGGTAGAGAGAGTGAGCAGGTACTCTCGGAAGGACAGGCACTGCAGCTAGCATTGTTGCAGTAAGACAGCAGATAGCATTCATTAGTCTTGCAACAGAATAAAATACACCACTGCCCAGGAGACTACTCTTAACTGTTTGTAAGCATAGCAGGTCCAGGGTAAAATCAAAAAAGCTCTAGACCCCTCTGAGGTCGGAAAAAATATTCTCCTAGGACAAATAATGTATTTTATATAGCACGTGGTACTCAGAAAGGGGTTTAACATATGATTACAGTGCAATCCCCCCAACCCAGGGGCAGAGGAGGTTCAAGTGTGTGTGGTGTGTGAGTGTGTGTGGACCCCAGAGTGCCCTCTTGGGCCAAAGACGCGCATTACTTCTCCTCTGTGGACAGGCGGTGCAGGGCGCTGCCCAGCTCCTCCAGCCTCGCCCTGTGCTCCAGTTCCTGGTACAGGCTTTGGGGGACAGTGTCCAGGCCATGCAGCAGCCCAAACAGGCAGCCGGCGATTGTCCCCGTCGCGCCGCTCTCACCTGCAATGTAGACCCAAGTGGCTGGGGCTCGAGCTGCCCAGAGCCTCAGCATCCCCACTCCAGTTGGAGGGTGTTGCTAGGGTCCCTCCACCTGGGCAGGGACACCGCAGAACGGTGCAGAGGAAGCCAGGGAGCAGGGCCAAAGGTGCCTGCCTGGTAGCAACCCAGCCCGCACTCACACGGACACACACCCACACTGACAGTTGAACATACCCACTCACATGTGCATACTCTAACTCAGGTACACACATTTAGGTCCCTACTCACCCTCACATGGACACCAGGCTCCCTGAAATGGTGCCTGGTGGGAGTCAGAGGCCCCTAGGGCTCCCAGTGCTGGCTCCCTGATGTGCATTATGGGAGAGCCTGGCAGGAGAAGCTGGGTGGGGTTGCTCTCCCTGTCTGAGAGGGGCCTCAAGGATGGAGGGCACCTCACCTCTGTGGAACATGGCCCGGTGGCACAGTTCAGCCCAGCTGGTCCCCGCTGCGAGGAGGGCATCATAGGCGATCATGGGCGCGTCGTGGCCTCGTCGTCCTCCTCGGCCTTCTGAACTCCACTTCTTATAAGTCTGGAGAAAACACAGGCCAGGCACAGCCCAAGAAGAGCACACTGGTACAGGGAGCCTGAGGCCTGGGACACCTCTGCAGGTGCTGTCCACCCATCCAGCCACTGCCTTCCCCTTCTCTGACCGTCCCTCCCTCCTCCCATGCCTTCCCCTTGCCTCAGGACACTGCCCCTCACCAGGAGCGACCGTCCTTATATTAGCACCCACCTGTCTGTCCACCCTCCTGTGCCCACGTCCATTTGACTGTGCACCCCCCACTCTGCACACTGATTGGGTGGTCTCGTGCTGGAGTGACTCACCTTCTCCCTCTCTTCTGCATTCCCATAGTTGTCGGGAAAGTGAGCTCTGCAGTCTGTGTCGTCACTGATTTTTCTCTCCTCCAGATAGAACTGCCATTTAGCTTCGAAGTAGAACCAGTGCTCTTGGTACTCTAGACACAAAGCACAGGGGAGTGGCTGGGGACTATCCCGTGGTCAGCACAGGGAGGATGCAGGGATGTGCTGGGGACACAGCCAGAGACAGACCACACCCGAGGTGGCTGCTCTGGACACAGGAGGGAGGTGGAGATGACAGTGGGCTCAGCCTAAATCTGGCCAGGGCTGCAATGATCCAGTGCCTTCTTGTAGAAAGCCTGAGTTTCTTCACTAATTTAACCTGGCACCTCCACAGCAGGGACAGAGTCCCTTGTTCTTAGTTAATAGCAACTACCCAAGCCCTGGAAACATGTGGTTCTGAGGACAACGGCCTTGAGCAGGGTTCTGGGCCCTGTGGCTCTGCACTGAGAGCCCCTGTTCCCCTCCACAGGGCTCCCTGTGACCCACAGCCTGCAACACCAGAAGGTCACAACCTCGCTGCACCCTCACATGAGTGGGACATCTGTACCACCTAGGACAGGAGGCAACAGTGACTTAAACCAGACCACGTACATGGAGCTGGGTGCTGTGGCTATGTCCTGCAGTGGGGCTCACAGTAGCCAAGCCCAGGGGAAAGGGACAGTTCTGAGACAGGCTGGTGGTCATCACAGGCTCAGTGTCTTCCAGGGCTATGACTCGGCACTGACAATGCAGGTACGGCCTTGTAAACTGTTCCAGAAACCTGTCTCTCCAAGGCAGACTCCAAGGCAACTCTCAGCTCCTACCAAGGGTTCCACCTCAGCTTGGTGTGACAGACTTCCACCCTCCCCTTCTCTCTTCTCCACCAGGACACCAGGCAGGTGACCTCAACATGGAAGAATATTGAGGGCTGCCTGCTGTGTGTCTCACATCTCTCCTGGAGCTGAGGGCCTCTCCTGTGGGTAAAATAACCTTCCTGAAGCATTGGCCTTAGAGAGCACTTCGGGCTCCTGGCCCTGCACCTAGATGCCTCCCTCCCCAGGGCCAGCTGACACTCACTCCCCACAACCTGAATTTAAGGGGACTCCTGTGACCTTTGTTTGACAGACTAGCAATGTGTCACTGGCATTAGGGGCAGCAGGCTTTGGGTGAATGGGGAGCAGATGCCCTCTGTGGCCATGGGTCTCTGGGGCTTATAGAAGGGGCACATAGACCTCTGGGGCAGGCGGAGGGGAGGCAGAGCATTCAGGCTGCAGCTGGGTTCCCCTTCCCTGGAGGGATATGTCTGCCTCTTGTCCCCCCTTCCCCTGACAACACTAGGTCAGCATGAGACTTGGGCAGGAACCAGCTCCTCCTCACTGCTACAGTCAGTGGCAGAGTCTCCACATGTGTGCCCAGCACTGATCTGAGCAAGTGTCCTGCTGCCAGCTGTATACATCACCTGTCGTCTAGGGACCAACTTGCTCACCTGCCATGTGCCGGATGGTCCTCTTGCAGTAGTCCTCGGCCAGCGTGACGGTCCCCAGCATGTCTCTCCCCCACTGCACCAGTGGCTTTCCTTGCACCGCATAGGAAGCAAACAGGGCTGTGCATAGGGATCCAAGGAAGCCTAGGGAGTGGGGGAGAGACAGCTCCAGCACCTGTCCTGGGCACAGGATGCAGCTGTGTGTGTCCTAACCGTGCATCCCTCTGTCTGTCCAGGGCAGGGGAGGCCTGGGCAGCCACTTAGCACAGCTGTTCTGTGGAAAATGGCTGCCCAAGAGACAGAGCCACAATGGCCCTGGGACTCCTCCACCCCAGAGATGGGATAATCCCACACGAGGGCTGAGCAACCCAGTGGTGCCCCACTGGGCACCTCTAGGAGTTAAGTGAGCGACTTTAGCCACACCAACTCCTTGGAGGCTTCTGTTCCAGACGGCTGAGGGAGAGGAAGCAACCCAGCACCGCCTCATGCCTACCATGTTGCCTCCCAGGCCCACATGCTGGGTGACTACCACCTGCCCTTGGTGAGGATGTGTCCCTCTGCAGGGTGCTCACATGGTGGAGGAGAACCCACAGCACTGGCCTTGCCTGGGGACCTCTTGGGATACTCAGCCCACTGGCGGGCATGTCTGCTATTATCACTGTCACTTGACACAGGTGGGGAGACTGACGTACAGCTGGGCCACCGTGGTGATGGCTCTACTGCCCTTGATGCAGCCTGGAGCCCGGCATCAGGGCCGTAGCCTGTGCTTCTCTTCCTTGTGCCCCGACAGGGAAGGTAGCAGAGCCATGCAAAGCTTCAGTATCCCCTGCTTAACATGGCGTGGAAAGTGGGCCTAACACAAAGCTGCCGGCTGAGAAGTGGCCACTCTGGCTGGGGCGGCTCCCACGCTGCAGGAGAGGGAGGCACCAAGTACCGCCTCACCTGTGGGATGGTTGTGGGTCATTCGGCCACACTCAACGCTGACCTCCACCAGGGTCTCCAGCCGCTCTGGCTTCCAGTAACGCATGCCGATGCACATGGCTTTGGTGGCTGCTCCGAACCCCGAGCCTGTGGGGGAGCACCCAGATTCAGAATGCAGCCTAAGAAGCCCACCCCAGCATCTGGCATTCACAGGTAACTTCCGAAGCACAAAAACTCACGTGAAAACACGTTTATCAAGAGATCATATGAACAAGTAGGCTCCAGCAGACTGTCACATGGAAGGGACATTCTGCCTGATGTTGGCAGGTTAGGTAGCCACTGAAAACAAACTTCTGGTGGGCGGGGACAGGCTCGAAATAAGCCTTCCTTGGGAAGCATAGAAGTGAGGGTGTCTCCACTTCTTAGTTTGACACAAATCGGCCTTTTCTCTTTAAAGACAGCTTCACTGAGTTACAGTTGGCACAGGGAATGGCAAAGCCAGCAGCTGGCACCAAGGCCCCGAGATCATATGCATCTGCAGCTCTCTCCTGCACTGTACGTGGACCCACAGGCCAGGGCTCTCACTTCCAGAGCACCCCAGGAGTGGGTCTGATGGGAAGTCTCCTTTTCATCTGGCTTCTGTCAGCTGCAACTGCCTTGAGGTGTGTCCTGTGGTTGTATCCCTGCTCTGGACAGGGTGGATACTGCATGCTGCCTCCCATTCCCTTCTGACGGGAGGCGGGTGTGCCAGTGTGGGCACCAGCGGACTGGACCTTTGTGTGGCCCTGTGCTTTCTCCTTTGTGCCTAATCAGGTGTCTAGACTGAGGAGATCTGAGCATCTAGGTCATGGAGCGATGTGTGCGCATCGGCGAGGGGCTGCCCTCTCGACTCCAAAGTGAAGGTGTTAATACTGAAATCTCTGCCTGTAAGTATGGACTTGCCTATTCCTTTGCAGCAGCATGAGTTTGCTTTACATACTTTGAGGGTACGTAAACATGTCAGTGTTTATATAGAACACCTTAACTATCCAACCTGTCACACAGTGACACTACCTTTTCTATTCCTGACAATATTCTTTGCTCCAAGATTTACTATGAACATTAATTCAGTTATTCTGGCTTTGTTTGCTGGCTTACTTATATTCCTGGGGAGGGGTGGTGCTGGGGCCTCTACTTGCTTGGCACGTCCCACTTGGGCCACTCCCAGCACATAGCTTCCTTGGATGGCACTGCACTGTCCTTGGATGGCACATCTGTCAACATGGTACACATTTCCTATCTTCCTGCAGCCTACCCACTGGGGACTTTTGTGGTAGGCAGCACCCAGTGGAGACTTGATTCCTTGTCCACACTGGCCCCTAAGCCATTGTTTAGGGTCTTCAAATTCTTTACATTTGATGCCACTGGTCATTGGGAACAGTCTCTGTACACCCTCTCTCCAGGCATGCCAGATGGGCCCTGATCTCTCCCTTAGTCTGTGGCAGAGGGCTTTCCACATCTTAGCACACAGACCCCTTCATCCTCCCAGCAGCAGCCAAACACTGCATGGTACGATGCAGCACAGTCAGACCCTAAGTCCCACCGGGAGCTGCTCACACAGTGCAAAGTGTACCCTGGGCCCTCTGCCCTGCTTGTTGCTTCAGAGCATCGTCCCCATGGGCGCTGAGATTCCTGGGGAGACAGAGGCAGCAGAGGGTGTGCCTGTCTGCAGTCCTGACCGACAATACCAGCTTCCCGCCCAGCAGCTGGGCGCTTCCCCCAGCCGTTAGGCCGCACTGTGTGCCCAGCACCACGTGCAGACATCTGCCGAGGTCGATGCCATCTCTAGCTGCCCCGGCTCCCCCTCTGGCTCACCCATTACTTCCCTTCTGACCTACTTGGGCTGCCAGTGCAGCCGGCCTGTCCTACCTGTGTCTGTGCCCCTCTTACGGACCCCCTCTCAGGGACAGCCCTGGCCGAGGCTGTCTTGTGGGTGGTCATCAGCAGCACAGACCACTTGGCCCTGGCTGCAGCTGTTGGCCTTACTCACCCCAAGGAGACATGGGACAGGCCAGCGCCTACACTACACCCCCTAGACACAGCTCCATGTGGACACCATTCTTGAAAGCGAACCGAGGATGGAAGACATAGCACACAGGGGAAGCCAGGTGCTGGGTGGACAGGCACCCAGCTCGGGGTGGGATGGGCTCCTGACCCTTTTCACTGAAAGGTGTGTGCCAGGCCAGCAGGTAATTGTCTGGCTTCAGCTGTGAGCAGCCCTCCACGGTGGCAGGGTCGGGTCGGTGGTCTGGAAGCTTCTCGACGGCCTCCACGTAGCACCTCACCATCTCACGGTACAGGTCATCCAGGCACCAGTAGTCTGGGGAGGAAAGGAAGTAGGCGGGACAGGCATCAGTGAGGGGAGCAGCTTTGTCTGTGGCACAGGCTGCCTGTGTCTCCTCAGCAATGGAGACAGAGGCCACCCAGAGGCACAGCCCTGGCTGACAGCTCATTTCAGGCCTCGTCGAATGCTGGACATGGCAGGTGGCCGAACTACCTGATGTCCTGTCCCATGTGACAATCTGGGGACATGAGCATGGATGGCTCTGTCCATGTCAGGCCCACTGTGCTGAGCCCTGGCTCGGGTGGGACAGAGCCTGGAGCTTGCCTGTCTCCAGCTCCTGACTGCAGGAAGAGCCCTCTGGCTAGGACAGTGGTGCACAGCTTGGTGGATGACACACACCACTGACACTGGGGTCTGTGGTCTAGGCCCCAAGAATAGCCACGCAAGAGAAGGCTTGGGGCTACAGGGGCGGTGGGGTGCTGCCCACAGTCCCTGTGACCGTGAGCAGCACGACTTTACTCAGGGCCACGGTGCCCCAGGGCAACCCTCAGGTGTCCTTGAGGGAGGTGGCCTCTGCCCTCATTTGGGGGATGCCTGCCCTATCTTGGGGTGTGGAATATGAGCCAGGAGGGTGGAGAGGATGAGGGCAGGTGTCATCACCTAAGGAAAATTGCAGACGGAAAGCCCAGCTCAGGGAATGGAGCCAGGGCTCTGGGGACAAGGACAGGCCACGGTGCCCTGTGAGAGACAACAGTCTCCGCCATGGGGTGTGAGGCCACAGCTGGGACCAGGAGGGAGATCTGGGCCTGGCCCAGCAGGCAGAGCCCGAGGGGCAGTGAGGAGCTCCGGGAGTGGTCTCTAGTCCCCTGCTCTCGCCAGTTGTGGGGGCAGGGCAGGGGAGGGGCGCTGAGGGCTGAGGGCAGAGTGAATGCATGTCCCAGGACAACAGGGCTATACCTTGTCCACACAGACACAGCTGAAGTGGGCCAGGGCGTCTACGCTGCCTGGAAGCCCTGCCTATGTAGCTCTCCTGCCACTGCCCTTCTTGTCTCCACCTGGTGGGCCCACCTGCCCTCCAAATCCTTTTAAAATAATTATTTTTATTCTGAAATCAGATACTAGAAAATCTCAGCATGTAACTAAAGCTAAGCTTTCTAAAACAACAAAACTCTGGGCTAGGGATTGTGGTTCCAGCATCTTCCTGGAAAACTCAAGGTCCCCAGTTCGAACCCTGGTACCACATATGTCGGGCGTGGTGGTTCACATCTGTAATTCCAGCCCTTGGGAGGCAGAGGCAAGAGGATTGCTGTGGGTTTAAGGCTAGCCTGGGCTACATAGTGAGTTCAGGGCCAGCCTGAACTACAAAGCAAGATCTTGTCTCAAAAAACAAACAGACAAACAAAACAATAAGAACCAAACAAACAAAGTCTATAAATACAATGGCATAAAGAGCTTTGACTTTTCAGGTTGGACTCTAACTAGAAGCACGTTCTCCAGCTGCAGATTCGTGGGGCTGCTCTGTGTGGTTAGAGCAGCTGCTCCACTCCATGGACCTCCTTCCCCGCAGCTGGCCTAGGCACTCAGCTAAAGTCCTGGTGGAGGGCCAGGGATTTAGCTCAGTGGTTCCAGTGCCTGTCTTGCAAGCACAAGGGCCCGGGTTCGATCCCCGGTAACCACATACGATACTGGGCATGAAGACTCACGCCTAGCAGCAATCAGTACCACATACCACAGTGCCGGGCGTGGTGGTTTATGCCTGTGATCCCAGCACTCGGGAGGCAGAGGCAGGAGGATTGCTGTGATGTGAGTTGGAGGCTGAGCTCAGGGCCAGCCTGAACCACAAAGCAAGACCCTGTCTCAAAAAAAAAAAAAAGAGTCCTGATGGAGAAAAGTCAAATACCTGGCATAGAGTGAGACAAAAGGGTCCCCCACATTTCCCTCTATGCTGACTTGGTGATGAAAATCAAATAGGCAGGGCAGCCAGGAACATGCCAGTTACCAGTGCTCTGAGACTCCAAAGGCCAGGACATTTCAGGGATGAGAAGCCGGCTGTTACCCACCCTCACGAGCCCTGGTCCAGCCAGGAATGGTGCGGATGGCTATATTCCACACACGTGAGACCAGTCTGACTCTCAGGTCTCCTGCTCTGGAGCTGGGGGCCGCAGGACACTGTCCTGATTCTCCTCAGTGCTCCCCACTCCCTGGGGTCCTGTCCTCCAAGGTAACATCAGGCTATAGACAGGACAAGATGGGGTCCCGGGACCTTGGCAGGTTGTCTATCATCATCAGTGTAGCTCCAAGACCCTGTAATGAGCTATGCTTTGTCTCTTCATGAAAACAATTGAGCTGTGTGAAAACAAAGTTTAGATGAAATTTCAACTTTGAAATTTAGAGGTAAAAAAAATAGTTTCTGAAGAAGCCATCCATCAACAAAGAGGCACATCTGACACTATTTCCTTGTGACCTACTTCTGAGAGGCCAAGGCAGGCCCATCAGTCCCTGACCACCTGCTTTCATTCTGGCTAATGTCACTTCTTCCCAGAAGACAAAGGTACCAGGGCTTCCCCCGTGTCCTGCTGACCCCATCTCAGGTGGCAAGTCTCCTCACCAGCTACCTCCTCACCAGAGTCAGCACTTCCCAGAGTGACCACCTGGCCAGATCAGAGTAACAGCCACCATGCCATCACAGACAGGCCATGGAGTGTGTACATGGATCAGCAGACAGAAACAAACTCCCAGAGCAAGTGCCGATGTGCAGCGACCATGGAGCAGCTGTGTCCAAAGATGCACCCACTGGCAGGGTTTAGTGGGAGGCGGGCGGGCTGTAAGCTCTGGTTACTGCTTTAATACCGCCATCCCAGGTGCTTTGCCGAAACACCTCATCTCACTGACATGCTCAGCACTCACTCGTTATTTTGGGACCAGTCAAGGGCATTCCTGCACAATGACCACAGAGGCAGGAAATATTTGGGTTTCGTAAGTGTGTGCTCCGCCGCTTCAACAAGCTGTGACACCTTATCTTATCCACAAGTTTCAGTGCTCTCTCTCCAGTTATTTAGGGACCAAGGGAGAGCATTCCTACACAGCGACCACAGAGCTAAACTGAGTGTGTTCACAGCAGACAAACGGAATGGCGAAGTGAATGTAGGTGAAATCCCATTGACTTCATAGCTGCCGCCAGTCTTAATTTTGCAAGGAACACGGTGCATAAGAAAACTGTGATACAATCATGAAGCAAACATTTCTCTGAAACCCTTGCTAACCCTTGTTAATCCCAAGATCACCTGCTCCTTACAGAATAGTTGAAGAAATTATTCCCCATATGCAAACACACAGCACTTTCTTAGAACACATCTGTGTTCATGTACTATCCACGCTGAATCATTTTGGCTGACATTTTGACCTTAATCTGCAGGGAACTGTGTTTCTTTAAAGGCCACATTGCAGCTGAGTGATGCATCTGTATCAGAGCTTTAACTTTCCTCCTTGTAAGCTATGCACAAAAAACGACATTAGAATCACTGGCTGGTCACAGAGAAGACCTTGTAATGTCTCAGAGATATCATCTTTCCCCATCCCCTTACCTTGTCCAAAGCCCCTCACAAGTACAAACACATATCCTGATCCCTCTGTCCATCTTTATACATTTGTCAATTAACATTACTCAGAAGTATTGTTTCTAACAAAGCCAAGAGCTCTGGACTCTGGAACAAAGTGTTAGTCTTCCAACAAAGCCAGCTGTGCTTAGAACGAGATGGAGGGAAACGCAACGCCCAGACAAGATCATCTTGATAGGTTTAAATTTCAGACTGGCTTACACGTCCTTCTGCAATCAACTCTGAGCAAGCAGAGCAGCCCTGCAGTGGGCAGCTTCCCACAAACACCTAAGCAAGAGGCCGTCGGCTCCACCGCTGGTGAGCCACAGCCCGGCTTGCTTCACACTCTGCAAGAGCCAGCCACTGCTTACAAGTTGAATCTTAATTATCGGCAAAGAGAGCAGTGCCTCATCTCAAAGAGCCATTGCAAGAGAGATGTGACCTGTTGCATGCCTGATTTGTTGAGCGACACTAGGTGTATTACACTGCCACTTCGAGCAGTGGCGTCAGGTAGCATACGACTCACAGGCTCACTTTTCCGAGGCTGTCCGCCCTACTGCCAACCTGAGAAGCCGGCCCAGAGCCCCTCCCCCAGCTCGCACGCGCGGCAGCGGGAGCCTGACCTGTGGTGAGGGCCTCAGCAGTCGCCATGTGCATGACGGTATTGTCACTCACTGGCCACTTCCCGGGAGACAGCACGAGGTGGTCCAGCCCCCCGACCTTCTGCAGTTCCTCCTGAACGGAGCCTGAAGCACTGTTCTCCCTGCGGAGGTTCCCGTAGCCCAGTGCGTCACCCACGCCGCCCAGAAGCATGGCAGCCTTGAACTTCTCCATCCCGCGAGGTGGCTCCTCTGCCTCTGGGGTGCTTTGTCCTTCCCTGGTCACCCTCAGCCCGCCCTGCTGACATTTATACTGGTCATTGTATCACTGTCTCTGCAGGTGGCACCAATGAGGAGAGACTCTGAGCCCACCACGTGGGCGGCTGCTGGGCGCCAGGTCTGCTGGCTCCTGTCGACTCCAGCGCCACACCACAGGCTCAGCCCTTGCCTTCCCCTGCAGGGGCCCTGGGCGGGGCTGTGGAGCAGGAAACCCGAGCAGCTTGCCAGCCCATCCACCCAGGAGCTGCTCTCTGCCCTAGGACATCTCACTGTTATCACTATAGTTTTCTTTTTCAAATAAATGCACCATATTGCCTTGCTATGTACTAAAAAGTTTTCCAGAAGCCTAATATTTGTGTTTTTGTGTTGGTTTCATCTCTAGGGAAATGTGTCTTCTGATAAAATGCACAGTGCAAAGGAGAGAAACTGCACCCTGCTCCTCATGTGGGATTCTGACATCTCCCCCCAACTCAGCGCTCTCAGCAATTGACCTTGGATGGGGAAGCCCAGCAGCAACCAGGCCGTCATGGGACCCTGAGCTAAAGGAACCAAGAAACCTCTGCCTGCTTAGCCAATATTCACAACTACGAGGCTGGGGAGAGGCTGAGAGCAAACCAGGTCCCTGGTTTGAAATGAAGACGGCCAGACACCAGATAGCTGCTTCCCCAGGAAGGGGCTGAAGAGGGCACCTGATGAGAATTTCAGTGTGCAGCATATGGTAAGATGTCTTCGGTGAGACGGTGTGTCTCCAGCACTGGTTACACTGAGGTTCTGGTGTTTCACTAGCCAGCTCAACACAGAGACACTGAAACTGTCCCTCAGAACAAGAAGGTACGCAGGCTCCCTGCGCCAAGTTGATGGACAGGGGAAGCCATAAGAGCTGCCAGCCAGGAGGCAGTGGGAAGCCCCCAGCATCCCTGGGAACCATTTCCACTCTCTTTAGTCTGCCACAAATAATGATGTATGGTTAATCCATTGTCAGTTTGGGAACAATCTGTGGTTCCTATCATTTTACTAGGAATGGGCGTTCTAGGAACAGGGCCAGAAGAAAGCATGCCATCGCACCGTGGCACCTGAGGCCTGAACTGCACTGAGACACCTAGTACGACACAAACTCCATCACTAAGAGGATGGTGATAGCTATTCCAGACCCTGGGCAGGTCCTTGGTGAAGGAGCAGGTCGTGATGAGTGACATTCAGGTGCTCAGTGGGCCACTGCATCCCAGTGTGATTCCCACTGTGTCTTTTTCACGGGGAATCACCATGCTCAGCCGGCACCATGATGACTACTGAAGCTGTTTTCAGGGCCAGGATCATCTAACAAGTGGTGGGTGAGACACAACGTGGGCAAAGGGTTTGCTTTCTGGTTGCCACAAAGACCCTGGGAAACAGCAGTGTGTATTGTACAACTAAAAAAAACCAAGATGATACCATAATACCACAGAAAATAATTTATTTTAGTGTTCCTGAAGTTCTTAGCACTTTCATAGCATGCACAACTCTCAACAGAAAGACTAACTTTTTGAAGAGCTTCTTTCAATTAGTAATGTGGTATCTATGACAGTCTCACAGAATTTAAATCTTTAAAAGTACTGTAGACCCCCATAGTTTATTTGAATTCTATAAACTTCTCTGAACAGAATGATTACATGTCAAGAATTCACAAAGCCTAAGATGTTTCCACGTTTCTTAGGTTTTTGCTACACAAAATAAATACTCTGAGTAAATTCTGAAGGAGGATACATGCAGCTTTCTCTTTACAGACATGGCCAGGGACTTGAGGAAGGTCACAACTCGCCCTGCTCCTGTCACTGCTCAGGGCATCATACAGAATGCGTTGCACATGGAGACATCTCCAGCACCCTTGTGTCCCCACAGTCCTTGGAGGGCTATGCAGAAGCGCTGACTTCTTATTCTGTGGCAAGACACAGTCCCTGGGCTACGAGGAGCTGCTTCCAGGTGAGGGTCACTGGAGACCCTGTCCTATAAAAGCCCAGACAATCTGCGCCAGGGCTGTGCAACAGGCGAGTAGCAAGGCACACTTGTGATGCAAAGTCTTGGCACACATGAGGCAGGGTCACACAGTGCTGCTCAAAGTGCAACACCAGAAGAGCAGGCGGCACTGGGCTCTCCATGCCTGTATGTGTGAGCGGGTCCTCGGTTGGCTGGACACCAAGCAACAGACACTAACTAGAGCCAAGACGAGCCACAGCATCCGCCACAGATGGAGCGCCTGGGTATGGCGCTTGCCTCCTCTGTGCATGAGTGTCTGTAGGGCTGGCCTCGGGGAGCTGCAGGTATCACAGATGGGAAGGAAACCAGTACACTTGATTTTAAACCTGTAATTCATCAAAGAAATATTTTTCATGGAAAAACGTCTTTTAAATATAATAAAATATATTAAAAATATGAAACTTCTCAGGAAGTCCAGATCACATTATAAGTAAAATAAGCTCACGGGCCTATAAACAGCTGAAAATAAAACTCTGCTGGAATCACACCCAATGTGTCACTGCTGTGTAAACAGCATCTCAAAAGTGCAAAACGATTCTCAGATAAACATCTAGAGAACATGAAAATAAAAATAGATCTGGTAAATCTAGATATCTGATAATTCAAAAATATAAATCTTGAATTTCTGGCACCAAGATTAGAAAACATTAGAGTCCAACAAAGGTTATCTCTAGTAGGGCACATTTTTAACAGCTCTGACTTGTATAAACTCCTCTTTGCCCAAGACATACACGCTGCTTCTCACAGGGAACGGTGAAGACTGAACGGCCTGTAACTGCTGGTGTTCACTTCGTCATGGCTGAGCAGCATGCTGTGCAGTCCTGCAAATAGCTCTGGGTGCTCTGTGTGAATGAAGGTCATGGGGAGTTTTCTAAAGCAGCAGTGCTGATTGCACATCTCCACCTGCTGGAACAGCTGTCCTCCGAGGGGCTTCTCCTGTAGTGCCAGTGGCCGCTGTGCCCTTGAAGCGGAGTATAGGTTCCAGTCCCGCGGCTGGCAAGGATGGCTGCTGAAGCAGCAACAGACACACAGCAACAGACCCATACAACTCTCTGCAGGACGCAAGTCATCTTCCACCCTCCCGTACCCCAGTTTTCCTCCTAGAAGGGGCGGCGTTTTCCACCTGTGACTACTGGCCGTGCATACTCCACAAAGTCATCTATGAGGACAGGCCAGGCCCCTAAAAGGGAGCAAACACAAAGATCTGTGAATTGGTGGCATGGCAATTTTTTATTTTTACTCTGTTAGGGCTGGAGCCTGAGCCTAGGCCATGCAGGTATTGGCTAACACGCTGCCAGTAAGTGACTCAGCCATTACTATGGTCATTTTTAAGGATTAAATGACCATTACTATGGTCATTTCAAAGCATTGTCTTCAAAATCTAATGTTTGTACTTCAAGAATCGAAATGACTTGAAGTTCACAGAGCTCATGTTTCACCCAGTGCTTTTTCTCCAGGCAGCCAGAATCAGAAAGTGGGACAGAGACACAGTCAGTGACCAGGCGCAGGCACAGTGAGGCCACGAGTTCCCCAGCCAGCTCTGGAGAGTCAGGAAGTGCTAACCTGCAGTGCAGAGAACTGGGATCACTTGTTCTAGGGTGGGAGCACGGAGCCACTTTCCTGGAGAGGGCATCCCAGCCAGCTCTAGAGAGTCAGGAAGTGCTAACCTGCAGTGCAGAGAACTGGGATCACTTGTTCTAGGGTGGGAGCACAGAGCCACTTTCCTGGAGAGGGCGTCCCAGCCAGCTCTAGAGAGTCAGGAAGTGCTAACCTGCAGTGCAGAGAAATAGGATCACTTGTTCTAGGGTGGGAGCACGGAGCCACTTTCCTGGAGAGGGCTCCCACGCGGACCCCCAGGGCCTGCTGCTCCTAACCACACAACACTCCCTGCCTTGGCTTCTGTGGTCTTTCTGCAGAATGCCTCACCTCACGAGCTACAGCTCATGCTCCTGGAAGCCGGGCTGGCCACATTAAGGGACTCCATTCATGAGCATGGATGGGCACTACCACACAGACGCTTTGCCGAGTGTGGAAGAGACAGAGTACGCTGATGAACTAGAGAGGAACAGAATGTGGCTGACGCCAAGGGAAAGGATGGGGCACTAGCATGAGAGGAGTGAGCAAGTCCTGGTAGGGACGCTTCTGCACCACCTTCCTAGGGCATGGCATTGGGCCCTGCCCAGGACTCTGACGAGGGCTTCCAAGGCACTGAGGGCAGCGATATGTGTAACTACATCAGGGAAATATATAAAAGTCGGCACGTCCCTATCAGGCTAAACTGCACATCCCATGTGACGCGTAAGAATCAACACGTGCGTGGGCGAGCTGTGTCCCCTCTCACGCTGGAGGCAGGCAGGCAGAACCATGGCAGCTGGAGCCACTTCCTGGGAAGGCCTCCAGTCTCAGTACCTTCTTCATCGTAGTTAGACATGTCATCGTCAATCATGTTTCCGAAATCTAGCAGAAGGTTCCAAGTGTCCCTTGGAATTGATCTTTTGTGATGTTCCTAATGTGCAAGAGAAAAGCGATCCACCAGATTAAAGACCCAGGGCTTACTCTCAGATCCTCTAGTGGCCGAGTGCCTCCTGCCAGTGAGTGCAGCCCCTTCATTTGAAGAGGAACAAGTACAAATAACAGAATCTTCACATGTAACAGTAATGGTACTTTTTATAAACATACATGCCGCACAGTGCCAGGGTCCAAATACACAATAAGGCTTAATTTAATGAAGAACAAAATGAAACTTAATAGATACCACAATTATACAGTTTCACTCACATATGTAGCATTTTTTAAATTTTATTTGCAGTACCAGGAATTGAACTTGGGCCCTCGTACTTGCAAGATGGGCACGGTACCATTTGAACTAAAATCCCAGCTGACAACAGTAGTTTTTAATTTTCTTGCTTTGGAGTATCATGTGTAGAATTGAGCTTAAAGCCTTGCGCATCCTAGGCAGGCAAGCGCTCTGCCACTAGGCGCCATCCTCAGCCAACATGCTCATTTTTCTTTTTTTGGTACCAGGAATTGAACTTAGGACATCATGCTTGCTAGACAGGTGCCAAACTGTTGAGCTACATCCCTGGACAAATGTGCTCATTTTCTGGGCATTAGCAGCTCCTGCAGGGAGATGGGAGGTTCTGGAGATGTGTGTCTCCCTGTATCCCAGAGGCTAGGTGCTGCTGGTGCTCCTCTTGGCTGACTTTTCCCTTCTGCCGGCCTTGGTGGCCCTCGCTTACCTACACTCAGGTCTGCCCTGGCACATTCATAGGTTCACAGAGTCAGAAGCAGCTTCAAAGCTTGTTTTGTATTTTATTTTATTTACTTGTTGAGACAGGGTCTCAAGGCTGCCTCAAAATCATGGAGATCTTCCTGCCTCAGCCTCCCAAATGCAGGGATTACAGTGATTTGCTACCACACTCAGCTAAAGCTTGTTTTACATTTTAAAATAGTAACCGCTACAAAATGGTGTAGGCAGCTGCCCACAAGCAGTTTCTCCTCCGCTCATACAGCATCGTTTGAAAAGCATCCAGACTGACAGGTAACCCTTGCTCCACGCGCTACCACTGCCCGGTTGCTGTGTGCTCCTGCACCGATACTGTACTCCTATTCACCCACTCTTGTGTACACACATTGGATGTTTCAGTGTTCTGCTATCTCCACAGCGCATCTCTGTGCACCCAGACACGGGCTCCCTGGGGAAGGCCAGGGTCTCAGGCACACTATTATTAATGGTAGTAATGAGCATCCCAGGAGCAGTAACAGAGCATCTGACTTAGAGCAGCTTCCCCAAGGCCTGCAGGACATCGTGACGCTCTCCCAGACTGTGCTCGCCTTCATGAGCAGCAGCACAGCGCTCTCACTTGTTGAAGGAATGGCACACAGGGAAGCAACCTGCCCCAGGCCACACAGAGCTTACAGGTGGCTCTGTGCCACAGATGCAGCAGGCAAGAGTGCTCCCTGGCTTGGCTGTGGCCATACTGCAAGACATATGGCCACCTTTCACCCTGTTACAGCGGGGCAGCGTGGGTCTGAGTGTCCCTGCCACCTCCAGAATGATGATTCTGCAGTCAGGACACATGCTGGTGCTCTTCATTTCAAAGAGCCACAGCTATACCAGCTGCCCCACCAGGACAGCCCAGCGTGACACCTGACTCCAGCCCACGTATTTTCCAGGTTTGCCTGGCAATGACACCTGACTGCATACACACCCAAGAACTGCGGATCCACTTTAAACTTCTTGGTGGACACCGACAATCATTTAGATACAGTCAGGACTTGAAGCCCATCTTGTCGAAATGCAGGGCAAAACAGGTTTCAAGTGACTGCCAGGAGGAGCCCAGTGCTCAGCAGCTGCCATGCCCTGTGCAGTGAGCTGTGCGGCACCTCACCCAGTATCCAAGGGCCTTGTGTGGGACTGCTTCTCCCAACTTTCACATGTCAGACTTTAGTTAGTGAGCGGATTCAGCTTCAAAGCTACTGGTTTCTCTTCTGGCGGGACACACACAGCAAAGAACGTATACTTACCAGCAGGAATGTGTTCCAAAGATCCAAAAATTTAAACCTTCCAGATAGTACTAATTTCCAATAGGCAACTGCCATTTCCAAATCTGAGAAAAAAGAGAAAGAGTAGTTAATAAATCCCAATTTCTGTTTTCACTGTACAAAAATAATACTCACTTGGACTGATAAAATTTGGCAACTTGCCAGGGTCATATGAGGCCTAATTTCTTTTTTCTTTTTCTTTTTTTTTTTTTTTTTGAGACAGGGTCTCGCTTTGTAGTTCAGGCTGGCCCTGAGCTCAGCCTCAAACTCACATCACAGCAATTCTCCTGCCTCTGCCTCCCAAGTGCTGGGATTACAGGTATGAGCTACCATGCCTGGCACTGTGGTACGTGGTGCTGATGGCTGGTGGGCATGAATCTCCATACCCAGTATGGTATGTGGTTACCTGGGATCAAACCCAGCCCCTGTGCTTGCAAGACAGGAACCAGAACCACTGAGCTAAATCCCTGGCCCCATGAGGCCTAATTTCTATGCACGTATTTCTAAAAATTGTACAGAATCTAATTTTATAAATCTGAGGAAATTTACTGGAAAAGGCATTTGTATATTAAGTTGTTTAGACATGTATGTAATTATCCCCCAATTAGTCAGTTTTACAATCATATGTCTCTGGGTTTGTCTCAACATATCATTTATTTTTAAAAAAAGGTCATTGCCCTTTCCAAGTAGTAAGCTGCAAATTAAAACAAATTGTGCAGAAAGGACTGGACCCTTGCCCAATAGATCAGACTCCTTGTTATGCAAATGAACCCTGAGCCTAATGTTTTAGAATTATCTGGGTCAGAAGCAAATCAGAGGCATTCCAAGAACTTTGTATTTCTCATTGCATAGCCGAGATATATAGCATAAATAAGAAAAGCATTTTCACTGATGGGATATTTAAAAATCTAGGTTGCTTGTCATCCAAAGTCAATGTCTTTTCTCCTGACTGGAAGGCAGAGACAACTCTATCCCAGAGGACTCGCTCTTAAAGGATAACACATGCTGAGCTTGCTGGCTGCATCAGGACGAGATCTCCAATTCAGAGGCTGAAGTCCTGAGTTACTCTCTGCTCACTGGGAATTTAGCACATACTCTTGTTTGCACGCCTTATTTCTTACAAGCTTACTTCTTAAACTATCTACCTTTAGTCACATTGAATATTCTGTGTTCCTCCCTGGTAGGTAGTAAAGGGGGAGTGATGTTGAAATAACTTCCTAATTTTTATGTAAGCATGTCAGATAAGCTAATGTGAAAGGCAGACTGATAAGCATATGAAGTAACAAGTAAGGAAACGTCAGTGCGAAATATCCCACTGAACACTTTCCAGAGGATATTCTAAATCTGATTTGGTCTCACTTGGACAGAAATGACTCAAGGTGGAGGTCTCCCTTGAGGTTTCAGGGATGATCAGCAATGCTGGGAAAGCAAGAGATGAATGAGCAGAAACTGATTTCAAATGAGTGTCCTATTCCTACGTACTCCTGCACAGGCTCCTTCCAACCTGCTCACGTTTCAGCACCCAGAAGTCTCGATCAGAAAGGTAGGCAGAGACAGAAGATCCAAGCAGGGGTGCGTGGAAGAGCTCTCTAAACCTTACCTATGGGCCCCGCAGTGTAAGGCTAGGGTGATTAGTCTTGTCCTGCTTACAAGTCTACATCTTTATCACTTAGGAAGAACAGTAATTGAAATCTATATTCAACTCATCTTAATGATGTAAATCGCTCACTTGGGAAATGGAGGTGAACCTGGGAAGGAAAGAAAAATAAAGTTTTATGGCATACATTTAAAACCTAGTTACTTTTCGGTTAGTTTTGGTTCTAGAAACATTTTTTTTTTTTTTTTCAGATTTTTGAGACAGGGTCTCGCTTTATAGTTCAGGCTGGCCTTGAACTCACTATGTAGTCCAGGCAAGCCTTGAACTCACAGCAACCCTCCTGCCTCTGCCTCCTGAGTGCTGGGATTACAGGTGTGAGCCACTACACCCAGTATTGTGGTATGTGGTGCTGGGGATCGAATTCGGGACCTTGAGCTTGCCAGGCAGATGCTTGAACCACTGAGCTAAATCCCCAGCCCTTTTAAAAAATAAATAAAGAAAGAAAGAAACTGACTTGGATGTGGGTAAATCATAGAACGAAAAAGTAAATGCATGAATTTCCAATATTTAATACTATCTATGTAAAAATGTTACACTATCCCACTGGACTTAGTCATTTGGAAAATAATGATGACAACAAAATCCCAAAGTATCAGAGCGTAAGTCTGGAAACTCTAGTGCTTCATGTTTTCCCCGAGAACTTTGAGAAAAGCTCATCCCTTGGTTAAGATAATGTCACAAAGAGGAATTACTGTTTAAAGTCTATTTCTGTAACATATTCATTTTGGGTTAGATGATGAAGATAGGCCCTCTGACAAAAGAGAATCTTAAAATTAGCTAATTCTTTATGTCCTCAAAAGCCAAATGACTCTAGACCCAGCCAACAGAAGTGCCCCTAAGAGTCAGCTGATGACGTGTTCCATGGTACACTGCTCTGCTGGCAGAATTCTGGGATTGAGCCCTCTAGCACAGGAAAGAATCAGACACCTTTAATTCAACCTCTTGATTAGAATAACCTTAGCTAAGAACAGGGTAAAGAAAAATCTCACGTAGAATGACATGGGGTGGACGGCACCTGTGGTCCCAGATTTAGGAGGCTAGGCAGGAGGAGCCCTTGAATCCCAGCCGGGGCAGCACATGACCCTGTCTCAAACAACATGGCAGTACACACAATTACGATGTGTACAAACACACATCAGGGAGGACCATGCCACAGCTCTCTCACTGCGGCCTGAGTCTCTTGTAGGAGCTCAGGGAACCCACACATGTCCGTCTCTTCAGTGCGCACTGATTCTTCAGGAGACAGACCGTGCCATGCTACACCCGGAAAGGCTAACCAGGTCACTCTTCCTCAGTAGACAGTCATAAACTACCTTCCTTCATTATTTTTCTTTTATGAAAGCCCACAAAAAGCTTTTTAAAAAACTGCATAGTCAGGTGTGGTGGGGCATGCCTATAATTTCAGTTCTTTGGGAAGCTGAGGTAGAAGTACCTATACATTCTCTCATTTATACACAGTAAACAAAGAAACAAAACCAGCAACTTTTCTAACTCTCTAGTAAATGATTCTGATAAGCATGTAAGTGTCTACAGAATAAAACAAAGGGGACAGTCCTTCGTTTCTAGGAAAGGGGGGAAAAGATATATATTTGTTATAGCTTTCACTGACCTATTCTGCTTCTAACACTTAAAGAAATTTACAAAATAGAGCTTAAATTTATTATATGCCCTTATATCTCAAACTAAATCATCTATTTCTAACAGAAGCTGAATTACTCTAAGAATACACTGGAGATAACTGAAATAACAGAATAAAACTGGTCAGAAAAGAATTTTATCATTCACTAATGCTTCAAAGTGTCCACTAAATAACTACTGCTATTCAAAAACTTGGATCAGACTTACTATCACCTTGAAGCAGGTGAGCCTCTCAGAATTAAATAGTTAAAGGAAATACTTACATCTCCTGTTTGGAAAACAATAATGACACCAGACCTGGGGGAAGCGCAGAAGGCAGGACCCATGCAGATGAACACAACCACAGAAACAGAGCTCAGGACGCAGAGCAAGAACTTGAAGCAGAAGACGAGATAACATGGGCTACTGCCATATGGGCTTGGGCCTTGTGCTGTGGGACAGTCAAGTCTTCTCAGACACGCCAAGGAAACCAGGGGCTGCTACTCTCTTATCCGCTCGCTTGTTGGCAGTAAGAGACCAGCAAACTCAAACAGGGTTAAGTTGCAGCACCACTATGCCTCAGCCCCTCCCTCTGGAAAGATGCGTGAGACGGGAAAGAGTAAAGCCAAGATCTACTCCCAAAGTGAAGCTCGGCTCAGAGAGCCGTGGCGTGGCTCAGGGGCACAGTGCTTGCATGTCCATGCTCTGGGTCAGCACTCAGCACTGTGAAGCAACGACGAAAAATCTACCTCTTCTCATAAAAACACAACCCCAAATACACCCTTCAGGATGCTATTATTCAGAGTGGCCAAGTCCTGAGTACGCAGCACAGGCCTATGATCCCAGCTACTCAGGAGGCTGAGGCAGGATGATGGTTGGCCTGAAGCCAGCCTGGGCAACTCTGCACGACTCTGTCTCAAAATCATATTTTAAAAAATGGTATTTCAGTGGCACAGCACTTGCCTGGCATGTTAGGTCCTAGGTTCAATCCCAGTACAGATAAAGAAGAAAAGCAAAGCATATCCCCCACCCAATCCAGAAGTAAAAAGCGTACTGAAGGATGTGGAAAAACAAGATGCACTGTTTATACTGCCGATGGGAATGTCAGATGGTGCTATGGGAAAAACATGTTGGTTCTTAAAAATTAAACAGAGAATTACCGTGCAATTCAGAAATGAAACAGGGATTAGAAAAGGCACTTTGTATACTCAAATGTACAGTAGCATTACCCAAAACACCAAAAGATAGGACCAACTCGAGTATCCATTCAGTAGAAGAGTAAACAAAATGTGTTATCTACATATATGGAGTATCATACAATCTTAAAAAGAAAGGAAATTTTGGCACAAAATCCGGCCACACTATGGGTGGAAGCCCTGTGAAACAGGCTAGTCACAGAAAGATACTGTTTGGCTCCACTGATAGAAAGGTTGCTACAGCGGCCACGGGCAGAGTGGTGGGGGTACCCGGGGCTGGGAAGGGGGTTGGGAGTAGAGCTTCAGTTCAGGAAAAGGGAAAGGTTCTGCAGATAGCCCTGAGGATGGCTGTATAACACCAGTCACCTTGGATTTTGTTTTGTTTTTTGAGACAAGACCTTGCTATATTGCTCATTCTGCCCTTGAACTCATGAGCTCAAGCAATCTTCCTGCCTCAGCCACTTGAGTAGCTGGGACTACACCCAGCTGTGTATTATTATACATACACCGTACCTGGCTTGTGAATGCACTTCAAGCTAATGACCTGTGCACTAAAAATAATTAAAATAGTTAAAAATAACTAAAAATAATAAATATAAAAATATATAAAAAATATAATAATATAAAAAATAATTAAAATAGTTCTAACAATCAGGAACAGTTTTGGAAAATAAACCCCAAAGTCTCCTAACTGAACTGCTTTAAAAGCAGGCATTCCACACTCAGCCACTCTTTCCAGATGCACAATCCATGAGAACTTATATCAAAGGTGCTGTCTAAAGGGCTCTTGTGAGGCAGCAGATTAGGGCATGGGAGGCTGGATGGACGGATGTGGTATGCTGATTGTGAAGAACCAGAACAGAAGCTGGCCAACTGCATGTGACCTGCACAGGAAATTGTCAAGTCCTTGGTAGGAATGTGTGTGTAGAATGACTTTGGACAGACTGGATATAAGAAGATACAAAAAATGTGATCACAGACTTTGTTGCTACTGCTGTCTTCCTGTTTTTGTAGTGACTACCCTGCTTGGAGGACATATCCACTTTTCTCTTTTGCATTTCTCTTTTTCCTTTTTCTTTGTTATTTCAAATATTACATTTTCACGTTTATCAACTGTCTGGGCCAGTTCTTTGGGCAGGACAGCAGGAGCTTGGAAATACTAGACTGTGGCCTCTGGCAACACCAGGAAGGCAATGGAAGAGGCACAGCTCTAAAACTTCTCTGAGTTCTCCGGTAAAAACGAATAGCAATCAGCAAAACCAACCCCATAGGCGACATTTATAACAAAACTAAGTGAGAAAAAGCCATCCAGAATACAAATTATAAGCAGCAGAGCAGCAACCACCAGGAGCAATGAGACTATAGGGGAGCCAAGAGAGCCATGGGGGCCTACGGGGGGGAGAGAATGGCCTGGTCTGGGCCGTGGCTGTGAGTGTAGGTCTGCCATGCAGCGGAAGTAGAAGGCCACTCATTTCCTTATGAGCCTTAAAACCAACAAGCAGGGCCCTACACTGCAGAAAAATGGCTGGATACAGAAGACAAATGCGGTAGGAAAGAGCTGGCAAGATAAAAGTCAGAAAAAGGAAGAGTTTTAGGAAGCAGGTATCTCATTTGGGATAAATGTACACACGCATGTGGGCACACACACATCCCAGAAGAGTGAACTGTGTAAAGTCAAGATAAGCTCTCCTGAACCTCATGAAAGTCCAGAAACACTAGTGTCATATGAAACACACAAAGAACCACGTATGATGGTGCACACCTGTAATGTTAGCACTTGGGAGGATGCAGAAGGAAGTCATTTAGTTTGAGGGCAGCCTAAGCTACAGAGTGAGTTCAAGATCAGCCTGAACTACACAGCAAGACCCTTTATCAAAACAAAATAAACAAGTAAAACAATAATAAAATGAAACAAATAAAAACACATAACAGAATAGCATGCACATCAAATCTCATAACCATTATTCTAATAAGACAATAAAACAGAAATGCATGCACACCAGGAAACCAACTAAGAGGGAGACCAAGGTAATCTCTAGCCTGAAAACAGGCTAAGTGACAGGAAATGAAAGACCATGAATCACAAGTAGAAAAAAAAATCAGAAATTAGGGGCTAAGACTCAAGAATTAAAAGTGAAGGAAGAAAATCACCATCAAAATTACTAAAATAGAAGGAGTATGGAAGAAAATACGTTCATAAGATGCGAAGTTTAGTATAAAAGGCTAGAGGAAGGTCATGTGTGACAAGTAGAGACACGACTCCTGTTACGTAGGTCCTGGACTCTCTGGGAGACCAGCACTAGGAACAGCCAGACCATAAATAACTGCAATCCAACAACACTTTCCCCGTGAAGATCACAACCCCTATCTAAGAACACTCGTCTTGAGTGAGTAGCATCTAGAAATATTTTAGTAAATGACTTTACTTAGCTTTCAATAAAAGCTAAAGCCTCTTTGGGAACCTAGGGAAAATAGCCAGCAAGTTACAAAGAAAAGAAAAGCATATCATCATCATACAGTTTAACAGCAGTTGATGCTACAGGAGCAAATGTTTGATATTCAAAGAAAAATACAAGGCTAGGATTCACATGCAACAAAACTTCCTGGTAAGCTAATCCTGGAAAATGAACTTCCAAACCCAGGTGAATAAGGTACTCTGGGTGCTGGCACAGATACAGCAATCAGACAACAAAACCAAACTCATAGGCAACATTTACAATAAATCTAGGTAATAAAACAGCATGCAGAACCCAAGTTTTATAGCTACAGGGTCTAGAGCCATGAGCACTGGGCATAAAGGAGAGGTGGCTATGTGCTCAGACAGTGGAATTAAGGCCATGTAAGTTTTACACCAGCAGGGAAAATATATAATCTCTTTCTCTTGGGACAGGCTTTCACTATGCAGTTCAGGCTGGCCTTGAACTTATGGTGATCCTTCTGCCACAGCCTCCCAAGTTCTGTAATCTGGAGACAGCTTTAGCATTATTATTCTGAGACTGTGGTATATTAATATGGAACAAAGCAAATGAATACTGATAAGATCAACTAATTCTACCATTTTTACACAATTGAGAACCGGAGCCGAAAAAGGGACGTACAATTGTAAGGTGGAGGTTTAAATGCAAAAGGAAATGGCTGGCAGTCTGGAATCTGAAGCATAGCTTCAGTATGACCCTGCCTGCCGAGGAACCGGGAAACAACAGTCAAATTGGGGAGATGCGTACTATTGAGACCAGGCCATTTGGCTTTGCTATTTTCTCACCTAGATTTGTTATAATTGTGCATTCTAGCTAACAATGAGGAGCAAAGGGTATATATATATATGCTGTCACCTTGCAGTCCTCAACAAGCTCCTGGATCAGGGTGGGTGCAAAGTGCTGCTGGGGTCCCCAGGGGAAAGACAGCCAGATGATGGGCCTCTAGCCTCAAGAACTTCGAGCCACACTGAGTTCTTGCCACAGGAAGAAACAGGAGCTGGCAGACCTCTGGGACAGCTGCCTGGAAGGAACAGCCTGAGTCACATGGTGCAGGTGTGTGTCCTTCATGACCCCATGCAGTCAGGCATTCTGTCACCCTACACAGCAGCACACAGCTAAATGTCCACATAGCGTTGTCTGATTTGTCTGCTTATGAACTGTGACTGAACTGGTGAGGTTACAGCTTGTAAATTTAAAATGTGCACCAACCCGGGACTGGCAACATAAGCACCTCAGTACAGCTTTCTGTAACAGAAAGTTACAAAGTGACCATAGAGCGGACCTGGGGGAGCCTGGCCTCCATTCCCCACAAGTCCCTCCCAGGCAGTCACTGCCTACCTTCTGATCCTGTGCTCAATAGCAATCACCAAAACCCTGCTGCTATTCTCAGAAATCAGAGTCAAGGTGTGTGGGAGAGTCTGTGGTCTAAATGAGGGGCTGCAGTACTTAGAAACCAGGCTGTGTTTCAGCTTGGACCTGGCTCCACTTTTATCCTGTTACTGCAAGAGCACTGCTAATAACATTGCAAATAAGGAAGATTTCAAGACAGCACACGATATAGTTACCCCGACCATGTCTTTTACTCAAAGCCCATCAAAGCCTTTGCTGAGGATGGGAGGCCAGGCCTGTCAGTACCTACCATGAGGCTTCATGGAGCTGAGCAGCCTCCCCTGCCCCACTCAGAAGTCTCCCTTGATACACCAGCGAGAGGGAAGCAGGAAGGAGACGGCTGTTTCCGTGTCAGTGTAGTCTTTAAGAGCAAAGTCATTGTGACTTTTGCTTAAAAAAAAAAACCCAAGAAACCAAATCCAAAGCCATATATATGTGCCTAGTAAGAAGCAATATAGGGAAAGTGGGTAAGAAAATGGCAGATGAAGGTGGACAGGGATATGTGTTGACTGAGATGGGCCCTGTGTGATCCAGAACACACTAGTGCCACAGTGAGAGTACACAGGGCCAACAGGGAGATCGGGGGAGTGAGGGGCAGGGAGTGGCAGAGGCCTCAGGTGGGTTGGCAGCTCCTGCATCTTCAGGACCTCACTGTAAGGGTTCAGCTGACTTCTGTAACTCTACTTTAATGGAGGCTGTAGCATCCTCCACTCCAGTTCTGGATGCCAGGTCATCCAGCCGAAGGTGGTGGTGTAAGAGCTGTTATGTGGGCTCATAACACATAACACATGTTGAGGAGGCAGCTAGTGAGGGACAGCACCTGAGATGGAGCTGGGCTGGGCTGCCTTAAAAAAAAAAGTACATACACAGGTTAGGAGTTAACTTGAGCCACGTAGATCACTAAGCTTGGGAAGTAACCACTGTAGCTCATCCCCTGACCCTTTTATTTTCTTTTCCCTAATTATACAGCAAGACTCCTGACAGGCCAGATCGTATGATCAGTATGTGGCCAGTGCATGCTGTTTCTCCATAAGTCACGTTAGAGCACGGACAATCCACACTTAAACTGTAGACTAAGATACCTTGGTCTGCTATGGCCAGGGACCTAGCACTTAGTTTAAAAAGAACCTAGACAAGCGGCCTACTCTGGACACCCTTTCCTAGATCCCTCCTGAGTATTAGAACTTCTTTTGTTCCTATGCTTTCCATAAACATCCTTCCTAACTACTTCCTTTGTCTATGATTTCACTGACTCACCTGTCCTGAGTGGACATTAACAATGTGACACCCACCGGCACCAGGTGGGGTATACTTTCTGGAATGATGGGATCATCCCTGAAGACAGGCCCTAAAAAGCCTGTAGTATGAGGAGACTACATGAAGCCTGGGGATGTGTCTCAGGAAAATATGTGTAAAGTTACTTTTCACCCTTCTTCTCAAGAAACAAGTAAAAGATAAGTGGCTGCCTATAAGAACATAAACCACACTGACTGGCCCTTATGCTCCAGAAGTGACCCACATGTCCAGCTGCAAGGGATGCTGGTACAAAACTAAGCCTGTATGTCAGTGTCATCCCTCACTGCAAAGGACACCAAATGCTTTAAGTCTGAGTCCAACTCTTCACTCTGCAGCACCCACTAGTCTGTGAAACCCCATCCTTACCAGACCTGTGCTCGGTGCCCCTGTCTCCGTACTGGCATGAAGACCAGTGGGACCCTTCAGTCCTTCCTAGGATATGACTCCCCTTGGGTTACAAGGACTGAATGGATGCAGGACTCGGGGGCCAATCAGGGTCTCAGGCCAGATAGCTGGCTTATTTCTCTCCTCATCTAAACCAGTTCAACAATGGTTGGTCCCCGGAAAGAAGGAGAAAACAAGGGGCACCAAAAAGCCTGTCTTCTGTCCTCTAACCTGTGATGACAGTGGACTTTTCTTTGTTTTTAGGTCTGTGTACCCAGCCATGAGGAGCAGAGCCTCAGACAGCAGTGCTGAGTCACTCACCTTCACGAACAACCTTATCTCAATAACCTCTGTCCAAATGCTCCACTGATTTTGGCTGCATGACTGTGTAACATGGGAGGGCATGGTGCACATGTGCCATCTGCTCCTCAGAGTCTCTGTTTCCTGATGCTGGGACTGAACCCAGGGCCATGCACATGTTAAGCACATGCTCTACCACTGAGCTGCACCCCAGCCCCTGGTATCTCTGGAACAGGGATAAATATATTCAAACTCTTTATAGAAACAGATAGGGCCTTCTGAGTTTCAGAGGAGCTGTTAGGTGAGCTTCTGAATATGGTCTTCGAGGGAGGCATTCCTTGGCTCTTGAGAACTGCTGCTGAGCTGAGAGGAGGTATGTGGGATAAGGTGGTTTCACAAATGCACCAGCCAAGAGGGGAAGCTCATACAAGGGACCTGTCATAGTCCAGTGCAGTGATATTAAAACAAATGAGAAGAAAAGGAAGAATCCCTGCCATGTCTAGTAAGAAGCTGCCTGCTTGCTCTGACTCATCCGCACCTACACTGATGGGACAAGAGCTGCAGGAGCAGAGGGTGGTGCTGGACAGTTGAGAGGAGTGTTTATGGCTGACGGCACCTGTGCACGCAGGTGATCAGCTCCGAGAGCTGAGTTCCTTTAGGATGGTTTTAAAGCTTCCTTCTCGATTTTTGTCATCTTATGAGACTGGTTTTATTTACGGGAGTTGTTCTTCCAAATATACCAGTTCAATTCCCATTTACACTACTCCCTAAAACCTGTAAGAGACTCTAACCAAAGACTGTCATGTGCAACCACGTGCAGGTCAGTGTAGACAGCCTTTAAGAGATGAAGCAGAAGTGAGCCCTACAGTACATCAAACTTCAAATAAACCAAAATCTCAGTCTGATAATAGATGCCAAAAACTTCTGAGATGACACTAGAGCTGAGGAGAATGAAGGGATGAGGGCACTTGAGATGAAAACAATCCATGTTCTATGCACACACCAATATGCCCCTCTCTCTCCAGATGCACAACTTATAGTAAAATATACAAGTAAGTCATAATGCTCTGCAGAAGCACTGAAGTGCAGTTCAGAGTACAGGAAGCTGGTTTTACAGAAGCTAACTTTTAGCTCTCTGGGCCTGTAATAGACCTGGCTGGCAAAATATCACATGGGGAAACACGTTCCAAACACTCAGACCATCAACTGTAACTGCTAATTTCAGCCAAGGAGAGGCCATGGAACACTTGCAAATTAGTTTACACTTAAAAATTTAAATGCTAAAACCCAGAAGTTAAGAGACACAACAGGCTGATATTTTCAGGTGTTAAGAATAAGCTGAGAAAGACACCAAACCAGAAGCAATATCACAGCCGGCTGTGCTGACATCATGCTGCCCACACCCACTCACTACCTCAGCCAGGCCTCACGCCTGAGCACATTTGAATTTCATACTCACCTAAACCCTTCTGCCCTGGGTTCTTAGCAAAGCTAAAGGTAAACTGATAAAAGTCTTTAAACTTTGCAGAGTCCTTAAGCTCCTGCTCCAGCCTGGGAAGAAGAGCCTTCAGCTTTTCTGTGCTATCACACCTGTGAGGACACAGACAGGTCTGTTACTTGTGGCAGACAGGTCCCCAACACCCCTCCCCCACTTGGTTGTAGCCGCACTTCCCAGCTCCCCTACACTCTGAGAGGGCAACAAAGGGAAGGTCTAAGGAGAGGGGTGTGATGGATCATGGTAAGCAACTTCTCTCTTCATAAAGGAAAACAAAATGGTGAGGGCTACAAGGCTGTATGTACTCTAAATCCACTGAGTCATAAACATTGTCAGTGAAAACATGGTACATGAACTGGATTTCAAGAAACTGTTCAAAGAAAAACCCCAAACCACTTATTCTTTTGTTGAGAATTGGAAGAGGGCAGTGTAGCTCTACAGCTGTGACTATATGGAGAGGCCAATGCCCTGAAGATGACACAGACAGTCACAGGACAGACATCCTGGGGCCTCCGTGAGTGCAGGCCTGGGTTCCCCAGCCAGTCTGAAGAGCTGCAAGGCTCTGTGCTGCCACACAAAGAAAATAGACCTTATTCCTGAGTATTCAGTGGCCTCTTCATTGTACAGTGCTGGTGTTAAGACATTTACTATGATACCTCTACTATAAAACTTGTACTGAAATTGATTTTTCCTCCAAATAGTCAAAAACTAAAAATATCAGTAACCCTGGGCTGAAGACATGGATGGCTTGTAGAGGACTTGCCCAGCATGTATGGGGCTCTGGATTCCATTTTCAGCACTGCAAAAGGAAAATTAAATATAATTCAGTAAAAATATTATTCAACCTTTAAGGCAAAAATGTGGAATAGTGGAATGAAAGCTTCCCTTTTTTATTTCATCTGCCTGGGAAGGCACAGGCTGAATGCTACATTTCATTTATTTCTTTCTAAGTAGAGCAGAGCTCAGGAAAGAAAACAAGAGACACCTTGGAGGAGCCGGAAAGTCCAGGAGCACATGCAGAAGCATCCCACATAGCTCTGGCCCCCACAGCACAGGCAGCGCCTGGCTAGTACACATATGGGCCAGAGGGGAGGCCTCCCTAATGGGCTTGAGACACTGGTGTTAGCCATTTCTGTAACCTTCTGTCTACGCTGCCAGCCCAAGAAACTCCTCTCCAGGACCTGTGTGTTTTTCGCCTACGTTTGTCCCTAGGTGAGGTGTGCTGCTGCATGTGCTCCATCGCCTTCACTTTCTTTGCCATGCAGAATCCCAGTATTTGGCAAACAGTCTGGCTATTCTAACTGTATCACAAGTAATGTCGTCAGGATTGTGCACATGTCTCAGTACACACATGGACACTTTCCACCAGGGATCCAGCCCACAGAGGAGTGCCTAGGTCCCAGAGCGTCTACAGGGCCCGAGTCCTGCACCAGAGCTGCTAGGGCCCACTCCCATTACCCACTGCTATGTCTTTAGTCAACTCTGAGGTCAGGCTTTGTTAGCGGTTCCATCTACCTGTACCTCCCCAGTGAATAAGGTAGCCTCCTATGTTTTCACTGGCCATTTGTGTATCCTTTTGTAAGAGTGTATTCAAATCTCTTGCTCATCTTTCAATCAGGCATCTTCTTATTGTTTTCCAAGAATTCTTTGCAGACATAAGCTTGTGTCAGTTGGGTATTTTTAAGGTACTCTCACGCAGAGTGTGGACTGCCTTTTACTCTCTTGATGTTCTGTGTGAGCAGAAGTTATCTTTTGTTTCTGCCTTCAGTATCAAGATCTATAATCATTTGAAACTGAGTCAACCATAGTGAGAAAGGGGTCAAGATTTTTTCCCATTAAATTAACCAATTCTTTTGGATCTACTGATTGAAAAAATGTCTGATCTTCTCTCCTATGTCTCAGTGAGTTACTGTCTGACTCTATGGAAGCACTGCACATCCTTAATCAGATTAATGTTAAACATTTTGAATTTTTGACACCAGTAATAACACTTTAAAATTTATTTTGCTTTGCCACACTGTTTCATGTGTTACACACATACTTAATAAGGTTTATCTTAGGTTTTGTTCCCCCAATTCAAAGGGAAAATGGCTTAAAACTCCAGTAAATGTTTGCTTAAGGATTCGTCAAATTAAAAAATTTTTAAATTTTGTTAATTCATTTTTTAAAATAATGAATGGATATTAAATTTTATCAATTTATTTTAGGCCTTAAGATGACCTTTTTGGTGTTGACTGTTAATGTGGTAAATTACACTGATTTTGTGATGTCCAAAGAATCTTGTATTCCTTGACTCTAAGAAGTTACCATGATATATTATTATATGTCTTATTCTTTGTCCACTGGTTTGTTTTTGTGACAAGATTTAGTTGACTAATAATTTCTGTTATATCTTATGTTCGTTTTACAAAATGTTTTCAGTTTTTTGGAGAGGGTCTCACTATGCGGTTCAGGCTGGCCTTGAACTACGTAGCAAAGGCTGGCCTCGAACTCGCGGTGTTTTCCTGTCTTAGCCTCTCCAGTGCGGGGCTACAGACTCAGGCCACAATGCCCGGCATGTTCTGAGTCTTTTGACTGACCATGGGCATAACTCTCTGCTTATAGAATGTCCATCCTAGGTTTTCTTATTCAAAGAAGTTCTGGCCTCAGAATAACCTGGAGAATTTTTTCTCTTTCTTGGAGGAGCTGTTTAAAACTGGTAATCTTTTTCATTAAATAGTATTCCAACGACAAGTTTCCTTTTGAGACTTCGTAAGTTCAAGTGCTAGGATGTAGGGAACTATTAATATTTCTTATTTCTTAACATGACAGTTTCAGTAAATTGTATTTTATTGGTTGTTAAATTTACCAGCATACAATTGTCCATAATACATTTATTTCTTAATGTCTGTAGGATCCATAGTGATGTCTCTCCTTTTCTTTCTGTGTTGGTTACTTATGTACTGCTTTTATGTCTTTTGAAATAACAAAACATCTGGCTTAAATAACCCCTTTCTGTTGATAACTTCTTTCACACTTAATGATTATTCCTATTCTTGCTTAATTAAATTACTGCTTTATTTTTTAAAAATCATGTTTTCCATATCCTTTAACTTCCTGTAAGTTCTTTCTGTCTCTTTCTTTTCAATGCCAGCCTGTGAGTGTGCCAGGTAAATACTTCACTGCTGAATAATACCCCAGTCCTCTTTTTCTACCACATAAGTGGACACTGTGCTTACTGGTTTTCAGCATTTTACATTTAAGAAGCTAAATCCTATAATTTTTATATCAGTATCTTCTGTATCATCCAATTCCAAGTGTGTGCTTTCTAATTTCTATTATGAACTCTTTTCCGAGCCACAGGTTATTCAGTAGTGTAAAATATCCATATATTTTAACTTCATTGTATTCCTACTTTAGTTCCATTGTGGCCAGAAAAATATCCTCTCTTGTTTCAAACCGTTTACAGTCAGTTGTACCGTTATTGCTCCATTTATAATCAACTGTTAGGAATGTTCTGTATTTTTATTTATTTATTTATTTTTTGGTTTTTTGAGACAGGATCTCTCTTTGTAGTTCAGGCTGGCCCTGAGCTCAGCCTCCAACTCACATCACAGCAATCCTCCTGCCTCTGCCTCCCAAGTGCTGGGATTACAGGCGTGAGCCACCACGCCCGGCACTGTGGTATGTGGTACTGGTTGCTGCTGGGCCTGAGTCTCCACACCCAGTATTGTACGTGGATACCGGGGAATCAAACACTGGTCCTTGCGCTTGCAAGACAGGCACCGGAACCACTGAGCTAAATCCCCAGCCCCATGTATATTTTTAAAAAGAATATTCTTCAAGGCAATGCTCTAAAAATGTCCATAGGACTATTTGTTGTGTTGTCCAAATCTCTCTTTAAAAACAAAAACCCTGCTTTTTAACCAGCTCATTTTATCAGTTTCTAAGATGTGTGTGACAATTCTATACTTTCTATATTTCTCTTTGTAATTACTTTTTGGTTTAAAAATTTGGGGACTACTCAGTAAGTACACACAAATATAAAAGCTATTGCTTTCCTGATAAAACAAGCTTTTATCACTATGAAATATTCTTCATTATCTGTAGAAATGCTTTATGTCTTAAAGCTTATTTAATATTAACAAATCTGCACATGTTTTGGATTAGGGTTTGCATAATCCACCAACTTTTGTTCTTTCCAATTGTTCTGTACGTTGCTATAAACACTATGCACAGTAACTGTTTTCTAAAGATCTAGTATTTAGTTAACTAACATTTAACCATGTCATCCTGACACCTTTGGATTTAAATCCTCCACTTTAGCATGTGCTTGCGACCTATTCTGCCTAAGCTTACATTCATTTTGGTTGAATTTCTAAAGTTATCCTATTTTTTGCTCTATTACTTGGAAATTATATTTATTTAGTAAATTTTTTCATATATTTTACCTTTTTCTTAACGTATCTTTTGATGAGCAGTTTTTGACTTTGATAAAGTAAAATTTGTCAGTTTCTTCCTCATGCTGCTTGTGTCTTTTCTAAGGATATATTTTTTAACACTTTTATATAGGCGTTTTTGACCCTAAATCAACCAGTGGTTTATCTGGGCTTTCCAAAATACAAAGAAATATGTGATCATGCCAGTGTTAGAATGGAATAATTGGTTCAATACGCTGGCAGGAATGTATCATAAGAAATAAAGAAAGTCTTGCAGAGTTTATTGTCTAAACAGACACGGAAGATAAATAATACACAGGAAAAAGCAAGCAGAGGCTTTAAGAACAGATTTACAGATTTGTACTCTTTTAGTGCCAGAAAGCAGGATATTTTAAGGTGTTAATTCTGAGATATCAGAGATTCAGAAATACCAGCAAGTCAAACAACCAGGCTTTTACACCACCACATGAAATAGTTCAAAGAGCTTATGATGAAGAGATAGGTATGTGAGGTGGTGGTTTCATTTATTCTATGGCTCATTTGGTAATTAAGAAATAAGCTATTAATCCAAACCCCATAGGCAGAATAGAGAAATATAACAAAAAACAAAATGACATTTTACTAATGTTTAATGTAGTGACATAATAAATTATACATGTCATTACAACACTATGAAATAAACTGCATGGTTGAAAAGACTCCTGGAATATACTACATTTATTCAAAATTAGAAATAAAAAAGAAAATAATGAGTAATAAAAGGATTAACATGAAAGATGTAAGTAAAATTTTAAACTAGAATTAAAAAAGAAACTTAAGGCTTAATAACACAAATGTTTAAGGTATTTACATTATATACAAATAAAATACATTGATGTGAAATCAGTAGATGTGCTGTGCAAATGAGTACAATTGATATGAAATTAGTGTTTATAGGCTATTGAAAATGCTGAATGTATCTTCTTTCCTGAAAAAAATTAAAATGAAGAACACTTTACTTACCCAAGCTCTGTCATGCCTTCTACAAATTCCTTTTTGCTAAATTCACACTGAGTGGCAGCCCTGAACTTCCATGCTATGACCAGAACACTGAGACTGGCAGGATCCAGGCTTAAATCATCACAAAACTGCTGGATCCCATCGATTCCAATTTTGTTTTCATCTTGTGGATCTGTAGTAAAATTAGGGAGAAAAAGTTTATATTACTTTGAAAAGTCGTCCTATCACTCTATCACAGTTGTAGCTAGATCGTTCCAGATATATTTATCAAATGACTACAGTTTTCTACATTCTAAATAGTGAGTAACACATAACCCAAAAATGTCTTATCTTTAAAATCTGGGTTTTTGGGTTTTAAGGAAGGAAAAATGATTGAAATTTCTTTGAGGAAACTTCATAATTAAGAAACAATTTCACCAGGTAAGGTGGCACATCCTTATAATCCAAGCTACTCAGGAAGTTGAAGTAGGAAGATTACAAGTTCAAGGGCAGGCTGGGCAATTTACAAAATAAAAACTAACAAAAGGCTAAGGCCCTGGGTTCGATTCTCAGCAATACAAAAATTTACTCTTGGTTATTCTCCTGTATCAGCCCTCCAAGTTCTAGGTTTACAAATGTGCGCCACGATGCCTACCCAGACATTTTCATTTATTTATTTTTTCCTGCTACCAGGAATCAAACTCAGGACCTTGTGTTTGACAGGCAGGTGCAACACCACTGAGTGCTATCCCTGGCCCCTCAAAGTTTTATTTATGCTACACAGTTTTAATTTTTTGAAAGCTACACTAATACACACTGTTTTAGCCACATAATATTTCTGAACAAAGGTTTTGTTTTTTTTTTTAAAGAATACATGTTCCAAGGAAAAAGTAAACATAGAATTACAGTATTTTCAAAAGAAAATAACAGAATGTGAGGCCAAGGAAGTGACTGTTGGATCTAGTATCTGTTTAAATGAGACTGTTTCTGACACTACTATATGTGTGGGGTAGGCTGACAGTGGCCTTTATACAAATGTTCTCATGATGTAGTGTTCTACTACAACAAATATGTTAGTTTGAATAGAAATGCTAGGAAAAGGCCGGGGATTTAGCTCAGTAGTTCTGGCGCCTGTCTTGTAAGCACAAGGGCCCGGTTCCATATTCCCTGGTAACCACATACAATACTTGACATGGAGACTCCTTCCCAGCAACAATCAGTACCACATACCACAGTGCTAGGCGTGGTGGCTCAAGCCTGTAATCCCAGCACTTGGGAGGCACAGGCAGGAAGATTGCTGTGATGTGAGTTTGAGACTGAGCTCAGGGCCAGCCTGAACTACAAAGCGCCCTATCTCAAAAAAAAAAATAAATAAATAAATAAATAAAAGAAAGAAAGAAAAGAAAAGCTGGGCCGGGGATACAGCTCAGTGGTTCCAACGCCTGTCTTGCAAGCGCAAGGACCCGGGTTCGATCCTTGGTAACCACATAACAATACTGGGCATGGAGACTCACTCCAGCAGCAACCAGTATCACATACCACAGTGCCAGGTGTGGTGGCTCACACCTGTAATTCCAGCACTCGGGAGGCAGAGGCAGGAGGATTGCTGTGATATGAGTTTGAGGATGAGCTCAGGGCCACAAAGTGGTCACCACAAAGTGAGACCCTGTCTCAAAAAAAAAAAAAAAAAAAAAAGAAAAGGAAAGAAAAGCTAGGGAAAAAAATACTGTGTTACCAGGTATAGGAAGACACTAGCCTCTGTTCTGGTTTAGATTATAGCAATGGCAAACCTTAAGAGCTTTCACTGAGACAGTCTTTTGTGGCATATGTGTCAGAGGTACTCCCCTGGTCTAGAGCCAAAATATCTCCCAAAAGCCTCATATGCCGAGGTAGAGTGAAGTGGAAAGGGGGCAGGTAACTGAAGGTGTGACCTGGAAAGGTATATTCTTTTCCCAGCTTTACCCTGTCTCTTTGCTTGTGGCTGCCATTACGTGAGCAGCTTTCCTCTTTCGGGCCCTACCCTCCACGATGCTTCTGTTTCAGAGCCAGCCAATCACAGATTGAAGCCCCTGAAACTTTGAGCCAAAATAAACCTCTGTTCGTTTTAAATTGCAAGTGTTAGGCATTTTGTTCTAGTAATGGAAAGGAGTTAAATATAACTTCTAAACAGTGACACTTTCCTCTAACTGGTGTCAATATGTCACACTCACTACACAGAACAAGTATTAGGTGAGAGCCAGCTCCTAATCAGCTTTTGGTAGCCTTCCTGCAACCCCTAGATTCTTTACTAAAGAAATGGGATTCTGAAGCTGAAATCAAAAGGAGCAGCAGCTTGGAGCTCTTTTGTCCATGTCACCAGAAATGATACACACACTCTTGTGATAGTTAATCCCAACTGGCAACTTGACTGGGCATTACCTATAGGGTCAGTGAAGCACAGGTCTGGATGTGATCGACTGGGTCAAAGAAACATGGCTCTGGGGTCCACACCTGGTCCCTGGACCCTGCCACTTGGGGGCAGCCTTCTGTGCACTGGTTCCTAGCTGCCATAAAGAGAGCGGTTTCATTTCACACCCTTATCCCATGACAGACCAGCCTTTGAGCCAGTAACACAGGGAATGAATCCTCTGGAACCGTGAGCCATATTAAACCTTTCCTTTAAATTGTGCATGCTGGATATTGTGCTGGAGAAACGAAAAGCTGACTGATACAATGTTCTTTTTGGTTCCCAGAGACAGTGTGTGGCCTGGCTTTCTTGCCATGACCCCCTTACCTTTGTACCTGCCATACAGCTGCTCCAGCTTCTTCTGGTCCACAGTGCTTCTCACGGATTCCCTGTAGTATGCGTCTGGATTTTGGAAGAAGCTGTCTGTGGCCTCGTCTAGTTTCCACTCATTCTGTGTTAGGCAGTAGATAGCAGTTCTCTCGCCAGCCTGAGTACAGGCCATGAACTGGCGGACTTTTTCCTTCTGAGATGATTTAAGCTTATGCTTTGGGATGCAAAAGAAGTGGGAAAGCCAATGAAGCAACTCCAGGGTTTGTGGCAGCCTCTCTATTCCTAATGCCTATATTTTAACTGAACCCAACGGTTTTGTTGGGTGAGTCCACTTCAGAATTAAGAGGACGCCAGAGCTTTGTTCTTCATCAGTTAAAAAGACTGCACAGTCTCCTGAAATTGAAATGATAGCATCTAGATAGTAACAAATATTCGAAGTCCAATCTTTGAAGAATTATGAGAATCATTATTGTACATAAAATACATTTTGATCAGTTCTCTGCATGTATTAGTGTTTCTTTCCCCCCTAACAATCTTAGAGCAGTCTAATACCCAAGGCAGGGCCTGATGTCATCACAGGAATCATGAGCAGGTTTGTGGCTGAGATAAAGTGCAGTTTATAATGACTAGGAGGAGGCTATGCAGAACGAAAACATTATTAAGTTTCCTTCAGTTGAAAAATAGAACCATACTGATGAAAGCATACACATACAACTAAGACTTGTGTTACAAGTGACTCAGAAAAGTGTCACAAAGAGGCACAGAGTGCTTGTCAGAAACTGAGCAGTGATATACTAGTAACAAGAATGTCTGCCTATGTGAGGCAGGGCAGAAGCTGTGGTATGCAATAAATAACAGAACTGCCAACTAACTGTACTATATATAGTCTGCAATGAAACAGAATCACATCTTAAGGCTTCCAGATACAGGATGCTTAAATTTCCTCTTCTCAAGGTAACCTGGAGAAAGAAACACTAAAATAAAGTGATTTACTCTAAGGGGAAAAGTTTTATTCAGGATAAGGCTCACTCTTCAAATAGTTTATAGAAACCCAGAACAAATTATAACTTACAGGAATGGATAATAAGATGTAGACGACAAACCTACCAGGACTCAGCTGAAACTCTCTGCCCTTCCAAAAAGGACCCATGTAATGTCTTCTTTACAGACTGGTTTCTTACTAAATGTCAATAAGAAAAAGCTGAGCAAGTTCCAGAGTTTTCTCTAAGGCAATTCAAGTATGTACCAATGCCAAAATTTAGCAAGAGTAAGCCAACCCTGTGTAGACACAGGGTACACTAGTGTGTTCTGGAGACCTGTCCTTGAGCCCTTTTGGAGGTTTCATGATGACAAAACTGCCTTCTAGCACTTTCAAATGTTAGTCACTTTCGGGCCAGGGAGTTAGCTCAGTGGTTCCGGCACCTGTCTTGCAAGCGCAAGGGCCCGGGTTCAATCCCCAGTAACCACATACCATACTGGGTGTGGAGACTCATGCCCAGCAGCAACCAGTACCACATACCACATACCACAGTGCCAGGCGTGGTGGCTCACGCCTGTGATCCCCGCACCCAGGAGGCAGAGGCAGGAGGATCGCTATAATGTGAGTTTGAGGCTGAGCTCAGGGGCAGCTGAAACACAAAGTGAGACCCTGTCTCAAAAAATCTAAAAAAAAATAAATAAAATAATAAATAAATACAAATGTTACTCACTTTCTCCTGAATCTGCAGTACAGGCCTCCGGGCCTGTGTGTTTGGTGAAACCACGGGAAGATGAACATGAAAGACTCAATAATAATGCTTTTATGAGGTCAGACACTAAAGATACTTGTAAAAATATAATAAGGTAATGGACTTGTTACTGATAATTCTAAAATATACATTTAAAAACTTCTCATTTTAATTTCTGATATGTAAATATCAGTAACTCACATAAACAAAAGTTTTTTAGGACCCCAATCATTCTTAAAAATACTTAGGGATCCTGAGACAAAGGACCAAATAGTGAATACTGTGGGTGTTGACTATACAATCTCTGGTGGCTTTTCAGTTCTGCCTCTGCAAGGTGAAAGCCACAGTCCAGACAATGTGCACTGAAAACTATTTACATAAGCAGCAGCTCACTTATGAGCTGGCCTCATAAGCACTCATTTGAAAGTGCTAACTTATGAGCTGGCCTTGTTCAGCAGTCTTAAGAAATACATGGACAGGGGCTGGGGAGTTAGCTCAGTGGTTCCGGCGCCTGTCTTGCAAGCGCAAGGACCCGGGTTCGATTCCCCGGTAACCACATAACAATACTGGATGTGGAGACCCACACTCAGCAGCAACTAGTACCACATACCACAGTGCCGGGCGTGGTGGCTCACGCCTGTCATCCCAGCACTCGGGAGGCAGAGGTAGGAGGATTGCTGTGATGTGAGTTTGAGGCTGAGCTCAGGGCCAGCCTGAACCACAAAGCAAGACCCTGTCTCAAAAAACCTAAAAAAAAAAGAAAAGAAATACATGGACAATATACTATATACATTATTTTCTAAAACTGAGCCCATGAAAAGAAAAAGACAGAGCTCAAGGCTATATTCTCTCCTAAGGCTAATTTCCCCTTAGGACTGATATCACATGCTATAATAATAAAGTGATAAACAAAAATGCCAAGATGTTTTTATAAAGTCGACAGCTTGTGCAATATCAAAACAGCCCTCCATTAGGAATAGCCATTGGATCTTGATTGCAGAACAATCATTAATGCTAGATTTAAAGGTAGTGTCATGAATATTTGTTTTAAATGAGAATAAAAAATCAGCATATCCACATAATAGGACCTTATTCACCTTCAAAAGGAACAGAGTAGTGACACATGACACTATGTGGGTGAACCTTAAAAATACGCTGAAAAACAGGAGCTAGATGGCTGGGGATCAGTGGCACTGCACAAACACAAGATCCTGAGTTCAATGCTTGGTACCAGAAAAAAAAAAAAGCTAGACACAAAAGGCTACAGGTTATGATTTCATTGTATGAAATATCCAGAACAGGCAAATCTGTAGAGACAAAAGGCAGATTAATGGAAAATAGGGGTTGAGAGGGAGGAGGAGTTGGAAATGAGTGTGTGTACAGAGTTTACTCTTAGCAATGAAAATGTTTTAGAGTTATACATGGCAGTTGTACAAAATGTGAATGTTCTAAACACCACTGAATTGTACCACTTTATTTTACGTTATGAGAATTATGTACCAGTTATTTTACGTTATGAGAATCTCAGCTCAGGAAGAATGCCAATAGCATGCTAGAGGCTCCAAGATTAGTCAGCAGAGTCACACAACCTCAGATGGCGGGCCCAAGTGCTAGCATTGCCTACAGATAGCCCCATTTCAGGACAATGTGGACATATGGAAGATGGGTACCTGAAGTATTATTACTCATATGGATTGCCTCTGGATGGCCACCCATGTGTGATGTGACAGCTGAAGCCACAGTGTATGATGTAGGTGAAAACTGCCTATGTGGCAGATACAGGCACATGCATCCAGATCATTTAAAGTGGTTTAGAATCATTTCTACTTAGTTATAAAGAGGGAAAAAGTGGAGATAAAGAAACAAGTAGATCCCTCTCCAATACATTCAAAGTGCCTCATCTGAACACGACACTCCCCCAACCCTGGACCCAAGAAGGTGCCGAGGTACTGGTTCAGCACAAGCACAACAGCCATCAAAGAACATGGGGCTGGGCCGGGGAGTTAGCTCAGTGGTTCCGGCGCCTGTCTTGCAAGCGCAAGGGCCCGGGTTCGATTCCCTGGTAACCACATGACAATACTGGGTGTGGAGACTCAACCCAGCAGCAACCAGTACCACATACCACAGTGCGGGGCATGGTGGCTCACGCCTGTAATCCCAGCACTCGGGAGGCAGAGGCAGGAGGATTGTGATGTGAGTTTGAGGCTGAGCTCGGGGCCAGCCTGAACCACAAAAGCGAGACCCTGTCTCAAAAAACCTAAAAAACAAAAAAAACAACAAAAAAAAAGAACATGGGGCCTGTCAACAAGGCTGTGTAATTTGATGTCATCCTTTATAAGTTTGTCTATAACATAACAGTGACTAAAACAATAATAACAGGTAAGTCTAAAGAGTATGTGTTTCATGTCCAAAAGTGAATAGAGATGTAGGTTCAACTGGTAGGAGAGGGATGTGATAAGACTTCATAGAAAAGAAAGACTTAGGGACTGAGTCTTAAAGGAAGCCTGGGACAGTGGGACACACATATCATCCCAGCACTTGAAAGCCCGAGACAGGTGAATCTCAGAGTTCAAAACCAGCCTGGCCCATAGTGAGACCATCTCTTCCCACATCCCCAATTTAAAGAGAAAGACAAGAGCTCTGAATCCATCAGATGCAAAATCCATGCCAAATTAACCAAGGTCTACAAACAGGCAAGATCAGGAGGCCATCAGGCTCCCCTGAGGCTTACTGTGTTACGGAAACTAAAAAATATTAAAGGAAAGTATTTTCTGTGTTATTACTTGTTAAAATATATAAAATTCTTGAAACGAAAATCTGGGTAGTCCCCTGGAAACATCAAATAAAAGTAGAGCAAAAACCTCAAGCATTTCAACTATGGCCTTAGGAAAAGTCACTGATATAACTGAGGTACCAAAGATGTCTATATACTGTACAGGAATTATTAAAGAGCTCTTAAAATGTCCTACAAGACATTTTTTATTTTTTTGAGACAGGGTCTCGCTTTGTAGTTCAGGCTGGCCCTGAGCTCATTGTGTAGCCCAGGTGAACCTCAAACTCAGCAATCCTCCTACCTTGTCTCTCGAGTGCTGGGATTACAGGCGTGAGCCACCATGTCACTATGCTCGGCATACTTGTATGTGGTTACCAGGGATGGAACTTGGGACCTTGCGCTTGCAAGGCGGGTGCCAGAACCACTGGGCTAAGTCCCCGGCCCCTACAAGACACATTTAAGAGAACAAGATCCCTTCCTAGGGTCAATGTGCAAGAAGTGGCAGGCTAACAACTGGGATCAAATAAACTGCATGAACTTGTAGATCACTTTGACTCTGTTTTGGAATAGAGAAGGCTCCGAGCCCGTTGGTCATCAGCAGGCTTGGGGGAGAGGGAAATTAGGTCAAATACTCCAGTTCATACTTCTGGATCTGTAATCTCAGCACATTCAGTGCGTTTCCGAGCACAGTTCTGTGCACCTTACGCTGCAGCGGGGTCTACCTGGCAGGTGTGTGGCTGGGATCCGCCTCTGAGGCGGCGAGCTGGCCCCCAACCTCACCCTTCCACCTCGATCTGCTTGACGTCTAGGCCGCAGCTTCCAGCTTTCCTCTTCTCTAACCGATCTTCCAGGTGTCCTCCACTCTCTTCCGACCACACTTCTGGACGAGCCAGCGCGCAGAGAGGACAAAGGCCGCCCGCGGACGCTGCAGGCCCTCGCTGGGCGTAGTGCTGTCCCGTCTCCTCCACAGCCCCCAGCGCACGGCTCCCTCCGGCCCCAGCTCGGCGTCTACGCTTCCAGAGGCCGCCCGGCCTCCGGCTCGTCCACGGGAGGGCAGCACCCTCAGACTACCGCACCCTACACCTCTCCCAGAGCGTCCTCGGCCCTGCACCTGCAGCCACCGCACAGCCGGGACCAAGCCGTCACCTACCATGCTGGCCGGCACCACCGCCGCCCGCGGATCGTCCCCGTGCAGGCGCCGGCAACCCGGGCTCCTCCTGCCCGTCCGGACGCGGGGCTCCCGGCGTGCACCGCGCCGCCACGCGCGCAGGGCGGCACCCGCAGCGGCCGGCAGGGACCAGGACCCTCCCGAAGGCGGCCGACAGCGGGAGGGCTCTCCTGCCACACCTCGGCTCGGAAGAGCTGCTCGGACCCGGGGGGAGGTCGGCTGGCCCGCCGAACTCCACGTCCCAGCATGCACGGCGGCGCGTGGAGCCCTTCGGGGCGCCCCTCTCTCTTAAAGGGGGCGCGCCTCTTTTCCTTTCGCGCAACAGTGAGGACTGCACAAGCCGAGGGCGGCGGCCTCCCTGAGCGTCCGGGTCCCGCCCCGCGGCTGCTGTGGGAGCGATGCGGGGACGTCCGCGCCCTGTGCTCCACACTCGGCGTCGCATACCTCGGGCTCAGGGCTGCTGATGCTCAGGCCAGACGTCCTGCGTGCGGCCTCTTGCGTACCGGTAAGTGCCACGGGCTCCCCTCTGCGTCTTTTCTTTTTTTGGGGGGTGCTCCCCTTTTTGGGTCCCTCTTTCCCCAAAGGCTCCTCGTATTGGTCTTTCCTTGGGCGGGAGCTCTCTTTCTGGGTCTCCTACCAGAGTCTTACCCGGCAGGCGACTCCCCTTCCTGGGGCGTCACTCAGCTCCCGGAGCCTATCATCCCCATTTCTGCTCCAGCCTGCAGCCTCGGGTCATCGGAGCCTTGCCAGGTATTGTGTTGGTGCACGTTGTTCCGGCATCATTCACAGTCTTTTTAACGGTGAGTGCTGCATACATTCAGGGCCAATGCGCAGTGTCCTTAAACTGAGAGGCTGGAAGGTGTTCAGGAAAAACTGACAGGTAGCTAGGTCGGTCTTCAAATTTCCTGGGTAGAGTCTTTCTTCTTCACTTGTTGATGTGGATTCTTGCGGGAGTCACCGGTCAAATAAGTGGAGGAAACAGGGAGCGCCTGTGTTGCTGTGGGGCTTCAGCCAACCCTGGCGAAGGAAAAAGAAGGCGGGAGTGGATAGACTGTGAAGCCCGCCCTACTGTGTGGATCTGCCTACTGTTCGCTACTGCAGGAATATTTACCGCGGCTGAAAGGGCTTTTATTCACGAGTCCCCTTGACCTCCCTTGATGGCTTTCCTGGCTGCGACACAAGCAGCTGGCTCGCCATGCTTCCTCTGGTTCCTGTTGCTCTTTCCGTGCTAGTCTCACCTGGTGCCACCCGGACAGGTGCAGCCACTGTTTGGACACCGGTTGCCCATGAGATGTGGCTTACAGGTTACAGATTGTCCCACTCTGCTGCAGAACCTCAGCTTGGGCATTTTTCTGTACAGTCTTTGGGTCAGAACATCTTATTGCTGCTCATCCATTACCAGTTTTTTAAAAGTAGTGTCAGTGATTAAATTAACTAGTGAAATACTTGCTTTTTCTAGAAGTTTAACTTAAATACTGTAAAAATTTTTTTGAGATTTAAGAATTTTTTCCTTTTTTTAAAAAAACTTCGATTGTTTTACTAATTAGACATGGATAATATACTTATCAGTTGTGTACTTCACTTTTTGGCAAGTGTCAGCTGTATTTATGGGATCCTCATAAGTGGTCTTCTCTTTAAGAAATATATTTAGATTTTAAAATAAGTCTTGAAGTTAAATCTTCCCTATTGTGTTGATCTTATCCTCTTTTTTTTTTAATACAAGGTCTAACTGTGTAGTTCAGACTGACCTTGAACTCAGAATGTAGCGAAGGATGGCCTTAAACTCAACAATGATTCTGTCTCAATTCCTGAGTGCTGGGATTATAGGGGTGCATCACCACACCCACCAATCTCAAACCTCTTTTACCAACTCTTTGGTGCTGAACTTGGAAGTGTTAATAGTGTCATTAAAAAACTCCTAATTTTTAAGTTACTTACTTCAAATAATCCTCATATTGCCTGCCAGAGCCTGCCAGCAACAAAGCAGAACTAAAGTCGAAGGGCGAGGATGAAAGAAAGAAAAGTTACAAGAGTCACAGATGGGAGCGGGAGGACCTCAGCAAGCTGAAGGCTGAAGGCCCAGCATTTACTCTCAGTGCTCCTTTTATAATACTCTTACTGCAGTGGCTAGGTGCAGAGATTACAATAAGTGGTTAAAAGTTTACAGAGGTTACAGTCAATTAGGTAAAAGGCTTGGTGTCAGTCTGATTAATGTCTACACTTTAAACCAGGAAATTGAGGCACAGAAACACATTTTAGCAGAAAAATATTTATGCCTTGTTTGACCGATACTTTGCCGACCACCGAAACAGTTTCTGTTTCTCTCATGTTTTTTCAAGCTTGCCATCCTAGTCAATAATCGTTTCTTGGAAAGCCTCAAGCTCAGTCTCCCTCCACATTCCTTTCTCAAGGAAATGTAAAGAGAAACTAAACCCATGACCCCTCATAAAGAGAGGGGAAAAAGTCAGTTCAGTGGTAGTGTAGTTTTCCTGGCGCCAGTGTATCTCTGGAAAAATACCTAGGGCGGCTCCAGGTCAGAGCAGACCCCCGGTTTAATTCAGGGCAGCACCATTAAAGTGCAGATCCCTGACTCAGGAATTCCACCAAGCCCAGGGCTGTAAATTCCTGGTATGAATGCCCTTACACTGAAGTGCTTCCCACAATTGCCCTTTTTTCAGGAGAAACTAAATAACTGTACAGATATTGAATGTATTAATCATGTTCCAGCCACACCCACTCTTACACCAGGAACTTCCCTGCCCACAGCCCAGGCTGGTTGCCTTTGTCAACACATGCCCTTTTCATTCTGAGTGTGTGTGTACACACCAGGGTGAGCCAGGTCGGAGCCCCGGACTAGGCTGTCCTCAGAGGTCGGATGCAGTGTGGCACAGTCAGGAGAGGGAGTCTGCCAGGTAAAGACCTTTCTGTTGGCTTCATGATCCTGGTGTCATAACCATCTTGGGGGAAGCTAAATCGGGTTTGTCCTTAGCAATTTGGTCTGTTAAGTATGAGGTAATGATTCCAGCAGGTCCAAAGGAAGAGAGAATGGCAGCTTCTCTGACTACAGGAAGCAGAATGTGAGGTTCCCATCTCATGTCTAAGGGTGTACAAATGATTCCAAGTTCACATTTTAAGTATGTCATAAAGAATCCACTTGTCAAAAACAGGCTTTTGAAGAGAAAGTTTATTCTAGTAAACTGAGACTAAAATCATGAGATTCTAGCAGCTATCCGGGGAAAGCCGAGCTCATCACATCTTGTGTGGTTTGGCTGATGTTGGGAGAGAGAGAGTGACAGTTGGCTGGGAGAGATCTGTGGGTGGGTGGGCGAACACCAGGAGAAAGAGTTGTGAACTCATTGGGAAAGGAATTAAGCCTCTGTAGGTATTTACGACGCTAAAGAATCTGAAGTAAAGTACTGTGAGCAGCATCACAGTTCATAGCGGTTGGAAGGCAGCAAAACAAGTGGTGGCCGTGACAGCTCTTTCTGCCCCGTATGTGTTCCCCGGGCTCGTTAGGGCTGTAGCACTCACACCGTAGTACCAGTGCCTTTAACCTGGCGTTGCATTGTGCATCAGTCCCAGAGTCACACACTCTGGATCCAGACATCTCGGATGACTGCTTGAGGCTTGGAGGGGGCGTCTAGATACAGCCCTAACAGGAGGGGTCTCTACCTGGGTGGCCTTGCTTTGAGAACTGGCCGTAGAGAATTTTGTGCAGTAAATGTTGTGAATCATTTAAATTAATAGAGAAATGTAATTAAGGGAGCAATGAAGTAAGGGTAACATGATTTGATATAAAATGATTTTGAATTCCAACTATTGGAAGTTTTGGCATTTTTCAAGTAAGTTTAATGATGAATTTTTTATTCTGAATTCTGATTTAAAGCATTTATTACAAGTATTTTTCTTCTTAATCAGATATTAATTTTAAAAGTCAATTTTGTGATTCTTATGCTCCAAATGTTGATTTTGCAGTTCCTCTAAATGAAAAATAGCCTTGCATTTATAGCAGCAGACTCCTATGTCTTTAGTTTAAGTAAAATATAAAAATGTTAGAAGCCATCATTGGTGATCACTACCTTTGTGGAGACTGTGTAGACAGTTATAGATTCACATACAGGTATAGGAAGTACTACAGGGAAACCAGGTGGAGCAGATGCTTTCCCAGCTTTCTCTAGATGTAGCACCTTCTAGTCTGGACTAGAAGCAGGAATTGCCAC
>PVIR01000229.1:111596-173463 GCA_004026965.1 Petromus typicus
GTGTGTGTGTGTGTGTGTGTGTGTGTGTGTGTGTGATACTAGGGTACTAAGGATTGAGCTGCATCTCTGGTGTGTGTGTGTGTGTGTGTGTGTGTGACACTAGGGTACTAAGGACTGAGCCCAGGGCTTTCACACTGACCTACATCCCTAGTCCCACTAAGTGGCCCCGGCTAGGCCACACTTGTGGTCCTCTTGCCTCAGCCTTCCAGGTGCTGGCTTATAAATGTATACACACACCCCACTTGAGACTGTGAGTCAGTTCCACAGTACATGACCTTGGGAGTGGGAGCTTAATCTGGCTGTGTTCCTTTTGCTGCTTGGGTGAGTACTTCAGAGAAATCTAGAGTGTCTTAATAACTAACAGTAATAATAATGAAAGACCACCAGAGCTAAAAATATTTATTCATTTTATTGCAATTGATTAGCCTGTAGGGTTTTTGTGGGCAGGTCTGAAGGTAAAATGAAATGAGCTTGTGAAGGAGTGGTTCATGTTGTAAGGGTGTATAAATGATTCCAAGTTCATGGGGTTTTTTTTGTTGTTTTGGTTTTGGTTTTGGTTTTTTGAGACAGGGTCTTGCATTGTAGTTCAGGCTGGCCCTGAGCTCAGCCTCAAACTCACATCACAGCAATCCTCCTGCCTCTGCCTCCCGAGTGCTGGGATGACAGGTGTGAGCCACCACACCTGGCACTGTGGTGTGTGGTACTGGTTGCTGCTGGGCATGAGTCTCCATGCCCAGTATTGTATGTGGTTGGGGGGGAGGGGGAGGATCGAACCCAGGCCCTTGCACTTGCAAGACAGGCACCAGAACTACTGAGTTAAATCCCCAGCCCCCCAAGTTCATGTTTTATGTATGTTCCAGAGGAAATACCAGTGTAACTACAACTGAAGTCCTCAACTATTAGTGTCTCCTCATAAAAATCAGTAGGTCCCTTAGTTACAGTATAGAAAGGATCATTAATTTCAGGAACCTGACTGAAGAAGGAACCAGAAGTGAGCATCTGTTGCAAGTGGTTTTTCTGAGGTGTGAAACCATAGGAGAACTGCTTTTGGAGACCTTGTGGAAAAGTTCTGGAAGATATTGAAACTGCCCAAGTAGGAGTGAGCTGCCAGGGAGCCAGAGCACTGCCTGAGTCCTTAAGATAAGACACCAGCAGCCTTATGTGGTGGGGTGGACATTTTGTTTCTCAGGTTGAGCTGTGAGCTGAAAGCTTTGGTGCAGCCAGTTGTGCAGTACAGCGCTAACAGTGCACCCTCCTGACTCCTGGGAGTCTAGCTATGTTAACATCAGGGAGCCCTTCTAGAGCCACGCCACTAGAAATGCACTGAACCTAGCACCACATCTTTCTTGCTCCTGTTGTCTTTCTTTTTGTTTATTTTTTTGTTTGTTTGTTGTTTTTGAGATAAGGTCTGGGTGAGGTGTCCAAGCTGGCCTTGAAATTGCTGTCTTCTTGCCTCAGCCTTCTGAGTAGGTGGGATTGCAGATGTAGGCTACCATGCTTGGCCCAACACTTTTTAATTTTTTTGAAATAGGGGCTTGCTGCGTAGTCTAGGCTAACCTTGAACTTATGGCAGTCCTCCTATCTCAGCACTTTTTTTTTTTTCAGTTAAAATATCATCTTTTGGCAAATTTTGGTTGTCACTTCTGAACATTAGTGACATTCCTGTTACCAAACCCGGTGTCATTTTAGGCTGTATGGAAGCACACACAGCAACGTAACCCTTGTTATATAACCTGGCCTCTAGGTTTTAGAATTCTTAGGTTTGGTGTCATGAGGCTGGTACCCACCACTGCTTGGTACAGTCAGAATGTGATCTCTAGCATGCTGCACTCTTACTTTTGCTGCACATAATCTACTTTACCTGGAAATCCAGATTGAATAGCTTAAAAGTGAGGTTAGCAGTGAAAGTAAGTATGCCTATAAGGAGAGATATGATGCGAATGACTTGGGCCCTTAACGTAATAATCCATCCATTGGCAGCTGCTGTTGAAGATAGTTCTGTTTTGTTTTTTGGTGTAACTTCCTCATAAGGTTCCATGGATATTTCTTAGAGCTTAATGTACTTGACGTTTCTTGCCTTTATTCCTTCTTTCTTCTGTTTTCCAGCCTCTGAGATCATTCTTTCGTAGTGACGTTTGCTGACTACTGTTCCCACCTGCCGCCTAAACATGCTTTTGCCTGGGTTCAGCCCTGCCCTCTGCCCAGTGTCATCGAGACACCTTGGCCACAGCCGACCCCTTACCTGCGCCACGAATCGTCACTCACAAAAACACGTATTTCAGAAAGCAAGTTCTTGCCTGTGCTGAACTTGCCAGGATACATTCCTGTGTGTTGTTTTAGATCTTCCTACAGAGCAAGCAAGAAGTACCCTGAATTTTGATGATAGAAAAGGTTTGAACATTTAATAAAGCCCTAGAGTCCAGGTATGATTGTATTTTTATAATTTTATTCCTACTCTGATGTCTTATTAACACCTAAGTGTGGTTGACTTTGCAAACTGGCCACATGGCCATGATCATGTAAAGCGAGCAGAGAGGTGAAGCAGGCCCCTCAGGATCTCAGAAGATTTCATTCACAGTGTTCCTGAGCAAGGCCTGTTTCCTGTCACTACACCCCCTGCCAGTGGAGAAGCTGATATTTTCTGTTTTTTCATATGTGAACCCTCTTGAATGGAACTGGTTTTAGCCTTTTGTGTGTGGTAAGTATATGAGGCCAAATTTTCTTTTTTAAAACTTGCCTTTAAAGGACTGGGGATTTAGCTCAGTGGCAGCATGCCTGCCTTGCAAGTGCAAGGTCGTGAGTTCAGTGCCTGGTACCGGAAAAAAAAACAGAACCAAAAAAATAAAACCTTTGTCTTTAAAAATCAGATCTAATTAACCTCTTCTGTATAGGAGATATTGTGAGAGGTCCTTTAACTATTGGTGTTTGATTTTAATGTAGAAACAGTAAATAGTCAAGATTTTGCTATTTTGGAAACATAACATTTCCTCAAAAGGGTGACAGTTTTCTGCATGTAATAAATACTTTAAGTCTGAACTCAGTAGCAATGAGTCATTGTGGAAATAAACATGTTTTTCAGCTGACAATGAACATCTAAAATGCAGGCTGACCGTGGCTGTGCTTGGCTTCTCTTGCCTGCTGTGTTTGGATCATGAGGGTGTTGGAAGAGGGTCTCTTCTGGGTGCTGCTTCCAGCCCTTCACCTGCTAACAAGTGCTGCAGAACACGAGGAGGTGGCAAAGCATGCCATCAAATTGCACCGAGGGAAGGGGGCCACCGCTGCCCAGCGAAGGCAGTGGGTGCTGGACAGCTGCCGGAAGCTCACTGGGCTCCTGCGGCAGAAAAACGTGGTTCTGAACAAACTGAAAAATGCAATTCGAGCAGTGGAAAGGGATGCTGGCCTGTCAGACGAGGAAAAGCTGTTCCAGGTGCACACATTTGAAATCTTCCAGAAGGAGCTGAATGAAAGCGAAAACTCAGTGTTCCAGGCCATCTATGGGTTGCAGAGAGCCCTGCAGGGCGATTACAAGGATGTTGTCAACATGAAGGAGAGCAGCAAGCAGAGGCTGGAGGCCCTGCGGGAGGCCGCCATCAAGGTCAGCCGCCAAGCTGGGGGTGGCATCCGTACTGCAGTGGGTGTTATCTGTCAGGGCAAGCGTCTTATAGGAGGGGCAGAAACTCTGGCTTGCTGCATGGCAGCTGCCATCATGTGCAGGAGGACCCAGCTCCAGTGCTTTTCTGTCATGGGAATGCCTACCATCCAGCTGTGGTCATAGACAGAGGTTCAGGGCCTGGGAGATCTTCTCACTCAGTGACATCTTCGCTGTGCAGCCCTGTGAGGGCATTTGATATGAGGATGCTGTGACCTTGAGCCATGAGATGTAGTCTTTAGAACATGAAATTATATAGTGCCTGACTGTATTTGTAAATTTGGTCAATGTTTGTTCATTTTGCAAGAATCTTTTCAGTGTGAAGTTTAACTGTCTTCAATATCCATATTCTGAAAAAGAAATTAAAATTAGTTTTAAACAAATGCATACAATTGAATTCAAGACTTTGATCAGCTGTACATTTAACATGGTGAGAAGAAACTACTACTGAATTTTTAAGTAGTTGTTTTTGGTTATTTGTTACAAGTCAGGCACCATTCCATACTCTTAAAAACACAAAGCACCATTTCATCTTCATAGAAAAATCCATTGTACTGTTGTACACTTTAAAAACTAGAGACTATAGATACTTTAAACTTCCATTACCAAAGTATGGTAGTTAAGGAGATATAGGATGGACATTATATTCAGTAAGCCTCACACAGCTGTCCTGCCTATGCTGTTGCAGCTGCCTTCAGGGATAAGATGCCATGTGTTTGAATTGGTGTCATTGTCCCACAGGACTCCAGGCAGTCAGGACAATGTGATTCCTTGGTTTTATGTAGGAATCCTTTGCTGGGGGGCTATCTGTTGGGAAAGAGGCAAAGAGGACTAGAGGCTCAGGAGCGTCTGATTACAAGGCTCCTGCTCAAGGTGCTAACACTCTTAGTGTGGCTATGGCAGCTGAGACTGCATTGGTGTCACTGTAGCCACAAAGTAGCCATGCTGATGGGTGCTGCCTACTGCTGCTGTGTCCCAGCCAGGCCCACCCCTTCAGGGGTTAGTAAAAACTAATATTAGTTTATTGATTAAATAGCACTGTAGCTGTGTGTAGTGGCACACCTCTGTAATCCCAGCACTCAAGAGGCTGAGCCAAGAAGATAGCTGTGAATTTGAGGCCAGCCTGTGCTATATAGTGAGTTCAAGGCCAGACTGAACTATATAGCAAGACCTCATATCAAAAACCCTATAATTGGGGCCGGGGATTTAGCCCAGTGGTTCTGGCGCCTGTCTTGCAAGCGCAAGGGCCTGGGTTCGATCCCCGACAACCACATAACAATACTGGGTGTGGAGATTCACCCCAGTAGCAACCAGTACACATACCACAGTGCTGGGCGTGGTGGCTCTCACCTGTAATCCCAGCACTCGGGAGGCAGAGGCAGGAGGATTGCTGTGATGTGAGTTTGAGGCTGAGCTCAGGGCCAGCCTGAACCACAAAGTGAGACCCTGTCTCAAAAAACAAACAAACAAAAAAAACCCCTATAATTATTGTATAAAATACATGTACTGAATTCTTTTACTGGTACCACCTGTCAGTTTTCCGAGTAACTCTGGTTCTACACGTCCACATGTTTTGGTGGAATGCCCCCACACCAGGATTGATGGCATCCTGAATAGAAATTCAAGAAGTAGCTCAGTGTCCACATGGCATAGCTGTTTTGGAGTGCTCAGCAGGCATTCTGTGAGCAGACAGCCTTCAGAGAAAAGAGACCCATTGCAGGAGGATATTCCCTTATACGTTGTAAGGGAATGGGTTGGCTTTCCCGGCACACTCTAGTCACCTGGGACACGTAGTTAGAGTCCACGTGCATGAGTTGGGGGCCTGAACCTGGTGCAGCTGTTTTGAGCCTTGAGTGGGTCTGAGGAGGACATCTCAGTGACTCACTCTTTGTTTCTAACCAATGCATAGGAAGAGACGGAATATGTGGAACTTCTTGCTGCAGAAAAACACCAAGTGGAAGCCCTTAAACATATGCAGCATCAAAACAAGAGTCTGTCCATGCTAGACGAGATTCTTGAGGATGTGAGGAGAGCTGCCGATAGGCTGGAGGAGGAGATAGAAGAGCATGCTTTTGATGACAACAAATCAGTAAGCACCTTCCTCACAGCCGTATGCCAGCTGAGCTGCCTTGGTGGAGATGGGCTTGAGAGTTGGAAGGAGTGTGAATGCATGTATGTGTGCATGCGTGTGTGTGCATATGTGTGTGTGAGAGAGAAAGAGAGAGAGGAGGTTGACACAGGAAAATCTGGGACACTTGTGTGTCACATGGTGAATCACTTGACCTAGTCTCTGGAATTAAGCTATTTATCCTCTATTTTTAAAAAAATTCCTTAATTTGGGCCAAGGATTTAGCTCAGTGGTTCCAGGGTCTGCCTGGAAAGCACAAGGTCCTGAATTCCACCCCCGGTTACCACATACCACAACACTGGGCATGGTGACTCATGCCTGTAAGCCCAGCACTAATAACCATATACCACAGTGCTGGGCGTGATGACCACCACTTGGGAGGCAGAGGCAGGAAGATTGCTGAGTTCGAGGCTAGCTTGGTCTACTTAGTGAATGCAGGGTCAGCCTGAACTACCAAGCAAGACCTTGTCTCAAAAAAAATTCCTTAATATTTTTTTCAAGCCAGACTTGTTGGCATACACTTATAATCCCAGCATCCTGAGATATATCCTGAGTCAGGAGGATTATAAGTTCAAGTTCAACCTGGGCAATTTAGTGAGATACTATCTCAGAATTTTTTTAAAAAGGAGAGAGGTACCTCAGTCCCTGTGTTCAATCCCCAATATGACCAAAACAGAAAAAAATAATTGTTTTCAAGATAAGGTGTTGCTATGCTACACAGAGAGGCTTTGAACTTACTATAGGAACCCTCCTGACTCAGCCTCCTGAGTAAGAGAATTACAGGAATGTGCCACCAGTCCTGGCAACTCCATCAGAGATTCTATTCTATAAGTTTTTTATAAAAGACAATCCCTTGTCATAAGTTAGGATCCCAAGGAAAAATTGGGATGAGTGCAAATAAACTGATTTTAGGATAGACTATCAGAAGGTGTAGCTAGTCTTTTTTGCTAATCACAATGAGACAAGGGGAAAAAGGGAAAGTAATAAAAAGAGTGAAAGGGAAGGGTATTTTAAAATGCACTAATTTTGAGAAAAGGAGATCTAAGTACTTTAAGAACTATGAAAGAACTTGCCCTAAATAAAGTCGGGTAGATGTCTGAAGTGGTGGCAATCCTAAATATTTCCACCCTTAAATTGTTTGACTGGAGAAGTGACCTCATCAGTGCTCATTAATAAGGATTTTTCTTCGCCGCCTCCCTGTGCTCTGCTCTTCTGCTGGGAACAAGGGGCTGAACGTGGGGTTCTGATGCCCACCTCTAGCTACTCCACAGGTCAAAGGGGTCAACTTTGAGGCAGTTCTGCGGGTGGAGGAGGAAGAGGCCAGTTCGAAACAGAATATCACAAAGCGGGAGACTGAGGACGGCCTGGGCCTCAGCATGCTGATCGACTCGCAGAACAACCAGTACATCCTGACCAGGCCACGCGATGCCACCATCCCCCGTGCAGACCATCACCTCATTAAGGTGAGCTGGCACAGCTTCACTGGGGGCAGACGGTGGGGTGGGCTGTGGCTGGTGGGCCTCACCTTGGGGTGAGTGGCCTTTCATGTGCTAGTGTCCCTCATGGCTGTGGCTTTAGACAGTTTTTCTTAATTTTTAATTTTTTCTTCAATGAAAATGCATTTTAATATTTAGAATGAAATGTAACTGTTTTTGAGAACTTGGAATTGGGAGTTATTGTGATGGGATAAAGTTTCAGTTATCTGGAAACCCGTTTCATAAGACACTGAAGCAGGAAGATCTCTGGAGCCTAGACATTTGAGACTAGCCTAGGCAATATTGTAGGACCTTTTTTCAAAAGAAGCAAAATAAAAATAAAAGCTATGTTACTAAAATACAGAGCTCATATGGGGCAGAGAAGTCTGTGTGAATGATTCATACATGGCTTCCCTTGGGTATGGAAGGCCTGCTGTCCAGAGGGAGGTCACACACACCCTGACCCCCAGGAGCAGGGTCCGGGAAACAGTGACTGTGGTGCCCTATAGGAGACCTCGGTCCATTGCTGGGTTTAGGCAGGACCCCTGACCCTGGAACCTTGTATGGGGACAGGAGCTGAGACAGAAGCCCCCGTTTGCCCTATAAGGATCCCTTGGGGGGTGGAGCCCACAGCGTGGTGCTGCCTCAGTTCTGACCCGAGTCTGTGCCCTGCCAGTGTTGGTGTCCTCTGTGAACTGAGTTCCCCTCTCCCTTCACAATGACTTAATAGTGCTGGGGAGCTGTTTTGAGTCCACAGAGGCACCCTGTTCCCGTCACTATCTCAGAGTGGCCTCCATAACCCTGATCAATGTAGGATTCCTCTCAGCCACACTGTCAGCCTTCCATCCCTGGGGATGACATCTCTCCCATCCTGCTCTTCTCATAGCCCAACTGCTAGCTGAGATGGATTTCTTATGTGTTCATCCCGTATCAGGACATTGTCACCATAGGAATGCTTTCCTTGCCTTGTGGCTGGCTGTGCACAGCGATAGGACTGCCCACCATGTTTGGGTATATCATCTGCGGTGTGCTCCTGGGGCCATCGGGACTGAACAGCATTAAGGTGAGAGCTTTAAGGTAACATTTAACCCTCACAGAGTCCAGCAGGATGCAGCGGACACACACAGACACTTTTCAGCTCTGACCTTCACCATCAAAGAGACCAGTGTCATGCAGCATGACTAGAGATTCCCTTGGAATGTCCACTAAGCCCTGGGAGGACTGTGTCACTTGGTGAGGCTGGCATTGGTAGAGGAAAAGCCCTGTCCATCTCTAAGTTGCATGTGTTTTAAAGACTCTATATCTAGCAACTTGAGGGACTATTCAGTGTCCACGCCACCCTCAACACTGAAAGCAACTTATGCTGGACTTGGCTTCTTATAAAGCAGTGTCTATGCATGGCAAAGCTGCCGAAACCACTGTCTTAAGAGACAGTGGAGGCTGCATCTGCTCTTGCCGTGGCTATTTGCGGAACAGGTAGATGCACCTGGGAGAGAGGGAGGGAGAGGGATGTCAGAAGTGCTGTGCACACATACTGAAGTGGGTGGGTGGAGAGTGGACTCCAGGAAGGGACAGAGACAGTGTAGGGGGGCCCTTAGGTTAAGCTACATGGTTCCCCAGTCTTGTCAAGATTCCAAGCGTGGTGTCGGAAGAGGCAGATGAGGAAGAGCTCACCTGGAAACAGATTGGAAGGACTCAAGGATTTCCCCAGATGGAAGCATGCCAGAAGGGTCTAAAGAAGTGGACATACGAGGCCATGCTTACAGCAGATGAGCACTGGCCAGGCCAGAGCCAGTCTGTCCAGCTGTCTCAGGCTGTAAGTTTCAGGCTTTTCAGGAAGCAGGGAATGTCCCTCTCGTGCAGTCTGCGGCCTTGCGAGAGCCCCTCTGGCTTAGCTAGGCATGATGGGCTCTGTTCAAGGCTGTCCTCTGCACTGGTGCTGCCATCTGGCTTAGAGCACTGTGCAAAGTCTCTGTGGCTCACTCTTCCTTACAGAGTGTGGCAAGCCAAGCAGGTGTGACCAAGGAGGTTGTTCACATCAGAAGGATGGCAGGGCAGTGGGCATCAGTACGCCGGGTGCTATCGGCAGCCCAGCCTTGGGAGTCAGCCACTGTGGGAAGGTATGGTAAGTGCAGGTAGGTGGGGAGAGTCTCCAGAAAGGGTATAAGCCAAAGCACCATCCTTTCCACAGGAAATCACCAGGCTTTCATTTACCACAGTGGGAAATACATGCTTAATACCTTATTTTATTTTATTTTTTTTATTTATTTATTTTTGAGACAGGATCTCACTTCATAGTTCAGGCTGGCCCTGAGCTCAGCCTCCAACTCACATCACAGCAATCCTCCTGCCTCTGCCTCCCGAGTGCTGGGATTACAGGCCTGAGCTACCATGCCCAGCACGATGGGAGATTTAGCTCAGTGGTTCCGGCGCCTGTCTTGCAAGTGTAAGGGCCCGGGTTCAATCCCTGGTAACCACATACAATACTGGGCATGGAGACTCACCCCAGCAGGTACCAGTACCACATATCAAAGTGCCGGGCGTGGTGGCTCATGCTTGTAATCCCAGCACTCGGGAGGCAGAGGCAGGAGGATTGCTGTGATGTGAGTTGGAGGCTGAGCACAGGGCCAGCCTGAACTATGAAGCGAGACTCTGTCTCAAAAAAACCCAATAATAAAAATAATAACAATAATAATAATAATAATAATAATAATAATAAAGTCACAAGTCATGGCCTGATAAGAAAAGGAAAAAAAATAAAAGAAAAAGTAGCAGTAAGGAAACATAAAGAAAAGATGTCAGAAGAAGCAAAAGCAAATAAACATCTGGCATAACCATAAATATAAGTTAATAAATTCTCCTATTAAAAGATAGAAGCTTGTATATGGTACTCTGAGAGAAATACTGTAAATAGAGATTCAAGAAATATAAACCAGCAAAGTAAGATTGAAACTTAAAAGATGCAAATAAAAACAGGATGACAATCCTGACACAGGAAGTCTGCTTACCCTGGAGTCAGGAATTCTTATACAACAGAAGCCCTTAGAAAATGGCTCAGCTTGGAGGCATAACAGAGACTTAATATACCGTATACTGTTTATCTGGTATAATAATGATGAAAATAAGTAACAGTGAAGGAACTGAGACAGATTCAGAGCCCAGTATATCAGAACTTGTGGGACGTGGCCACGTGTGGTGCTCATTGGAACATTTACTTTCTCAGATGGATTGGACCGAAGCAGGGCGCCAGTGCAGATGGCCAGGCACAAGCTCGGGCCCAGGAAAGCCAGAGGAAGCAGAGTACAGAAGTGGTGATGGAACCTAAAGTTGACAAACCGAAGGGCTAGTTTTTAGAAAATAAAACGAGAAATATTTATCTGGCTAATCGAGAGAAAGAGGGAAGCAGGAATCACAGTGACATCAGGTATAGAAGTCTGGAAAATTAGTTTGTTTGGAAAGTACTGCTTTGGTGGAAGCTGCACTGAGTGTGCACACACCTGGTTGAATGCATGTGCTGCGTTAAATATAAAGGTGCCAGCTTTCATTCTCTTGCTTTCAGTCTATTGTCCAGGTGGAGACATTAGGAGAATTCGGAGTCTTCTTTACTCTTTTTCTGGTGGGATTAGAGTTTTCCCCAGAAAAGCTGCGAAAGGTAAGGACTCAATCTCTTACTGCCCTTAAGCACCTTCACATCGAAGTCTTTTGGTTTGCTCACTTCTCACATGGATTGACTTCTCTTTTTAACTTACTTAAGAAAGATTGGAACAAAGCTGAAGGTCTTCACGAGATGTTATGTAGCCATTAATATATTATCAGAATGTGTAAAACTGAGAAAAATGATTGTTAAAGTACTAAATATAAAGGGGAAGAAAATGAAAGCAAGTACCATAGCGCAGACCATGAATCCGAGCTGCTTGGAGAGTGGGGCAGAGGGATTGTGATTTTTTTTTAGGGGAAAGGGGATTTAAGGGAATTTTTAATACGCTAGTCATTTCTTGTTATTTGAAAAAGTACAAGAACATAAAGACAGAGCTTAGTACTTTAAGAATTACTTTTGTAAAAGCACATTGACAAATATTAAATGTTTTATCTGCATTTGAACATTAAAACAAGTGGCAACATGGTGAGACCCCACTACCCCCAAAAGAAGGAAGTATATGGCATGGGAAGTAACAGGAAATAACTACACCAAGTAACCATGGTGATGTTTTGTTTTCTTCTCCATGTTTCCTGAATGTTCTATGCTAGTATGTACTTCTTTATGTAAAGAAAAATAACTTTTAAAGGCTTGTGTTTGCTTTCAAGATACCCACTCTGATTTCTGGCAGTTTTCTTTATATATTTCCCGTGTGTGTTGCTCTGGTTCATCTGCTGTCTTTAGGACCTTTAGCTTTCCCACTCTCCTCCCTGGATAGTTCCACTGTCCATGTGCTCACACATGCCGCCTGCTTCCTGCCAGGCGTTTCAGATTATTCCAGTGCTTCCTTGAGCTTCTCTCATATCTGTTCAGCTTCCACCGTGATAACTCACACGAACGTTTCTGAATTTAAAGCTCAAGGAAATTGACTGCTGTCCCAGGTCCTAAAGAAAAGCAGTGTGCTCCTCCTGTGAGCTCTCTCGGAGTTGTGGGTGGTGTAGGGGGCAACAGATGGAGCCAGAGTGGGCTCCTAGGGCATCTGCTTCGCCCCAGCAGCCTGGGACCCAGGAGCACAGACCCCCATTCTTGGCTGGCTCTGGGGAAAGAGGTGAGGCTTTGCTTCCCAGTGTGTTTCTTTAGCAACGTTTGCAGCCAGGAGTGGCTTAGAGTAAGTGAGGAGGAGGCTCTGGTTTTGTCAGGCGCAGCAGCAGGACCTTAGATGATTCTAGACCTTTTTGGATCTCAGGGTCTTCATGTATATTGTAGGAAATTGGGATATAATGTTTCTTCTAGCTCTCAACTTTCATAATTTATATTTTTTACTGTAGTATTCAAAGCTAAATAATACAGTGATGTCTTAGACCTCACATATTAATTTCAGACACTCACCAGGCAATCCCCTTTGTCAGTCCTGAGGTGGTTCTTTTGTGTGTTTGAGACCCTGGATCTTTGCGCTTGAACTGAGTGGCTGCTTGGAAGGAGAGGGTACTGCTGCGCTTACACTTGGCTGGCTCCGACGTGGTGCATGAGTGGAAAAAACACCGTGTCAGGACGCATATGTCCTTGAGCCCTCACTGGGCCCCGGCTGGTGGCTGGGCAGTGCTGCTTTCCCTTTCGGCCCAGGGTCCTCAGCTCTGGCAGAAACCTGCTTGTGCCATTCTTGAGCTCAGGCAGCTGCCACAGAGCAGCCCTAACCTTTGTGTACCTGACCGTCTGGCATTTTACTGCTCTTGCAGCTCTGTGGATTCAGACTACAAGAGGTTGGTGCCCAGTGAGCTTGTATTTATCAAGTATTTTGTTCATTTTTGCTCTTTTGTTATCAAATGTGAGTAACCGGTAAAGCTTTAGGTCAGTCTGAAATAGCCAGGATGTAGTAGGGAGAAGAATGAACTTGTGTGCCTGTAGAACAGGACCAATTTTCAGTTAACACACATTGCCTGTGTTGTATCAATATTATGGTTTTAATCATGTGTCTTTACCATAGGACCCCTCGAGGGCTAGGCCGCATCTGTTTATGTATGAGCCACAAGGCTGGACTTGTCTCTGGTTTTGCAGGTCCCTGTGACCTCGTGCAAATCACTCTACTTCTGTGTGTCTCAGTATTTTCATCTAAAATGAATGAGGGAATCTAATCTTCAAAATTTTCCCTGAGGGCTTTTATTCATATACACTCAGAAATATAAGAAATAGACTGTATATGACTCACAGTCAGCCCTGTACCTCTGTGGGTTCCACATCCATGGATTCAGCCAGCTGCAGGTTAAAAACCTTCAGGAAAAAAATTGTACCTCCACTGAACATGTGCAGACCTTTTGTTATTTCCTAAACCATGTGGTGAAAGAACTATTTACTAGCCTCTACATTATTTCAAGTCTTGTAAGTCATCTTCAGGTGACTTAAGGTACACAGGGTGCAGTGTATGGGCCGATATGCAAACTACATGGTTTATTTCAGGACCAGAGCATTGGAGGACTATCAGGTCTGATGGTGGCCTCGGATTGTACGTGTGTGTGTGTGTGTGTGTGTGTGTGCACATGCCTGGGAGGAGTTCCACTGTGTCAGGATTGGCTGGGTATGTGACCAGGGTTGCTTCCTTGGAGATTAGGTAAGTGTGGGAGCGCTGTAGGTGGGTGTTGTCCTCAGGATGTGCATAAATGCATGTGTTCTCTTTAAGGTGTGGAAAATATCCTTGCAAGGTCCGTGTTACATGACAGTGCTCATGATTGCCTTTGGCCTGTTGTGGGGCCACCTTCTGCGAATCAGGCCCACCCAGAGTGTCTTCATCTCGACGTGCTTGTCCTTATCAAGCACACCCCTGGTGTCCAGATTCCTTGTGGGCAGTGCCCGGGGAGACAAAGAAGGTGGGTGCTGGTGTTCTGAGTGCATGTGTGTTTTGTGCTCATGTGGAGTTGACTTGTGAGTTCACAGTCCAAGACCTACAAGGAGACAATGCAAGTTCTCTCCCCTCGGGACTGTCCCAGCAGCCGTAGGTTCTCAGGCCTGTGCTCAGCAGGGGACTGGGTACCTGGAAGCTCAACATCTGCAAGCCATACTTTTTCACCAGCTGCTACTGCTTCCACATGTAGGGTAGTTTGAGACCTGAGAAACACTGGATTTGAGGTTCAAAGAGACAGCCACATCTGATGGCTGAAGAGGTCAGTGCTAATGTCCTCTCTTTAATTTTGGCAAGTGGACACACCTCTCCTCTCACTTAGGAAAGGCACCCAGGTCCAGCCTTTGGTTTCAGTAGAGTATGGACGAACAGACAAGACACAGGAAAGGTGACAGTAGAAGCTGTCATGTGCCTTGGGCAGGTGGTTAGACATTGTACAGATAGGAGACTCATGTCTGTACAGCTGCTATGGAGCAATTGGGGTGCAGGGTTCACAGGACCCATGTTCACAGCATGCTTGTTTGTAAAGCGAGCTCTTGCTATTTTGCTTTTATTCTATGAAAGTCCATAAGTTTTAAGGGCAGGGTGTCATCATAACTTCACAATGATTGTCTGTACACCAGGAATTGAAGAAAATGTGGAAAGAGAGCCAGAGAGGCATGGCTAGCCCTTCCCGGGATGCAGTGCTGCCCTGTGCTGGGCCGTGTGCAGACTTGGCTCTGGGCCTCCCAAGTTCTAGGCAAAGAACCGAAGCCCTGAGCCACATCAAGTTCACTGACTACATGACAGGTTCATCTGCCATCTGCTTTGGGCCTGTGTGTGGATGCAGACTGTCCATCTCTGACACTAGCTGCCCCCACCCCAGCAGCCACCTCATGGGCTGATGCCTAGGATGACACTCCTTCCTTCCTTGAGCACTGCACAAAGACCAGTGGTCAGGAGCCAGTGGAGACAGCAGGGATAAAGAGGAAACAGGAATAGAATAAGGAAGTCACTCCTAATGGATGTGCCTCACCCCAGAATCTCTATACCTGCGAGGAAATCTGCCACTAGAAGCAGCTGTCAGACGCGGCCCTCATGACATGCACTTCCTTTTGCATGAGTGAGCTCAGTAAAGACCAGAAAAAGACCCCAACAGCCACAATATGATTTCCTTTTCCATTAAAAAGCTTGGGAAAGACTTTGGAGTGTACATGTTTGAGCACTAGCAGGTTCCACTTCTGTTTACTTGGGTCACATATAAGGAGTGTAGAACTGACACAAAGTAATAAAGATCACAGAAGGAGTTTTCATGCCACCTGGGTGGGCACCTCAAAGGCTGTGAGACAGGAAAGGGTGGGAAGTGGCTGTAGTCTCTCAGTCTTGGGATGCCGTATCAGAAAAGGGACAGCAGATGGACACAGGCAGCTTCTCTGGATTTTCAGGAGCCAGTAGACGATGGTAGAAAAATATTCTACATGTTGTGATAGATGGCTCCTTTGTGCCCAGGATACCACTGAAGAGTCAGGTGGGAAGACAGCGCTGACAGCGCCACAGTCTCACCTGTTGAACAGGTTGGAAGGGACAGATACTGAGGCGCAGAGATTTCTAGAGTGGGTAAATCTACTGTGAGCTGTTAGAAAAGGAGGCTGTAGTGTATGTTTCCTTAAAGGCCACCCTGAAACAAGGCAGGAGTCAGCATTCGTGCGTAGTGTTGAGGAGGTGGACAGACACACTGAAGGACATAGCTTTTGACAGGAAATTTGTTATTAAAGATGTTAAAATGTAATACACCTGCAGCATAGTTAGACAATGTAATTTGAAAAGAGTTTCACTGTATAATGATAATAAGTATTTAGAGTGCTGGAATAAATATCAAAAGACATGTAATCCTTTTTTTTTTGAGAAAGAGTCTAATTATATAGATCAGAGTGGCCTCAGACTTACTAAGTGGCCTATGTTGACCTTGAATTCATGGCAATCCTTGTGCCTCAGCCTCTCTAGTGCTGGAATTGTAGGCATGAGCCACTACATGTGGCATATGTCATCTTTAAAGGTAAATATCCCAAAATGTTATTAGGACTTAACTGGAGAGGATTTGTGAATAAAAAGATTTAGCACATAAAGATGTTATTTCTCCTCAGATTTATAAACTCAGAATTATTCTAGTAAAAGGCCTGGCAGGGTATTATACACAGCTTGGCAAACTGATTATAAGATTTATTTACAACCAAAGGCCAAGAATAACTGACATAAATTTGAAGCAAAGAGCATGCCCTCACTACTAAGGCTGATTATGTTGCTGTGACAAAGTCATATAACCTTGCCACCATTTAGGTAAGACATCAGATATCCCAGGCACTGCAAAGAGGTAAGAGCAGGGCTGGAAATAATGTTCAGAGCCATAGCGCCTGCCTGGAAAGTGTGAGGCCCTGAGTTCAATTCCTAGTACAAAAAAAAAAAAAAAAAAAAAAAATGGCAGGAAGGAGATAGGAGAGATGGGCAAGTAAATGAGAAAAGTTACCCACATGAAAAGAGCAATACCATTAGAACCCTGTCCAGAACTGTACACACAAAGTCGTGGATGAAGCATCTACATGTGAAAGCAGAACTTTAGGACTATTAGTAGGAAATACAAGAAAAATATCCTATGACCCTAGGGTGAAGTGAATTTCTTAAATGCAGAAGGGTCCCAGGTGGAGAACCTTGGTAGACAGAAACACAGAGAACGTTATAACATTTATTTGAAGATTTTTTTTTTCATGGCTGTGGGCTGTGGAAAGACATTTGCTCACTCTCCATAAACAACAAAGGAGTCAAACTCAGAACATTATGAGAGTGTCTGGAAATCAAAACAGGGGAGAGGCTTCCAGGAAAATGGAAGACGTCCAAGTTCAGAAAGCCCACGGGAAGATGTGGGACAGGGGCTCACAGAGAGGTAGGGGAATCGGCCACTAATGAGGCAGCTCTTGCCTTCATCACTGGAAAGTACTTTAACAGGTATAGAATCGAGGAGGACCAAGCCCAGAGCTCCCTCAGCATGCTCAGTGGAAATGGGACAGGTCTAGGTACTTTGGAGTCCAGTTCACAGCAGAAAATTCACCGTCTGTTACATGCTCTAGAAAATGTTTGCAAATGTACCAGAGTAAAAGACCATTCATTTGAGATAGCATTTTCTTTAATAGCAAAAGTTAGCATGAGCAGTCACTAAATACCGGATAATTAAGGCAAATCTGGCAACACACTACACACAGGGTGTGGGTTAATCCCACAGAATTGAGGAGAAATGAAGTACAGGACCCATTAATGTTGGGTTTGTAAGGTCTGAGGACCAGAAAAAGAGACAAACTTAAAATTTCTTTGAGCAAGCAAGCATTTTAAAGATTGAAAATGCTTTTTTTGAGTTGGAGTCTTGCCACACTGCTGATGCTGGTCCTTAGCTGGTTCAGGTGACCCCCCTGACTCAGCCTCCTGAGCAGTGGGGGATACAGAGAAGTGCAGCACTGTGCCTGGCTTCAAAGTTCGTTACTCAGATTACCAAAATTACTCGTATTCTGGAGACACACAGATGACTATTCCTTGACCTAAGGGGCTCGCATCTTGTAAGGCTGCATTCTGACTCTTGCCTCTCCAGCAGGTGACTTAGACTACAGTGCCGTGCTGCTTGGCATGCTGGTGATGCAGGACGTGCAGCTGGGGCTGTTCATTGCTGTCATGCCGACACTCATCCAAGCAGGGGCCAGCTTGTCTTCCAGGTAAAGCTCAGTACACACGCTGCGCTTCTTGGTATGAAGCCATTGATGATTGTGCTGCCTGACACCAAAGGGGTATCTGGAGCCTGTGTCCCTCTGTGACACTGACGTTGCTGGTTTGGCTTAGTCGCTTACAGGTTTCGGGTGCCGGTAAATGGTGCAGCATCACTGTCCTGCTGTACCATCTCTCAGGTGGAGATGGAACAGCACCCTTCTTGGGTGGGTGGGAGCCCTGAAAGAACGGAAACATAGGTGTGCTAGGGCAACTCCTTAGCACAGAGAGTATACATATGTGAGTAAGCATACATGTGGGTTTGCACACGTGGTTGTGTATGGTGTTTGCGTGCATGTATGTGCACCTATGTGGGTTGGCATGCATGGGTACATAGACACGCTGTAGGTCCATGTGCATGTGGTATGTTATGTGTGTGAAAGCTATTGTTGTAGTGGTGTCATCATTATTACCATAATCCCATGATCCCTGTTACCATTCCCCAATAAATAAGCCCAAAGCTACAATGTACCTGCTGGGTTCATGCAGAAGAAGAAGCCACCTGGGAAAGTGGCTGCACCAGAGGGTGCTGGGTCATGCGTATGCACAGATGAACTGGTGGAGCTGGAAGCAGCATCACTGGAAAGTATGGAAGTTCTGAGACTATACGGGGAGGCTTCATAGGGGTAGGATGCATCTCGGGTTTCCTCAGTCAGATGCACTATCATTTATGCTGCTATGTACTGTGCTACGGCTCTTTCCAGGGCCAGCATGTACTACATCACTGACAGCAGTGATACGACTAGTCAAACACTAGACTTGCTGACGGTTTTGGAGCCAGTTTGAGTCATTGAGGCCTCTCATTCATCATTTCTAGTCTGTGTGTTTTGTTTCTCTCCTGCCTCATCGTACTGGCCGGAATTTCCAGGGCTCTGTTGGATGGGACTGTGTGAGAGAACGTCTTTGCCTTCTCCTTAATTTCAGGGAAAGTGTTCAGTCTTTCACCATGAAGCATGATGTTAGCCGTACGTTTTTGCAGATGTTCTGTGTCAAGTTGAGGAAGTTTTGGGAGTTTTTATCATCAGTGTTTGTGTTAGCTTTTCAGTGGTATAACCAATTTAAAGGAGGGAAGATCAGTTTTAGGGTATGATTTTCAGATGGCTCAGTCCGTGGTCCCTGGTCTCCACTGCTTCCACGCCCACAGTGCGGCCAAGTGTTATAGTGGGGAGTACAGCAGCCTTGCTTGTCAGCTTTTTGTCAGTGTGACTAGGTGCTGGGAAGGCCATCTGAACAGGGCAGGATTGGCAGTGGCTTGTGGTTTCAGAGGGCTCAGTCCATGGCCACTGGGCTGCATTCCCCCTGGGTGTGCAGTGAGACAGCATCAGTGGGGAGTGTGTGTAGAAGAATGTACCCTCCTTGTGTTGGATGGAGGTGGGGCAGGTGGTGAGGGAGAGGAAGAAAGTCTGGGGTAGGACGTGGGCCGCTCCACAGATGTCACATTCACATGTGTAGGTCTTCCTTGACCTTGGACATTTGCAGATCTGCAGTGCTGTCCCTTGTGGGCTCCTTGGCCTTTCTTTCTGTTCACCGTAGATTTCTTCTTGGTTCTTGTGGAATTTACTTTGTTGATTTAAGATTTACAGCATCTAGGGCTGTAAATTCCCTTCTCACTGCTGTTCTAGCTGGATCTCCTATATGAACATGCTGCGGTTTTGTTTTCATTGAGTTTAGTGATTTTTAAAATGCGTTTGTTATTTTCTCTTTGACTCCTGAATGTCCAGCACTGAAGCTTCACTTCCAAGCCCTGGAGAGTATCTGTCATGTGTTTCTGACAACTAGTTTGATTGCACTGTGACATTCTAGTAAGTTAGCTGATTTCTGGGTATCTTTGGTCAATCATACAACCTTTCTGTAATGTAGCTGTCTTCCAATTTTAATAACTAGGGAAATTTTGTAATAAAAATAAATCATAGAGGGTCAGGGATTTAGCTCAGTGGTGCCAGTGTTTGTCTGGCAAGTGCAGGGTCATGAGTTCAATCCCAGGTAAACACATGCCACAATGCCAGGCATAGTGGCTCATGCCTATAAGTCTAGCACTGATAACCACATACCACAGTGCAGGGCGTGGTGGGTAACACTTGTAATCCCAACACTGGGGAGGCAGAGGCAGGAGGGTTGCTGTGAGTTCAAGGCTTGCCTGGGCTACATAGTGAGTTCAGGGCCAACCTGAACTACAAAGTGAGATCTTGTCTCAAAAAAAAAAAAAAATCATAGAAGTCAGTTGTAATGTTAATATAGACTTTCATTCTTTGAGGCTTTATTCAGAATTAATCTTGACACTTCCTAAAGGAAAAATAAACACTTTCCTTCAGATGTTTCACAGGTAATTAACAGAACTCAGAAAGAACAGCTCTAGTTTCCTGTATCTAGGAAGATGGTTATATACATGTTAAAGTTTTGTGTCTTCATAAGAACTGTTTGACTGGGCTGGGGATTTAGCTCAGTGGTTCCAGTGCCTGCCATGCAAGTGCAAGGACCTGGGTTCATTCCCTGGTAACCATATACAACAATGCCTGATGTGGAGGCTCATGCCCACCAGCAATCAGAACCACAAACCACAGTGCCAGGCATGGTGGCTCATGCTTAGAATCCCAGCACTTGGGAGGCAGAGGCAGGAGGATTGCTCTGAGTTCGAGGCGGAGCTCAGGGCCAGCCTGGCCCCATCTCAAAAAAAAACTGTTTTGAGTATCTCAGTTTTAAAAAACAAGTGAGCAGTGTGTACTGCTCACACACATTTATTAGTAAAGTAGAAATGCTCACCCCTCCACAGTCAAAGGCAAACAGCACTGTTTCTTGCCAGACTGCAATTTAGAAGCTGGGTGGGGCCCAGTGAGGGGCGGGTGTTCCCGTGGGTTGTGGTTGGTAGTGGGAATCAGAGCAGCCTCCAGCAGAAATGAGGTGTGCTTCTCCTGACAGTGCCTGGTACATATGCATGCGCCTAGAGATAGACATGCGTCCACTGCAGTGTAGCATGAATATGGCTCTTACTTAAGCCATATTCCATGTGAGAGCAAGGCCAGATGAGCAAGTGATGCTGTCACCAAGCTACGGTGTGAGGCCAAGTTACCTGTGGCCTGGCTGAGAACACAAAGGCTAATTACTGATGAGCAGTGTTTCTCACCCGAAATAGCAAAGCTGCCCATCAAGAATCTTCACATCCTGGGAAGTGTATTTGCTCCAAAGTATCCATTCAAAACAGTCTATATTTAATTTATATAACTCAATTTTTTGCAGCTAACATGATTCTTAGATTTTGTTTTAATATTTGAAAGTAAAAACGTACATGACTTGGGTAATTTATTCTGCAACATGTTTAAAAAAATTGAAAGATCTTTTTGAAGAATTTTTAAATTCTTATAATAAGAATAATGCGTCTCTCTCTTTATTCTTTTCTAGCATTATCATGGAAGTACTGCGAATACTACTCCTGATTGGTCAGATTCTTTTTTCGCTAGCAGCTGTTTTCCTTTTATGTCTTATTATAAAGACTTATCTTATAGGACCATACTATCGAAAGCTGCATGTGGAAAGCAAAGGAAACAAAGAAATCCTTATATTGGGAATATCTGCTTTCATCTTTTTAATGTTGACGGTAATTCTCACACTGTCTGTGTTGTTTTTGTATTCCTGTTTACAGTTTCATTCTCTGGAAGCTTGTGATCACTTCTTTATCTTTTCATGATACTAATGATTAAAATAGTACTTTCTATTTCATACCAATTTTGTAGTGTAAGCGCTAAACCTGTTTCATGTACACTCCTAAGCACTTTGTGATAGTCTGACTTAGGAGTATTGCCTTAACATTGATATCTAGTCATGTGACTCTGCCTTAAATTTTCAAACAGCTTCACACCTGAAATAGGTCAAGTTTAAAGCAAATTTTAGTTCTGTTTGATGATGCTGAGTTAGCGCTGTAATGTCTATTGCTATAGTATGAAAGATTTTTTTTAAATGTTCATATTGGAAATGAGGCATTTTGCCAGGATGTCTTCTCACGTGGGAGAGCAGCAAAGTACCCTGGACTCCTGCAAGTTATCAGGATGGTGGCAACAGTGTCTCCAGGCACTGTCAGTGCACAGCCCAGCAATGGCGTTCCTTAGCTCTCCTTTCCGAGGAGTAAAGGCTTCTGTTGTTCAGTAACTGGCGTGTGAGTGCTCATAGACTCTGTGTTGGTATAAAAGCAGCCTGGTCTCTGTCGAGGGGTCAATGCAAACCAGCCGAGGTATGTCCTACCAGGGAACACTGCCCAGTGATAAAACCTTTGGTGCACATGGCCTGGGTATGTCTCCAGAGTGGCCCAGCTGAAGGTGCAGAATTCTAAACACAGAGAAGATTCCCATGTTTACAGGAGCTGGGAGTGGGACTGAGCCTGTGACTGTATGGCAAGTCCCTGTTCTGGTCAAGACGTTGCCCTCAGAGAGCTTAGGTGAAGAGAGCTTTGCTGCTCTCTTCAGCCACACCTTAGTATTCTATTCTGTCTTAGAATTAAAGTTTCCACATCTAAAAAGTAAATTAACAAAAAAATTTTCCTGATGAGGGGGAGTACTTTATAATCATGGAGGAGACCAGGATTTATATCTGCCCAAAGTTGCTCATAGTGATTTTACTGTTTCCACAAGGTGGCTGCATAGATGCTTATATTACTTTGTCCCTCCCAGGTATTCTCCTTGGAAATAAATTATAGCAAAGCTGTCGCACCTAGACACCTTCCATGCCTCCTTCCAAATGACTGGGCAAGTTAGAAGGAGCCTTGCATGTGGCTCTTGGTTTTTGTCCACCCTCCTTTCACTCACAGTATCTGTTGAGACCCGCTGCTGGGTGTGCTGAGCAGGAGCTGGTGTGTGATGTTCTTAGTGTGTGCTGGCCATGGGCTGCTGCACCAGCAAATGGGCCTCAGCTTTTCCTTCCTGCTGCTGTCTGCTAAGGGCTGGGGTAAACGGAGCTGCTGCACATTCTTATCTGCGTCTGTGGAGCAGGATTTCACCTCTGAGGAGCAGATGAGATGCTGGGTTGCAAGAGCAGTGACACATTTACTTCCTCTGCACAGTGGATTCCTAGCCCAGCCACATTGTGACACCGACATAGAATAGGGGCCCTGCCTTGCACCCTCACTCTCATGGGGTCCTGTTGTTTTTTATCTCAGCCTCTGCTGGTGGTGTGAACACATGTGTTTTGAAATTCACGTGTCAGTCTCCACACACACGTCTTGTTGGATTCTGCTGTTCTGCCAAGCTGCCGAGTGTGAGATGAGGCCTCCTGCCCCGGCTGCTGTCACTGTCCATTTGGTCTTCCTGCTGTCTTTGTGACGACTGGTGTTGGGTGTGGAGGTTGTATGCTTCTGTGGGATCTGTACCCCAGTGGTCTGTGCTTTCTAGTGCCATTGTAAACGGCATTCCTCCAGCAGATGATTTTATATTTGTCTGGTGCTGTTGTTGTTCATAGATGTATTTTCTCAAAATAAAAAGTATCTTCTTTTGAGTTACATTGTCAATAATGTCTCATCAAGACACTTGTCCCAAGTCTTATGTTTGCCAGGACCAGAGGTGAAGGAAGACCTTACACATCATGCTGGCCACCCTTTTGGCTTGCCTTACTTGTTCATGTCCTCAGATCCATTACATCTTTCTCTGGGATGCTGTCAGGTAGTTGCCCTTGAGTAGTATCTGTGTCTGCTTTCTCTGTGTGGCTTGAGGTTAGTGACAGGAATCCATTTTTAGTGCCAGTCTAGCTATTGATTGGTTAAGGAAACACTTAAATTTTGGAAAATATTCCTATTCAGATATACCACTGTATCACCGGTATTAGCCCTACCTGTTACCACCTCCCACCCGCCCACAGGCCCTGCAGGTGTGGTGGGGGGTTCTGCTACTCCCCTGGGGGCAGATGGGCTCAGCAGCACTGTGTGCCTGTGTGACCTCAGGTTCTTCCTTGTCCCCAGGTCACAGAGCTGTTGGACGTCTCCATGGAGCTGGGCTGCTTCCTAGCTGGAGCGCTGGTCTCCTCCCAAGGTCACATGGTCACTGAAGAGATCACGGCTTATATCGAGCCCATCCGGGACTTCCTGGCCATCATCTTCTTCGCTTCTATAGGTAACCTTCTTTCTCTGATTATGGTCGGATTCATAAAGCACTTGTAGACTAGGTCTATTATGTGTTTGTGTATTTTTTTCTAGAGTCTGGGAAAAGTCTTATGTAAAAAGAGGGAAAATAGGCAAAAGACATGAATTAGTCAGTTGCTCATGAAGAAAAAGGCTGCACATTCTCAGAGGCTAAAGATGATATTTGATCTCCAGAGGTCCGAGCCTGCAGACCTCAAGCCCTCATGGTCATTGGTGTTGTCGAGGGGTCACTCTGGGACTGAGACTGCTGAAGCCTCAGGTTGCATCCAGCCTTCCCGCACAGAAAGTGGCTGTCCCAAAAGCTTCTCACTTTGCACGGTAGTCCCAGGGAGACGTGATGATGAAAGCTGGTTCTGAGACTTGTGTGGAAATGTGAGGGGTCTGTGTGGCCACTCCAGGTGTAGTGAAGCACAGGGCCTAGACCAGCACTTTACTGGACACGAAGTAGGACCATCTCCCCAACCAGCTTAGTGGCCTGGGGATGGTTGGTGCAAAGGAGTCAGCTGAGCACAAGGAGACTCTGTGGAGAGAGCCCTTCCTTGTCCTCCTGTCTCTGGGTCCTGGATCACCTGGGGAGTGAGTACAGCACGGAGGTAAGGCCGAGATGGAGCCGAGTCTTCCCCCTGTGTCTGTTAGGAGCTTTATCAGAACACAGCTTAGCCAGCCACCTGCCGCCATGTACACTGTCTGCTGTGGTTGTGGCAGCTGGCTCCAGCGATGACAGGTCTAAGTTCTTTCCTGTTCCCGGTATGCTTTTGGTGTTAATACTGCATATTAACCAGGAAGTTTACTGTGAGGACGTGCCTGCTTCCTCCACTCTCCTTTGTCTTGCCAGGTCACCATCTTGTCCATTTGGGCCCCACTCCTGACCTCATTTTACCTTGGTTACCTCCTGGTGACTCACAGGGGCTCCAGCCCAGAAGCTGTGAGGATATGGCTCAGTCCTTAGCAGGGCACCACAGTAGAGTTGGCGGGGTCCCTAAAGCTGTGCAGCCCAAGGCAGAATTGACCACCTAGCCCGCAGAGGACAGGTGCCTGCCTGCGTAGCACCTAGCCCAGCTACTGTGGGGCTGGACTTGTGCTTCTGCTCACCATCTCCAAGGGGATCACATCCTTTCCAAGTCCTGCCTCCTGGGCATTGGTATCTTAGAAGCAGGCACTGCAGGTCTGATGGGAAGGAAGGGTCTGTGAGATGGTTGCCATGTCTGACAGGGCCTGACTGTGAACAAAAATGGCCCCTCCTCCACCCAACGTCTGCACAGTTATAGAGAAGGAAACTGAGGCGCACACAGACTGGCAAGTCCGCAGTCAGGCGGTGGAAGAACCAAGGTCTGATGAACTAGCAGTGCACCAAGTATTGTTTGGTATTTCTCAGGAGAGCCAATGTCCAAAACAACAACAAAAAAAGATGATGAGGTTCTTTTCTCTAGTGTCAGTGACATGTGCAGTTACGGAATTGGCTTGTGTGCGTTGCTTCTCTGCTGTCTGTGGCACGGATGTGGGCCAGGCCCTGCCCTCTTGAGTGGAGGTTCCAGCGTGTGCTGACAGTGCACAGACAAGGACAGGAAGCCATGACAAGTTCATAGCTGTAGAGTGGCTGTAGAACAAGCCCTGTGTACAGGCGCAGTGGCAGGCATGCCAGGAGAGCCTGCCGGTGGCCAGGTGAGGGCTGAGGAGCATGCATGTCAAGCAGGAGGTGTAGTGTTGAGTGAGAAAAGCTCCCAGAGAGTCTGAGGGAGCAAGGGAAAGCCAAGCCTGGGCCTCCTTCCCTCTCAGGTCTCCCGCGAGAGGAACCAGTGAAATGATGGTAGAGGAGCAGCAGGTAGAGCTTGGACCTTTCCTCAGCTCCATGGCCCCATCTGTCTTGGGGGCAGAATTCTGCGTGGTCAGAGGATGAGCAGGAAACCGGGATGCAGAGCCCCAGGCACCCCAGGTGCAGGCCACACCCTGCCTGCCTGCGCAGGGCTCTGCCCCAGGGAACCTGCTGGTGTCCAGTACTGATGTCACCATGTGTCCATCTTGCATCTGAGCTTCGGTACGTCTTTGTGGCCATACAGATGTGCTGTGACACCAGAGTCACTAAAGAGGCCTACAGAAGACAGCTGCAGCAGCTGCAGGCAGTGTCTGGTGGACCTCCAGGGCTGTCTTATGGGGCTGGAGACACTGTGAGGGGAAGCAGGGGTCCCTGGGGATCTGGATGACAACCCGTTTTGAGGATAAACTCCAAGGTCATACACTGAGAAGAGCAGCCACAGCTGACAGGGCAGAAGCCAAAGAAGGCATCTGAAACAGCCTCGGGTGCGCCCCAAAGCCTGGGAGCAGTTAGGGACCTCAGGCCAGGCAAGAGACCCAGGCAGTGGTGACCACGTCAGGAGAGGATTTGAGTACTTGTGTGTAGGAGTCAAGCCTGGTTCGCCAGATGGCTGGTACATGTGTCCCTGTGCGCTATAGCTCTAGGTGGGCATTTTGGGTGGAGAGAATGCCTCTGGTACCAAGTCTCTTCAAAGGGCAGAGAGGCTGGAGGTGGGGCTAGGGTTCCTCACCAGGGAAGCTGTCCCTGTCTGTCCCCAACTGTGCAGAGACTCAAGGGGCCTGTGGGCAACTGAGAGTGGGAAAGTGTCTGTGGACAGTGGTCCTGGGTTTCTCAGGCCTGTGGGCCACATGGAGAGCTCCTGAGGGACACAGTGGAGGCTCCCCCGGGCCTCGCTGCCACTCTGCAGATGGCACCTGTCACCTGCCTCCCCCATGGCTAAGGGGCAGGGATGTCACCAAGCACACAGAGGACGTAGCGTTTTGTTTGATCTGGAGCTGAGGTGGGCTTCTGACACACCCCGGAGTGATGGGTTTGCCCCTGAGGATGGTGCGTGCTGTGGAAGCCAAGGTGACCTGTGGTTCTGTTCCAGGACTGCACGTGTTCCCAACTTTCGTCATCTATGAACTCACGGTGCTGGTGATCCTCACGCTGGCAGTGGTGGTCATGAAGGTACTCGACTCTAGTGATCCTGATGGGTAAACCGTGCTACTCTCAGCCTTGCACAGCCCAGAGCTCCCCTGCTGAGCCATGGCCCCAACCCTAGCCCATGTGCATATTAGCCTGTGAAGCCAAAGCGCCTGTGGGGGGTTAGCTGAGCTACTCTGACCAGGCTGCATGGCCAGGTGTCAGTTGCTCGGCAGGAGATGTTTGGAGCAGGGAGCATCTCTCTGAAGCCCTCTCTGATTGGAGCTGTAGGGGGCAGCACCAGAGTTGCCGCATGACAGGCACATGGTGAACTCTGGGACCTGTCGGCGCCTTCAAGGTATCCATCCCCTAACCATGAGTAGCTTGGTCCCATTAATGTGTGCATGCTGTCACCCTTTCTGGATTATAATGGTCCACTTCAAGTATTTCCATGTAAAGGGCCCTGGTTTGGGGGCAGGCTGAGCTGCCCACCCAGACAACATCATTCTCCTGTTAAAGTTCCTTTCGTGGGTGCTAGTGAACCTGATTCAATTTGAAGGGAAAAGGCCTGTCTTCTGGTGGTGATCCTAACCTTTTAGTCTGTCTTTTTGTTCTGTATGGCTATAAGATCACCTGCATTTACCTGTGTCTGGGTGTTTGAAGGGCCCTGTGTCGCCCTGGACTACTGGTTCCTGCAGGCTCCCTGCTGCCTGTCTGTGTTGCTGGGGCCTGGGCTTTGCAAGGGCAACAGTGTGATAAACCACTCTTGCAGTTTGTCTTGGCAGTGCTCGTCTTGTCTCTCATCCTGCCCAGGAGCAGCCAGTATATCAAGTGGATCGTCTCTGCTGGGCTGGCCCAAGTCAGCGAGTTCTCCTTCGTACTAGGGAGCCGGGCACGGCGAGCGGGCATCATCTCGAGAGAGGTTAGTATGGCATTCTGACAGGGAGGCGACCCTGGGGAGCAGTCCTTGGCTTCCGCCCAGGCATCCCTGGTCAGGGCTCGGTGCTCCTCCCTCCAGCAGCGTCATGGGCACTATGGGTAGCCAGGCCTGGCTTCGGAGTGTGTGTCGAGTAGGGTTCGTGAGTGAGTCTGACTGCTCGCAAAGAACTTCCCAAATGGAAGTTGTTCATGCTGTTTGCACCCGTACTCTTGTATTTCCTATGAAAAGAAGAACATTCACCTTTTAAATCTTGCCTGCCAGCATGCACATTACTTACCCTCTGAGGTGGGCTGAGTGTCCGCAGAGTGGCCACTGACCGATGGTGTAGCACTGTGGAGCATGGAGAGCTGAGGCCTTGTCTCCTTGTACCTCGAGATGCGAGGACCACAGGAGAAGTCTGACTGTCCAGGCACACAGAGGATGGCCCAGCAGAAAACTGCATCATAGTGGGGAGCTGCTGTGTGGGGTGGTCTGTGTGCAGTGACCCCCCAAGGGCGCATCCTCAGGAGGCACCTCACCTGTGATGTTCTGCTAAAAGGGAGTGAAGGCAGGGTGTGGCACACTTCTCCAGTCTCAGCACCGTGGGGGTCTGAGGCAAGAAAATGATGAACTTTAGCCCAGCCCAAAGTACGTGGTGACTTAGCAAGACCCTGTCTCAAAATAAAAAATAAAAAAGGGCGGAGGAAGTTGTTCAGTATGAAAGCCCTAGGTGCGATCCTCAGCGTGTTCTTGTGTGGCCTCCGGTTTGGCACAGGTGCACTGATGCTCACTGCTGTGTTCTCGCCTTTCAGGTCTACCTTCTTATTTTGAGTGTGACCACCCTCAGCCTCCTGCTTGCCCCGGTGCTGTGGAGAGCTGCAATAACTAAATGCGTACCGAGACCAGAGCGACGGTCCAGTCTCTGACAGTACCCAGGGTGTGAATTTGGAGAGGGAGCCCCTGCCGGTGTCTTGTCATCTCACACTCCTGAGAGCCTTGCACATGGGGACAGGGACACTAGTGAGGAGGTGATGTCTTCATGTTTGTCTGCTATTACAGAATATTCCTCTCAAGGTTTAGAATTTTCCAGAATAATTTATTTGCAGTAGGTTGATTATGCACAGTAGAGTCATAATACTGCATTTTATGAATCGCCTTTACTATTTTGCCTGGATGTGCCTTTATTTTCTGAAATTATTATTAACTTCCTATTGTTAATTCATCAGCTCATGATTTTTAGTAAAGAAGAAAAGTTAGCTTTTTTATTTATTGTTCAACTTTAGAATTAAAATCTTTAGATAAAATATTTGGTAATAAAAATATCTGTAATGCAAGAGTTTAATTCTGGCATTGAGTTTGGAAGTTTACCTTAGATCCTTAAAGTATATGTTTTCTATTTGAGATGAATATCTTATAGATACCTATTTGCCTCTTACAGTTATTTTAAAGAAAATACTTATGTTAATTTCAAATATATCACTCAAAATATTTGACTTGGAATCACGAAGATGTGGTCATCCTTTAATAAAGACCATTTATGACCAGGGAATAATTAACTACAATTTGGTGAGAATCATTTATTTATTTATTTATGTTTTGCTACTGAGGACCGAACTCAGGCCCTTGTGCTTACAAGGTAGGCATGGAACCACTTGAGCTAAATCTCCAGCCCAAGAATCTTTTTTTATTTTTTAAGGTTTTTTGAGACAGGGTCCCACTTTTGTGGTTCAGGCTGGCCCTGAGCTCAGCCTCCAACTCACATCACAGCAATCCTCCTGCCTCTGCCTCCCGAGTGCTGGGATGACAGGCGTGAGCCACCACGCCCGGCACTGTGGTATGTGGTACTGGTGAGTCTCCACACCCAGTATGGTATGTGGTTACCGGGAAATCGAACCTGGGTCCTTGCGCTTACAAGACAGGCGCCGGAATCACTGAGCTAACTCCCCGGCCCAATGTAGTGCAATTTGAAAGCTGCAGTTATCAGCTCTCCCACAGTTGAAGGTCTGACACTCCCCAAGTGTTTCCCTCCTTATACTGTGCTACTATCACAGAAGGCCTGAGGCTGGGTAATCTCTGAAGAATAGGAATTCACTTCTCACAGTTTGGAGGCCAGAAGCAGGGAGGGCTGCATCTCTGCTTCCAGGATGGCTCCTTGAAATCTTTGTCCTGTTCCCTCATGTGGAGAAGAATAGCAGGGCAAGGCCCCTTTGTGGTAGCCCTTCCCAGTCTGCATGGATCCACCTGAGGGCAAGCCCATCTCTGAACAGCTGCTAGGGACAGGTATGTGACAGTAGGGACACATACACATTTGCCTTAGAGCAGGTACTTTCATGTTAGCTGTAGGTATGTATTGTGAACATAGATTATGGATTGCAGTAATGTAGCTTAAACCACTTTAAAGTGGGTTGACATACATTATAACTGATTTGAAGCAGAGCAATAGAGAAAAGATATGAACGTGTTTTTCTAGAAAATGATGATGGTCTTGCTAAGAAATGACACCAAGCCACCGGTGCCTTTTCTCCTGCACGTGGCCAGGGTGCCCTCTCTCCACCTACCTGATCCTCTGAACCAATTTCTTTCCCTGTGTCCAGCACTGTGGCTGCCAGGGCTCTATGCCTTTGCGGAACTAATTAAAACCTACTTGACAGTAGGGATGGTAACGTTTCTCCAAGATGTGACTGGCAGCCACTCTGACTGAGGAAAAGCAGCTTAGGAAGACCTCTGCTGACAAGGGCTCAGGCAACAAGCAGAGCTGGGTGCTTAAGTGAGAGATTGCAGGGAGCTCCCAGGACCAGCATCTGCCGCCTCACAGAACAAGACTCTGAGGGCTGGACCTCAGGAACCAAGTTAGCCACAGAATGAGACGCCGGGCCCGGACCTCGAGGGCAGGCTGGACAAGGGTGCTGCTACTCCAGTGTCTCAGGAGAGTGTTTCATGTTTGAAGCTCTTTTAGCCTCAAGCCCAAGTGAGGACATCCCGTCCTATATGCCTTTTTACCGTTGCTAGTTATTCTTCTCAATACTGGGATCCAATACACTGCCTCATGAGTGCTAGGCACGCGCTGTGTGACCTTCTGGCCGGTCTCACTATGCAGTCTGCTCGCTGTCCTCATGGACCAGGTTCTTTGCTTTATATTTCTTCCCAGGACCTGTCTGCCTGTGCCCAAAGTGAGCCCCCACGCTGTCCTGAGCAGCACTAAGCCACAGTCCTGAATCCTGAGCACTCTCACTTAGCACAGGCAGGATGCGGGGGGGGGGGGGGGGGGGGGGGGGGGGGGGGGGGGGGGGGGGGGGGGGGGGGGGGGGGGAGGTGAGAGTTTGCAGGTCGCATGGCAGGAAGGCCAGGGCAGGCTGACAGGCCATCGTGTGGAGAAGGAGAGGGAAGCTCACACGAAGAAGCCTTACCGCCCCTTCTGCTCCTGCTGGGCTATGCATAGCAGGAAGAAGTGTGTGAGGAACCGCCCGGTGTCACAGGTGTATGTGAGCACTGGTGTCACAGGAGTGGGGCCAAGCCAGCCTGAAACTGTGTATCGAGGATCTATAACTCCTAGACTTAGTGGCAGAATTCTCCAAAGTTAAGCTAAATTCAGCCTGGAGCAAGTCCAGGAATGGATGGGGGTAGTGCCTGGGTCTGGAGGAAAGAGGCACTTAAGAGAGCAGTTGTGGGGCCGGGGAGTTAGCTCAGTGGTTCCGGCGCCTGTCTTGCAAGCGCAAGGGCCCGGGTTCGATTCCCCGGTAACCACATAACAATACTGGGTGTGGAGACTCAACCCAGCAGCAACCAGTACCACATGCCACAGTGCCGGGCGTGGTGGCTCACGCCTGTCATCCCAGCACTCGGGAGGCAGAGGCAGGAGGATTGTGATGTGAGTTGGAGGCTGAGCTCAGGGCCAGCCTAAACCACAAAAGCGAGACCCTGTCTCAAAAAACCTAAAAAAAAAAAAAAAAAAAAAAAGAGAGCAGTTGTGCTATTGTCCAAGTGAGTAGCATGAGGACTTTGGAATAAGAGGTTCTGAAAGAACAATCTTGCTGTGGTCAGCCCTGATGTGGCCCGGAGTTGCCAAAGAACTTGTATTTCCCAAACCGGTGTTTCCCTGGATAGGTGAGGGGAAGAACAATAACTTGCTTCTTCATCCAGCATCTGCCTGCACCCCACACACTGTCCGAAGAGCAGGATGCAATAGGAGCCAGGCATTTCCTCCTCCCAGCTCTGATTTGTGCCTTGATGTCTTGGGGAGGGAGCTTGGTAAGCTGACTTGCCAGTGTTCCTGAGGTTCATTTCATGAGAGCTGAAGCCTTTAGGAGCTCTGGAGTTGCTGCTCGGAAGGTGGAGAGGAAGGTCTGAGTGGACAGGGGGGAGGAGAAGCTGTGGGCACCTTCCCACTGTGTGTGGGGCATGCTGGTCAGAACATTGGCACCTCACAGAGGAACTCAAGTCCCTGGAGGGGCAGGGGCTTGAGTCACAGCTTACGGCAGTACTGTCTGTGTGGACATGAAGGAGACAGCCGAAATCAGGAACGTCCTGGCCTGAGCCACAGTCCAAGTCATGGTGTTCAGTGGGCACCTCCCCAACAGCTGGGTGGTACCAAGGCCAAGTCAGCAAGGGCCCTCCTGGGGGCAACAGTTTGCAGAGTAGGAAGCCGCTTATTGGAGGGATAACACCCTGAATGGTGTGTCAGTGAAGCAGGACAGTGTGCACGGGACAGTGCAGCTGAGTGCCCAGGCTGAGCTCCCTCGTTGGTGGGATGGCTTTGAGTTGTGCTGGGCATTGCAATCTTCCTTCCACACCTGACAAGGGGGCCTTAGGCAGATATCAAAGAGCAAGAGGTCAGAGACATAGAAGGAAAACTTTGGGCACAAAAGATAGTAGCCGGACCGAGAACAGAGTGACCGAAGGGGTGAAATTCATGACAGTCATGCGTCTGACCAGGTCATGTTGAGCTCCTGGCGTGAGTCACTCTGGCTTGGGCTCCAGCATCAGGAGACGCAGAGGCATTGCTGCACAGTATAGTGGGCAGTCATTTCCATTTTCAACTTCTTTTTATTTATTTATTTTTTTTGAGACAGGGTCTCATTTTATAGTTCAGGCTAGCCTTGAGCTCAGCCTCCAACTCACATCACAGCAATCCTCCTGCTTCTGCCTCCTGAGTGCTGGGATGACAGGCATTGGCCACCACGCCCGGCACTGTGGTATGTGGTACTGGCTGCTGCTGGGCGTGAGTCTCCACGCCCAGTATTGTATGTGGTTAACTGGGGATTGAACCTGGGCCCTTGCTCTTGCAAGACAGGCGCCGGAACCACTGAGCCAAATCCCTGGCCCCCATTTTCAACTTCTTGCCAGCAGTGATTGGATCTAATAATGTTCATGCATTCGTGATTAAGTCTCAATTCTGAAGGGACATCTTGTATTATTTCCTCTTAGCAATGGTGCTGGTCTGTTGTTTTGCCTTACACAGCCACCGTCCTTGGACCAGATCTCCAAAGAACTCGACATCTTTGGAGGACACAGGAGCCGAGTGACCCCAAAGTTCCAAGTGCTTGGTACCACTGTGTCCTAGTGCTGGTGGGTACGGGGCACGCCTTAGGCTTGAGGGATGAGTGTGCTGAGAATAAGAACTCACACTCACGGGCCGGGGAGTTGGCTCAGTGGTTCCGGCGCCTGTCTCGCAAGCGCAAGGACCCGGGTTCGATTCCCCGGTAACCACATAACAATACTGGGTGTGGAGACTCACACCCAGCAGCAACCAGTACCACGTACCACAGTGCCGGGCGTGGTGGCTCACGCCTGTAATCCCAGCACTCGGGAGGCAGAGGCAGGAGGATTGTGATGTGAGTTGGAGGCTGAGCTCAGGGCCAGCCAGAACTACAAAGCAAGACCCTGTCTCCAAAAACCTAAAAAAAAAGAACTCACACTCACTGCCAGTGGGAGTGTAATGCAGTTTCTGACAGAAATGAACAGATTCCCACCATTTGATCTAGCAGATGTACTCCTCGGTATTTACCTAGATGGTTGAAAAGTCATATCCACACAAAACTCAGTAGGCATTCATAGTAGCTTTACTGATGATTCCCACACCTGAAAGCGCCAAAATGTCCTTTAGCAGGAGATGATGATACTGCTACATCTAGAAAATGAAATGTTATTCAACACTGAAAATGAAATGAGTGGTCAAGCCATGAAAACATAAAGGAGCTTTAAATACATATATTAAACAGAAGAAGTCAATGTGAAAAGCGTGCATGTCATATGACTCCAACACTGGTATTCTGGAAACAATCAAAATTATGGAGACGGTAGGATGGCTGGTCATTGCCAGGAGATGCGGGGAGAGGAGAAAGGAACTGACAGGACACGGGGATTCTAGACCAGCAGACAGTTTAGTGAAACTCTTCTAGCTGATGTCTCAGTGGTGGCCACGTGCTATACATTTGTGGAAACCCATGGAGTATGCAGCGCCTAGCGTGAATCCCAGCGTAAACTGGCCTCTGCATGAAATGACATGCTAATTGGGTCTCTGGTCTTAACATATGTGCCACTATGACACATGATGCTGGAGGGCTGTGATCAGTAGGGGAGCACAGAGGGCAGGCAGATGGGAATGGTGTATTCTGTTCAGTTTTGCTATCAATCTAAAGCTGCTCTAAAAAAAAATAAAGTCCAAGGGTTGGCACTGTGGCTCAGAGGTAAAGTGTCTAGGCTCCAGGACTGCAAAATAAAAACCAACCATCAAACAAAACCCAGTCTATTTTTTTTTTAACGCTGTCAAGTTTTACAAAACATGCTAAGATTTGGAGCCAGGGATTTAGCTTAGTGGTTCCAGCATCTGCCTCTCAAGCACAAGGTCCTGAGTTTGATCCCTGGTACCATACACCACAATGCCAAACTCTTGCCTGCAATCCTAGCACTCATGAGGCAGAGGCAGGAGGATTGTCAAGAGTTCAAGGCTGGGCTACACAGTGAGCTCAGGGCCAGCCTGAACTACAAAGCAAGATCCTGTTGTGGAAAAAAAAAAAAAAATGCTGAGATTTTGATTGGGATTATATTGAACATGTAGGTTTGAGGTAAAAGGCCATCCTTGCCACATTGAATCTCAGTCCCCACATATAGTATATCTTATTTTTACTCTGTAGTAGAGCAATGGTTTATATGTTTTCCTATGGAACTTTTGAAAATCTAATTTCTGATGTGTTGATTTTTTCATGCTATTATACGTAATACTTTGAAAATATTTTCCCAGTAGTTTATTAGTACAGTAATAGAAATCTGAGTGATTTAGCTTGTACCATTTTTGTGTGTGTCATGCTAGGGATCAAACCTAGGGCCTAGGTAGCAAGCTACTACTGAGCCACCACTGATTTTTTTTTGAGATTGGGTCTCACTGAGTTGCTAAATTGCCTGGACTGAGCTTGAATTTGGAATCCTCCTGCCTCAGCCTCCTAGAGTGCTGGGATACATCGTGTACACTACCACGGCTGGCCTGCACTGATGTTGTATCCAGAGAATTTGCTGATAACCTGTCTCCCATTGCTAACAATTATCTGAGTATAAATAAAATTGTACTTTTTTCTATTTAGTATTTAAGTATGTTTTTCTCTTGCCTTATTGCACTACTTAGGACCTTGTAATTAGAGCTGGAAAGATGGGATTTTTCTCCCACTTATTTTGAAAATTTCAAAATCTATAGAAGTTGAACAAATAGTAAAATAGCCATATATAAAGTATCATTTTGCCATATTAACCTACTTGGTATTTATTATCTGAAGGCAAACAAGATGCATATTAGCTGTTTGAAAGTAAATTGTCCATATTATGGTATTATCTAATTTCATCACCGTATTTTTTATTTTACAGTGTTATATATTTTTAATTTTGAAATTTTATTTTTAGTTTACATACAGTAAATATCCCTGATTTGGTATATACAACTCAATGACTTTGGACATATTTATATTCAGGTTGCAGCCACAATAAGATACAAAACACTTTTTCCATCTTAGAGTCCCAACCACCACCTTACTTTTGATACTACACATGCAGAGATCCCAAACTGGTCACAAACAACACCAACTATGAATCTGGGGATATTGAAGGCCACCTTCATTTCTGATATGAAGTTCAAATTTCAGAGTTTCCAGCATTACCCTCAAGCTTAGCAATCTTCTATTAATGATACTGTCATCGTGAACCACCTAGCATGCCTTACTTTCCCCAGGGAAATAGACACTGATCAAGCAAGAAATTCATGGTCTCAGTGGTCACCTTCCATGAGCCGAGGGTTAAAACAGTCAAGCCTGTTTTCAGGGACGGTTAGTATTTTGTTACCATTTCTGTTGCACCCACTAACCAACCAACCCTGGGCGCTGCTGATCAGTTCTTTTTCTCTTCAATTTTGCTTTATTAGATCATAAAAGTAGAGTGATACAGTACATAGTCTTTTAACATAAATGTGAAGTTTATTTTTATCCTTGTCCTTGGGCATCACCATGCTTCGAAGAGTATGGTCAGTCTCACACCTACAATGTCATCATCACATCCAGCAAAATAATTTATTCTTGCCTAATATGAGGGACATGTAAAATCTTCCCTAATTGTTTCCCCAAGTTCCTTTGTAGCTTTAAGAAAAGTCTTAATGAGAAAAGTTCATATATTGTACAATTTATTCAAAGTACAGTTTAAAATGTTTTTTGGTATAGTATTTACATTTGAAAATTTGATAAATACAGGGGAAAACTTGGTAACCCAACATGGGGAAAATGTGAAACGGCAGGAGGAATGACTAGTGAAACTGCAGGAAACCGACAGGGAGAATTCACGTCACTCCCTGACACCACAGACTGGACCCAGTCACCGAGAAACCTCAGGGCATGTCTCGTCCTGGGAAGCACTACTGACCTTCCTCTATTAAATAAAACATGACTCTCTTCACCTCCATGCAGCACTAGAGCCCTGAGCAGGTGGCTAGGCCCTGGATGTGACCCTCAGGGTCTGAGTGAATCATTGAGAGTCAAGTCTCCCCAGCAGCCCGGCTCCAGGCACATGCTGGGTGTTTGAGAAGCAAGGAACCACGGGCATAATGGGCTTACTCAGGAGACTGCATTTGACCAGCCCCACTGAAATATGGGAGTTCTCCACTGGAAATTTAAAAATCTGTTAGCTGAGGATACGGAAGTAGACTTTCTGTGGGATAGGAGCTGGGGAGGCCAAGAGAAATGACATTTTGCCTTTCCTCAAGCAAACCAAAGCCTCAAGGAACTTGGTTGCCGACTCGAACTGCAAAATGACTTTTGAGCAGTTCTGTCAGCTAGTTATCAAACCATATGAGTACTGCCTAATACCCTAATACCCAGTACTTGTGTTTGGAGAGAAGGGGTCTGGCTCCTGCCTCTGGGCTCCAGTTCTCCCGGAGAAGCTTGCTGCTCAGGTGGGTGGACAGGGACTTACGCTGCCACTTGGGATGGGGTATTTAAATTTGGCCAAAAATAAGGAATTCCTGTGATAGAAAAGGAACAGATCTGGGAACTTTTGGTCCTCTGAGGAGCAAAACAGTGTGTGGGTTTGGAAATAAAGAGGACCCCAAATAGACAGGCAGGCCTTCCTGCAGAAGATCATCACAGTTTAGCTCCTACCCATTCTGCATACTTCTAAAGAATGCTCATTAAATTGTTGGCAGCCTAAGAAAGAGTGGAGCTCCCCTGGTTAGGCAGGAGTGGGCAGTCAGCATAAAAGTGGTTAAATTGTGAAATTGTGTAAGAGGGGTGTCCTGTAAGGTGTTATGTATTCTATACTTCTCAAAATCTTTGGCTGACTTTAGTTATGCCAGGTGTGCAGTGCTACTTTGATCTCTGGCCCAGTGTGGAGGCCCAGCTGCCCCCACTGGGGTGGTGGCTGAAGTGGGCATTGTCTCCATAGCTCTACACCAGGCCCAAATCGCCTTTGCATGTGCAGAAGCAGCCCCTCTGCCTCCCTTTCCTGGCTATCTTCCTTGGGCTGGTTTGCACAGTGTGCCCAGGACGTGGGAATTGCTGGAGATCTTCATGCACACTTGCATGGGTGGTGCCTGCTGGCCATACAGGGATAGAGGTCTTTTTTTCTCAGTGTCTGTCCCGTACCTACTCATCCACCCACCCCCACCTGGCCTCCACTCCCATGGTGTACACAGAGGTATGAAAAAGCACACCCATATCTGGCCTTCTATTCCTCTTCGTGCAAACACAAGCATGCACCCTTGTGCATACAGCCCCGGGTGTGCCCACACATCCACTTTGGTGCCCTTTGTGCTGTGTAAGCACTCCATATTCAACTGTACAAAAACACGTACATATTCATGGCTTTCTCACCATGCACATGCACATAGCACCTCCTGTGGACCTACTGAGATGCCTATCTGCATTCAGCTGGCCTTTCTCTGCAGCACACACACAGCCATGCACACATGGCATGCTATTGATGGCATGCACACACGTGTCCTACTATTCTTCATGCACATGCACACCGCCATGTACACACATGGTGCCTCTACTTCTCATGGCATATATGGCCAGGCACACATAGCCAGGGACACATGTGCCCCTCCATCCCTCAAGGCACACACGGGGATGCACACACGTGGCCCCTCTCCTGGGGAGCACCTATAGTGCTCTCTGAAGCCAACCTAGTTCCGCCCACGCCTGGCGCACGCGCACACGCGGACACGCGCGTGCCCCTCCCCTGCCCCAGGGCGGGTGGCCCTGGCGGGAGCGGCGGGACCCAAACGGCGGGAGGAGGAGGAGGAGAAGAGCGCCGAAGGCGCGAAAAGGCGCGCAGGCGCGCTGCGCAGAGCGGTCCCGCCGCACCCACGTCACCGCGCCGCGCGCACGTCACGCCGGCCCGACGCTCGGCCCAGGGTGAGCCCGCGTCCCGGCGCTGCCGGCCCAGGGCAGCGACCCGCACGGCCGGACATCCCGGCCGGCGCCGCGTGCCCCGCGCCCTCCCGGAGCCAGGTGCGGGGACGGAGGCCGGAGCGCAGGGTGCGCGGCGCGCGGGAGGCGGGACGCGCGGGGCCCCAGCTGCATCCCGCGCGACTCAGCCCTCCTGCTGCCCGGCGCTGCCGCGCCCCGGACCCCTACCCCGACCCCGACCCCGACCCCGACCCCGGTCCCAGTCTTGGCCCAGTCTGACCCCGACCCCGCCCGGCGCTGGGGCACTGCGGGCCGGCGGGTGGGTGGGAGTCCGCAGGTTCGGGCCAGGCCTAGTGACAGGTCGGGGCAGACAGGCGGGCAGGGCCCGGGCCCACCTGTCAACCCGCGGAGCACGGCACCGAGGTGGGGAGCCTGCGCCCAGCTGCGGCCCTGTGCCGGGGTGCGGCCTTGCGCCAGCTGGGGCCCTGTGTCCAGGTAGAGGGAGCCGCGGCCTCGGTTCCCCTCTCCGCCCGGGCTGAGGTCCCACAACGGCCGCGTTGCAGCGGTGCCCGTGGGGCGCGTGTTCATTTGGAGAGGTGGCTGAGATCCCAGTGCGGGACCTGCTGGGCCGGCTCCACGGTCCGGATCCGGCGGGAGGTCCCTGCCGCTGCAGGCCGTGCACGTGCTGGTGGGAGACATTTCCTTTGAGATGTGATGTCTGTTAAACTTCTTTTTTCATTCTTACTCATTACCTGCCTTTCCTTCGTTTTTACTAGAAAATTCAGCTTTCTTCTGTGGAGGGTGCACAGCCACAGCCTGGATTTCCTGGATCTGGTAACATGGCAAAAGATGTAAGTATCTTTGCTTCGTGGTGCAGATGAATGTTAGCATAACTCCTTCTTTGTAGTTTTCTGCCTTTGTTTCAGAGTGGCAACAGGAGCCGCAGGAGCCCTGTTTGTGTTCAGACCTTTGAGATGGGGAGAAGGGTGGAGGGGAAGGATGGACAAGAGCAGGGTGTGTCTCCACACCTCTGCCCTGTGCTCTTTGTCCCCAAGGCCTTGCTGCACACTGCCGGGTGCTTGGATGCTGCTGCTTTGATTTTTAGTCTCTCCAACCGTTACAAGTAGACTTTTGTGTCCATCTCTGAGTTAAGGGGTTGGAGAGGTGTTGTGGGGCTCCTGTCCCTTTCCCAAGGAGGGCTTCCACTTGGGAGGGCTGATCAGCCAGGACGACCTAGAACTTAGGCCAGACCTGCCTGTGTGTCCTGCAAGATGGGTGTCCAGCACTGACAGATCCAGTACTAGCTGCATTTCTCCCTCAGATGACATTTGCTGATTATTGGGACGGGGTGGAAGATGGGAGTCGGCTTAGCTTTGTCTTTGAACGTGCTAAACAAGTTTAAACTGATCTGGAGAAATAGGACTTTTGGTCAATATGCTGTTGGTTGTGTAGTTCTTCAGGGCACCGGTAAATGCTGACAGCATCCTTAGTGTTTCTTAGAATGCAGTGTTTTTAAACAGTGAAAAGAGAGTATTTTTTGTTTATGTGTTGAGTGTGCAGCCTTGGAAACATAGGCCAGGCTGCTGCATCAGACAGGCCCACAAGGTGTGGCAGGGGTATACCTGCAGTGTGTGGCCATTCTCCCATCATTCTGAAGCCAGTGAGTGAGGAGGTCCATGCTGTCAGTTGCCCCCCTTCCTTGGTGTCAAGCACAGGGCCTTGCCAGGTGGGGCCCTAACCCAGGGGACCTGATCTGGTCTGCTAAGTCACAGATGTAGGAGGCTCTGCCTTCCTCTTGGAAGCATGCCTTCAGGACAAAGGAGCAGCTGGATTTGCTAAGCAGGCCTGAGAAAGGGAAGCCTCTGTGAGGCTGTTTCTGGTGCTGTGTAGTTCCAGGGCATGTGTCTTTCCATGTGATGAAGTGCACCCACTGTTTCACCAGTGTGGCCCCAAAGCCTGTGGCTGTGCTGTCTCCTTGGCACCCTCTCTGTGCTGGATGTGTGGGCTGGAGGTTGAGCTTGCACGTGGTGGCAGACGGAGGGCTGAGTACCCTCCTGGCGCAGTACCCTGTTGGAGTACAGCATCTGGGAGTGGAAGGCTGACTGGTGCTGGTGTGGGGTGTCCTGAGCTGGTTTTGGGTTTTGCACTGTAGAGTCCTTGGTGGGAGTCAGGCCTCTGAAGGCTGAAGTTTGCCAAGCAGAGGTGGAAGGGAAGCACCTCCCTTGTATTGAAGTGGGACGTATAGGTGTGTGGAAGGGGGCTGGGTTGAGGGTGGAACTTTTCACAGCCGACCCATTTTCTGAAGGTGGGAGTGTGACAGTTGAGTTTCAGAAAGAGGACTATATATCCTGACTAGAAAGGGGGGTCTGTGAGTTTTCCTAAGCCAGCAATGGCAAACCTTTTATAGCTTCAATGGTATACACGGCCTACTGCAGCAAACGTGCCATAGGTATTCACCAGTGTTCTAAGCAGTGGCAATTTTTGGATGAAACAACGCTTGTGTTGGGTACCAAGTCTCTGAGGCTGATAGTGGAGGGCAGGGACCTCAGCTGTGCAGACTGTGGCTGCCCTGGAAGGCCATGGAGGCCCCAGAGGCCAGGGAAGACACCAAGCTCTGCATCCTCCATGGCGAAGGACAGCCAAGGGCTGCATAAGGGCAGGGTAGAGCCCTCTGGTCGGGGGGTATCCCTGTGGAGCTGTGCTTCAGTCAGCAAGAGGTGGGCAAGGGGAGCTGGTGTCGGTGAGTCAGCCTAGAGGAGATCTGCTCCTCGAAGGAGGAGAGAGGTGGCCATTAAGGGTATGGGATAGGGGTGGAGGCCGTAAGGACATGTATGGTGCTGCGTGGATTATCACCAAGCCTGTCCACGTTGCTCTGTAAGCAGGTGACACCATGGTGTATATTCAGAAAACTGATGTTACGTGGCCCTCCAAACATGTATGGGTATTTATCTTGTCTGTCTCTGCACACTGTGATGTAGCAAGGATTCACAGAGCACCTAAGATGCACTAGGCATTGTACATCACTGAGAGAGGATCTAAGGTGCATGGGAGGATGTGTGAGGTCCTGTGCAGACTCTAGCCTTTAGGGACTTTAGCCTCTGAGTGCTGGGGGCTGCCGCGTGCTCTGGAGAACGAGCAAAGGCTCACACACTTTGCCTCAGTGTGAGTTGGTACCTGGCATGCACCGTCTGTCCCTTGACTTGAAGCTGCCATGTGCAGCCAGCTTGTATCTTGCATATTTAATGACAAGCCCTAAAATTTACTGTCAGAAGCTGGAGATCAAAGGGAGGTATGTTTAGTCCCCTTAGCTGTTGAGTAGGGTAGCTTCAGGGCATCATTTGATGCCAGCTGATCTGAAAACATGCACCAGACATCACTTGCTGGACAGGACAAAAAGACCCAGTGCAGTGGCCTGTCACCTGTCATGTCCTGTGGTGGTGGAAGAACTGAGCTGGCATGGAGCCCCAGGAAAGGCCGCTGTGGGGCAGCATGGCCTCAGCTCATAGCACAGGCAGCTCAAGCAGTGGATGTTGTGTTTGCATTCACAAGGCATCCCGGGTCGGGCTTGATTTCTGTCCACAGGGGATGAAGTTGGGAGAACTGGAATGATAGAAAAGGCAAGGGAATTTCAGCACAGTGGAAAGCATTGCCCTAAAATGTCTTACTTTGGAAGAAGGCTGAGAAGTGTACTTGGTAGGAGCTCAGAAGTTAACACAGGTGTCCTTCCACCACATCAATTTAATTTTTATGTATTGAACTTGTATTTGCTATGTTAGGGTTGAACCCAGGGCTTTGTATATGCTGGGCTTTTTCTTGTGATGGCCACACACAGTGCTCTTTCCCCTGGTATTTGGAGCATGGTCTCAGTTGTACACAGCTGTGTTCTGCACAGCCTCTACTGGCACCCACCTGACTGTCAGGACTGCTGGGTAGGCCTTTGTCTACAGATTGAAAGCCTTCTTGATAAATTCTCCTTTTAGTGGAGTCCTTGCATAAATATCTGGGAGTATCTGGTTCTAGTTTCCATGAAATGGATGGACAAAGAAAATCGACTTGGAAATTCGTTTACTGAATCCGGCCCCCTACATTGGTCATGTATGTTCCCAGGCCTTTAGCAACAGAGACAACTTGTGGAGGGAGGCTGAGTGAGGCATGGCAGAGCCCATGTGCCTCCTGCTGGACTGCTGGAACAGGACCTCTGTGGGCCCGATAACTGGTGGAAGAGAGGGCCAGCTCTCTGGATCTGTGGGAGCGTGGCCCTTCACAGTATGCACTGAGTCTCCCTATTTTCGGATTAAGCCTTTTCAAATTTGCACAGACCCTTAGGATGGACCCCAGAGTTGCACAGACACATGTTGTGTCTTTAGGATTTGCTGTTGAGTTCTTCCCAGAGAGACTATGCTGGGCATCCCTCATGCCTCAATGTCAGCATTCTCTCTCCAGCATGGATTCAAGTATAACAGTTTCTGTTTCAGTTTTTCTGTTAGTCTGTGTTTGTAGTACATAATGATCACATTGATAGCACATTTCAATTTTTTCATCTCCTTCCCCTCCCTTCTCCCCTCCGTCTCTCCATCCCTTGGTCCTGTCCCACTTGCAAAGGATCTATCTGTTTCTTATTATCCATCTTTTGTTTTGCTCTTTATTTATGTTTTGGATTTCTCATAAATAGAAACCAGTTTGGTTTTAAATTTGTATTTCTGATTTATTTCACTTAGCAATATGGTCTCAAGGTGCATCCATTTCCCTCCAAATGACTCCGTTCGTCCTTCTTAATGGCAGAGTAGTACTCCACTGTGTGTAAATATCATCCTTCATTCATTTATCCATTTGTGGACATGACTATAGGCTGCTTCCAGATTTAGCTATTATGAATTGTGCTGCTATAAACATGAGTGTACATACATCACTTGTTATGTGATTGTCTTTTCAAGTCTAACAATTTTAAAACCAAGAAAACCTGCATGGTTTCATCTGTTGGTGACAGGTGAAGGTTTTATGGTATTCTGCTGCACTGGGGTTGGAACCAGGGCCTGTGCATGCTGGGCAGATGCTATAACACTGAGCCTCACCCTTCACCCCTGCAAAATCCAGTTTTAAATTACATCCTTAGCTTGCAGTTTTACAATTCAAAATGAACATTTTCCTTTCTAAGCATTGGATTTCTTTCTTCCCTCCCCTCCCTCCCTCCCTCCTTTCCTATTCTTTCTCTCTTTCTCTTTCTTTCTCTCTCTCACTCTCTCTCTCTCTCCTTTCCTCGGTCCCTCCCTCTCTCTTTCCTTCCTTCCTTCCTTCCTTCCTGCCTTTCTTCCTTCCTTCCTTCCTTCCTTCCGGGAATTCAGCTCAGGACATTGTACTTGCCAGGCAAGTGAGCTACACTCCCGGCCCTAGCGTTGCATTTCTTTGTGAACTGATGAATGTGCCCTGTCATTTCTGTTTATCTGTTTCCTGTCAGTTTGCCAGCACTGGACTTTCTATAAACTTGAGAATGTACCTTGCATTTTTTAAAAATTTTATTTTATTTTTTAGGTTTTTTGAGACAGGGTTTCACTTTGTAGTTCAGGCTGGCCCTGAGCTCAGTCTCAAACTCACATCACAGCAATCCTCCTGTCTCTGCATCCCGAGTGCTGGGATTACAGGCGTGAGCCACCACACCCGGCATGGTGGTATGTGGTACTGATTGCTGCTGGGAGTGAGTCTCCACACCCAGTATTGTATGTGTTTGCGGAGGATTGAACCCGGGCCCTTGGGCTTGCAAGACAGGCGCCGGAACCACTGAGCTAAATCCCTGGCCTTGCATTTTAACATTTAATATAGGTGATTTTTACCTTAGTGGTTTTCCCTTCAATAGGCTGATTGTATGTTTGTTCCTGCTGATGCACCACTGAGACCTATAGGTCCAGGTGCACAGGGAGTGGGTGCTGGGACTGTAGGGGAAGGCTGTGGCCTAGTGCGGTATCCTCCTGCTATTGGGTAATGGCTTATTTCCTCACTTAAACATGCCGCTGCCTTGGGGTACTAGTGTAGGTCTTACTTTTGTCTTTTTTTTTTCTTCTTTGTCTTTTTTTTTTTTTTAGACAGGGTCCCGCTCACAGCAATCCTCCTGCCTCTACCTCCCCAGTGCTGGGATTACAGGCGTGAGCCACCACGCCCGGCACTGTGGTATGTGGTACTGATTGCTGCTGGGCATGAGTCTGCACACCCAGTACTGTATGTGGTTAAGGGGGATCGAACTCAGGTCCTTGTGCTTGCAAGACAGGCGCCGGAACCACTGAGCTAAATCCCCAGCCCTCTTCTTTGTCTTTTAGAAAAGTCAAGTTTTTGTTTGTGCTGGAAGTGGCACGGGGTCTCCTGTGTGCTCAGCCCAGGCTTGGCCCCTGGGCCACTGCACTGCAGATTCAAGAGAAGATGGCCTGTGCCCTCAGTCATGCTTTGGAAGAGAAGGGGAGGGTGCATCCCCAGCCAGCACCCTGTGGCTACTCTGTCTCCTTGGCTGAGACTGGGGCTACACTGCAGTGTCATCCCTGACTTTGACCTGATCTACTTTTAGATCAGTATCATTGGTCTTGGAGATGATTATTGTGTAGAGCTCGCTTAGAAAGTCTGTCCTTCTTACCATTGCCACCCTATTTGGAACTGTGTGTGGCATGAGGATGCAGGTTGCCTCATGTTGATGTCCTTATTGCAGTCTGGCTCTGCCCAGGGGACTTGGAGGTGTCGGCTTTCCCTCCCGAGGGTAGGAAGGCCATGGTACAGTGCGCAGTTGCTGTGGTCTAGGAGAGGAGCGAGCAGTGTCGCCTGTTGACTGTAAGGGGATGCAGCCCCGAGCCTAGCTGCCTCTGTCCAGCGGGACTCACCTGCCTGGCTCCTATGGTGCCTATCTCCCTAGGTGCCCTCAGCCCAGCCACTCAGAGTATGGTTCACCTGGGCAGAGTTGCCTTGGGATGCCAGGGTCAGGACACAGCAGATTGCTGCCTTTGCCTGTTATAGAGGAAAACATCACTCGGTGACTGGCAGAAGAGCATGACCCCACTGTGTGTCCAGCCACGTATGAATTGGTCTAAGGCGGCTATAGGAGCAAAAATAAGCATAGACCTCGTAAAACTTTTTAAGGTCAGGCATAGTGACACAGACCTGTAATCCCAGCACTTGGGAGGCTGAGCTTTAGGATTGCTATGAACTCAAGGCCAGTCTGGACCGCATAGTGAATTATAGGCCAGCCTGAACTATATCGTGCACAAGGCCCTGTCTCAAACACACCCAACACTTTTAAGGGGTGTTTCAGCTGTGCCCTGAGGTTGAGACATTGCTCTGGTGCTTGTGTCCTGCCAGTCCACCACACTTGGCAGTTAGAGATCCTCGTGGACCTCTTTGGCAGACTTGTTGCTGTGGGAGCAGCGTTGGGCCCTGGTTCTCTCCCCTGCCAGATTCAGTGGTAGGAGGCCCATCAGGAGGTCAGCCTCAAGCCCAGGACACAGAGGAAGCCAGTGTAGGCAGTAGAGTCAAGATGCTAGCTTCCTGGTGATAACACAGGGTCTTTGGTCTGGAGATGTCTTGGCTCTAGCTGGGCCCATGTGGAGAGTGTTGTGGAGGTCAGGGAGGGTTACTGTGGGCTCAGGGTGCCTGTAGAGGAGGGTGACAAGGCACGGGGGGAAGGAGGGAATTGGCAGCAAGGGTCCTGCTGTGGGGGTCCAGGTCCCTCAGGTAAGATCTTGTCAGGAGAAGAGCTGTCCATGGTGGTCATGTGAAAATGTGTCTTCCTGGGTGTGGAGGGCTGCTGTGTGGGTACCAGCCTGGGCTTTGTGTGTGGGCAGCAGGCTCAGCCTTCTGGCCTTGCTTTTGGCTACTCTGATGTGTGTCCCAAAGTCCTTGGGGGTTCCAGTTCACTCCAGGTTCCCACCTGGGGTCTTGGTGAGAAGCCTACATGTGTGATCCTTGGAACTGCAGGGCCTGCAGCACCTGAGCAGGCACCCAGCAGGTCCACAGGGTTCAGGGGGACAGAGAGGCCTGTGGCCTGCACTCCACCCACCTAGCATTTGAAGGAGAGCTGCCTAGGAGCCACCAAGAAGACCGGGTAGAGAGCAGGGCTCCAGGGCTGGGCTGTACCAGTGGGCTCGGGATCCTGGCAGTGGAGGCCTGGGTCTTCTCAGACTTCCTCAGCTGCTTGGAAAGCCCCTAGCCCACGATGCTGAGATAGCTGTATTCCCATGTCAGTGCTTTCCCAAGGTGTAGTGTGAGTCCATGGTGGTGACCACTGAGTGTCTTCAGCTCTGCACCTGTTCTGTGTAGAGATTATGGGGTGTCATGAAGGGATTTAATTCTCACTTTCCCCACCAAGCCATTGCTTAGGAGAGCAGTGCTGGGGTGGTTGAGAGGGCAGGCCGTGGGGCTATGTCCCTGCTAGCTGCACCTGCTGACCTCTGGCCCAAAGCCAGTAGGTGGTGTGAAATGCAGGCATGTGTGGGCTAGGCCCTGTGGGTATTGTGCTGATGATGCCCATTGGTAAGACCAGCTGTGTTGGCACTCACTCTGAGTTGGAATCAGTTTCTGGAGCACGCTGAAGAGCTGAGCAGCCGGAGTCTGACGCCTGTCCAGCTCCTGTGGGACCCTGCCTACAGCTGGGATGGAGGGAGGACTGGACGGTGCTGTGTGCTATGGGCAGGTTGTGTAGGCCTTGTTGGGGTTGTGACTTTAGCCGGCAAGGGTGCCATCATGTTAAAAAGCCACAGAGACTGTCGTTAGACCTGTCCTGGTATACTCTGTCCTGTCTGCGGATGTGGCTTTCAGTGTGGCTTTGGACATGTGTGGTCCTGAGCCCAGAAGGTTGTGTCCTGTCAGCCCCGGGCTGCATCACTTCCCCTCCTCCTTTGGCTGCCTGGTGCTGTGTGGAGCTTGGCCTGGCCCTGGCTCTGCATCCCAGGGCTGTTCCTGTCCTCTGCATTGTAAGATATTCCTGATGGCCATGACCGTTGCTATCGTGCTGTCCAGTATGGATGCCTTGGGTCCCCCAGTTACACTCTGAGATGCATCTTAAATGGTGGGTGACAGCGTGAGGCCGGAGAGCACTGGTGACTGCCACGACTGGGTTTTGCCTGCACAGCAGCTGCCCAGCTCCATGGTGCAGAATGCTGGGTGTTAGTGGTCTACACTATGGAGGAGGTGCTAGTTCCCAGGGAAGACTAGAGCAGCCTCTTCCCCAAGGTCTGTCTTCAGGATCAGCTCCATAGAGATGAGGCTGTGCCAGAGGCCGCATCGCCCTCCAGTTGGCTGAGCTACCAATCCCGAGGCCACTGTGCCTCTCAGTGCTGTTTGTTGAACAGACCGCCTCAGAATTGGGTGACCTGAAGGGAAGGCGTGTGTCATCCCAGGTGGCCTGTGGCGTGGCAGACCAGTGCGCTGTCCTGGAGGCTGGAGTGTGGTCCAGGGCCCCAGCTGTCTCATGGACTGCTGAGTATCTGTGTGGCCGTTTCTTGAGGGTGCTGAGCAGGGTGAGTTCAGTCTCTACCTCATTGGCAGTGAGGACAGCAAGTGTGTGTTTTGGGCTGGACCTGTCTCAATCCTGTGCGTGGGGAGGATACAGTTCTGGTCCAGCTCAGGGTGGGTCAGAGTTTGGTCTGAGGGCTTCCCAGCTCAGAGTAGCACCTTCTTTCAAGGCAAGGGGAAGCTAATCCATTGAGAGAGTCCCACTGTGTCACCTCTTGACCTTGTTTTTTCTCAGGACCATCTCCTTGGTGTTACATTCAGCACAAAGATTTAAGGGCCAGATATGCCAATCATAGCACAGCCTCCTGCAGGAAGCCCGTCTTAACCCCAGAATGTTGATCAGGGGAAATAGAGGTCAGCCTGTCAAGGTCGTGACCCTGAAAGGTTGCCTGTTACCCTAGGGCTGGCTTGGCTAGGATTTTGTATTGATGTTCTATAGATGACCTGTGAGCCAGAGAACTCTAGGTGGTTTTGTTTTCTAATTTCCTTTCTGGAAAGGAAAGCTTGCATTTCCTTTGTGATTTTGACACATACTTTGTGTTACAAAATAGTTGCTGTCTGCGCCTATAAAACCCACTGTGGAGCAGGCGGTGACATGCAGGTGATAAGCAAACACAGCGGCCCTGGGCCCCTGGTCAGTCTGCTAGTGCCCTGAGGTCTCAGGTCTATATAGAACCTGGGCTAGGGGAGAGGCCAGTCACGTGCTCACCTTTCAGCAATGGGGAACAGATCTGTTTGAGGGGTGATGTCTATAAATCATGCCTTGCAGGTGCAGTTCTCAAATGAGGGCAGTTTTGCAATGTCTGGAGATGATTTTGTCACAAGTGTGGGGTGACTGGTTTGTGGTGGAGCCATGGTGCTGTGGACCTCTGTGGTGAGGGTCAGCCCCTGGCTCTCAAGGCTGGGCCCAGGCCTCAACTGGAAAGCTGCCCAAGGCCAGTCTGGCTGGTTCTACCAGAGAAAGAACAGAACAGGCTTGCTAGGTGTAAGTTTACGGGGCTCCAGCCAGGGGCTCCCAACCCAGCACATCAGCAAGCTGAGGCTGAGGTGTTGAGATGCAGCCAGCTCCTCAGCATTGGCTCCTTGAGTTTGAGGGACAGAAACAGTGGAGCATAAGCAGAATTTTTCTGGCGCTGAGACCATGCGTGGTAAACATGTATGAGTTTGAGTTGCCTGGCTTTGTGTCATCCTTTCCTTTTGTTTCTGGGTCTCTGTGCTTTCCTGGGACCCCTGCAAGTTGTTACCAAACTGCAGCTCTAGGTCTGATCTGAAGCTCCAGGTAGTGTGCTTGGCATCTGACTAACTCAGCATCCTGGCCCTGCCCCTGGTGCTAATCTACCTCGGTTTACTGGCCTGCCATGGTTGGTCTTCCTCTGGCTTTCACCTCATGGATCCTGGCTCTGAACACCCTGCTGTAAAATTCTGGTCTCCCCCTGCCCTTGGTCACCGGTTCTTTCTTGGCCTTACTTACCAGCCTCTCCCACCTGGCTTGACCCTGGACTGTAGCTTCAGGCATTACACATCTGCCTGAGCCACTGACCCCACATGCCTGCTCACAGCTCTGCCATACTGGCCTTGCCCATGTGCTGGTAGGACCATATTCCGTGTCTCTGAGCCTATGTCTGGGTCTTAGCCCACCACCTACATGTGCTCTCTGTCTGGTCTCAAGGCCTCCCCTGGGTGATCTACATCCCAATGTGACTTTGTGGCCTTTCTTTTGCTGGCCTTGTGCACCTTGCCCTGACCAGTGTGACTACATGTTCCTGGCCTTACCCTGGTTTTGCTCTCTGGCTGTAACTCCTCCACTGGGCCTGGTCGCTGGCCTTCCTGTCTCTATGGTCTGCATTATTAACCTGCTCTGTGCACTTGTTCTTCCTGGCATGAGTCTCCTGACCTGCCCTGCTAGCCTTGCCTACTGGAAGGTACATACCTGCTGTTACTAACCTCTTGGCTCGTGGAACTGACCTCACCTGCTTTGCTGTAAATTTCTAGCCTTTCCCCTTGACCCCACCCTCAGGACCACCCCACCTGCCTTGTCATCCTCTTGGCCGTACCACCACCCACAGTGGTCTAGCCCATGTGTGTCCCCCAAAGTCTTGGCCTCTTGTCTTCATTCTCCTCCACGTCTTGGTCTTGCCACCCAGCGCCTCAATGGGCCTCAGCCCCTGGCTTTGGCACCTAGCCTCTCCTGTCTGTCCTTAACCCCTCGTCCTTACTACCCCGTGCTATCCTCTCTCCTGGTTTTAACTGCTTAACTTTGCTCACTTTCCTGTACTGCTTCCTGACCTCACTCAAGCCCAGGATCTGGGGGCCCTTATCTGGCCTCTCACGTGGCTTTAACTTCCTGGCAGTACCTACCGTTTTTTTGCTCAGGAAAGGTGACTGAACCTGTTGGCATACTGGGCCCCTCTCACATGATCTGACATCTTCAGGAGCCAGGCGGCCCCCATCTATGTCACATAGGTCAGTGAATTCCTTCACCCCCTTGCTGTGTGTACCCTGGTCTGGTTTGTGTGCTGAGTACATTTACAAAAGCGCCTGAGTGGGCTCCTTGGCCACAAGACCTGCAGGCTCAGGTGTTTGCTGGGGACAGAAGAATGCCAGGTTTCCACAGGGCTTGTGCAAAATGTGATCAGAACTGGTAAGATACTGTTCTTCCTCATGTGCTCCAACCCTGCGTAACAGGGTGGCTGTCTGGCATTTGGCTATTCCTGGGAGCATCGTTCTGCCTCAGATTTCTGCGACTGCACAGTTCTGTAGGTTACAGGTTGTTGGCTATTGGAGCTGCCTGCATCTGGGTTCTCTTGGTATCGCAGCAGCCCTCTGTCTCTCTAGGGCTGGTATTTGGCAGCTGTGGCAGATGGCTCTGTGGACACTGTATTGACTCTTGTTGTTCTCTGCAGGCCGGTCTAATTGAAGCCAACGGAGAACTCAAAGTCTTCATAGACCAGAACCTGAGTCCTGGGAAAGGTAAGGGGACTGCTCTAGAAATATATCTGCTAGTGGTTGGAGTTGAGCGTCGTGATCTGCTGGTGCAGACCTGATGGGCACCCTCAGATGGACGTGGGCTCTAGCAAGCAGGTCGCCCCGTACCCGCACTCTGCACCCTATATCCCTGCTGCTGAGCTATGTGTTATGTTTGCAGAAGCTTGGAAGGTGTAGAGCAGTGTAGAGAACGGACTGAGGCCACTTGTGTTCCTTGCCAGGGCTGGGCTTTCCTAGTGCTGTGCCATAGAAACTCTGGTGCCACTGCTACCCCAAGTGGAGCAAGCATCTTCCAGGCTGTGTTTGTGCATCTTGGCAGCTCTCGGTCTGCTTTGGTCTCCAGGGTTAGGCGTCTGTCTTGGCCTCAGCTTTAGACTCTGTCACTGGGGTGGCATTGTGCAGCTGAGACCTGTGGTGTCTTGGACACAGTGGCCCCTGTGTTCTCCCTGGAATCATGCTAGATCCTCAGCACCATAGGTGGCCCAGGGCCCAGGGCCGGGCCTGTTCTGTTCCTGACTTTCCTGCCCCTCATGCATGAGTCTACCTGTTGTTCTCTTAATAGTAAGGCCCTATAACATGACCCTGCCCACTGTGGCTCTGAACCTCGCATGTGGCTGTGCTCATGGGCCTTCCACTGCACCTGCCAGGCTATACCTATGTCTGTGGCACCTGGATGCATGATTCCCAGAAGCCAGGAGCCCCACTGTGTCCTTGCCTTGGCCTTCTAGAGCCAGGTCTAGATGCCCGTCTGTCATGGCCCTCTCTTCACCCCACAGCCTGTGAGGGGCAGAACAGGCTAGGACCTGACTCAGAGCTCAGGCCTTCTGTGGCAGGGCCTCCCCACGTGTTCCAGGCTGGATGTACGCACAGAACTTCTGGGATGCTGGATCACTTGGTTCTTTCAAGGTGACAGTGTTGTCAGCCTGCCTGAGAGAAATAGGGCTGTATTTCTCTTGCCAAATGTAAAAATTTTCAGAAAGTCGGGACACTTCCCATGCTAGTGATAAAGCGTAAATATTAATAAGGAAATATACAGCTGAATTCCTTAGGTATGGTGCCTTTCTCCTGGGGTTTCTATTCTTTTTTATAGGAGGATAAGTGTTCTTATCTTCCTGTGCAAGCTCTGGCTTCCGCACTCCCAATAGTTCATCTGTGCTCAAATACACGGCAGGTTTAGCCGCAAGCCAGGCTGGGTGGGAGGGTCAGGACAAGCATATTAAATCAAGTCATGACATGGGATGAGGCTGGGGTTGGGAATCAGGGTGTAGTTCAAATCCATCACGAACCCAACCCTTGAGCTAGGGCCAGGCGGCAGGGTCAGGCCATCAACTCAGGGACTCCTATAGGTGAGATACTTCTGTGGCGGCTCTGGGCCTGGTCCTCTCACTGCGTCTGCTGTTTCTGTGTCCCCGGCCTCTGGTTGTCCCTGAGTGCTCACTCGTATTGCCTGCTATCTGTCTGGCACTCAGTGCCACTTGCCATTGTGGCCAGGTACTCCAAACTCGCTGTGGCCTAGGTTGTTCACCTGTCCTGGCTGGAGTTCTGAATCTGAAACTTCGTGGTGAGGTCTCCCTCAGCCACAACTGCTCTCCCTACATAGGTGGGCACTGCTATTAGCCTCTGACCATTCTTCTGGAGAATTTCTATAAGAGGTGGGCCTCTGTCTGTCTTTCAAGTGTGTAATCCTTGTTTTCCAGACAGTGCTGTTCTGGTTGGGGGGACCTGGGTTTCACAGAGCCTCCTTCATGGACATGATGGCCTAGAGGGGATGCTGTGAGACCCATGTGGTCTGGATCAGAAGCAATGGCCTCCATGTGGCTGTGGGTGGTGTCCAGGTAGTATTGGCCCTCGTATTCTTAGGTTACCTTCTTGGGCTTATGGGATACACCTGCTGGTCTGTCATGGTTGCCGCCATTGCTGATCAGGAAGGCGGTTGCCTGCCTGAGTCATTCTTTGCTTCCTCTTGTAGAGAGCCCAGGGGTTCCTCCTGGCTATCAGCAGTGGAACATCCTTTTCACTGTCATTTCTGGTGCTGGGGCTAGAATCCAGCCTCAGTCGTTCGGGGCAAGGCTTACCACAGAGCCCTTCACCTCGGAATGTCCTGGGAATAGGTTATGGATGTGATGCCCTGTGTGACAGTGCTCAGTGAACTGGCCCCAGCTCCTGCCCTACAGGTGTTGTTGGTATGTTTCAACTTGGGAGCTCTGGACTCAGCCATGGTGTGAGGAGAGCTGTGGGAAGGAGAGACTGGCAAGGACAGCAATGAGGAAGACCAAGCAAGGGAATATTCCTGTCCCTGGAACCAGCTCATGATCACTCTCAGATGCGTCTTGTATGTCAGGGGACTCACAGAACAGTCTGGAGCGTGACTGACTGTGTGACTAGGGTGGAAGCGGCTGAATCAGCTTCCATCATGTCATGCCCGTGAGCCTGGACTGCTGCTCCTCCCGAGTCCTCTTGCTCCCAACTCTGTTTCATCTCCAGCATTGCATCACCACTTCTTGCTGCTGCTCAGAAGATCTTCTCCAGGACCCCTCGCATGTCAAGATCCTCGAGGGCAGTACGAGTGATGTGTGGACATAGCAGGGAGTCTGGTTGTAGGGCTGGCGTGTCTGGAGTCTGCAGGGAAGGAGACACTAGAGTCTTGAAGCCAAGCTATTCCTTCGGAAGACTTTAGGTTTTCTTTCGAAGCCCTCAGCAGGCTGGATGCAGCTGTAGTTTGTAGCAGTCTCCTTTCCTTTGAGTCCCTCCCCAAACACTTGCCACTGGGGCCTTGTCAGTGGATCCAGAAAACTACATTGACTTGGAGCGCCTCCTTCTATAGAGAATGCACCAGACTGACCCTATGTGAGAGCCCAAGAAGAGTCCAGTGCAGCAGGTGGATGATGAGTCTCATGTGGGAGGGTGGCCTGGCTGGATCATTACTGGGCAACCTGGCTGGATCATTACTGGGCAACAGGCTGGTGTGAGTGCTTATGTGCACTATGTGTGGCCAGGTGGCTCCAGGTGGGTGTCCACGTAGTAAAGTGCTCGTCCCAGACTGTTTACTTCCCAGCAGCTATGTGGTGGCACCAGGTGCTCCATATCCTCACCAGGTTATATGCCATTAAAACTCCTGAGTTTTATCCCTGCCTCCTCCTAGGCTGTGGAGCTGACCGGGTTTTACCCAGGTGACTGGCCACCTTGCTGTCCCAGCACATGGAGAAATATGGAAAATGTCCACTGAGTGAGGCATCCATGTACCAAAAGGAATATTTTATGATTTCATTGATACATAGAATCTAAAAACATCAAATACACAGAGATAAAGAACAAAACTACTCACTGGGAAGGTCACCACCTTCAGGGAGAGACAGCAGACTAGGGCAATAGCAGTGATTCCAAGAGAAGCTCATGGCTATTATAAACTGCAAAAACAGTGTGGTGTTTTACTCTTTAAGAGACTTCTTCCACACGGCAGGCAGCAGTTGGAGAGAAAGTTCAGTGTTGCACCTGTCATACCTGAGAGAGTTTAATCTGGAGGCATCTTGGGAAAGGGATAATTGTTGGAGACTTGAGCCACAGAGAAACTGCTGAGCGGTTGTACTACAGCCTTTCTGGTGTCATCACCCTGTCATAGGGCTGAGTGTGAGATGGTCATGGAGCGAGAGTGGGCTGGATAGAGATTCCCTGAGAAGTGTAAGCTTGGCTAGGAGGGACACAGAAAAATTGGTAAGAAGCAAGCCTGTTGAATTTCAGAAGTGGCTAGATCTCAGAATGCTACCATTATGTCCAACAAACAGACTGCTTACAATCACACCCAGTTAGCTACATCAGGAGCAGAATCTAGTGATCTGACTGCTTTCTCAGTCTACCAGAGTGAGCAAGGGCACACCTCAGCTTGGATAATTGACACAGCCTGGGGTATACAGACAGAGGGACTTCTGGGTCGGGTGGAGCACTTCATAAAACTGTAGGCGGTAGAGCTAGGCAGAGAAAACTGACTTAGAGTCCAGCATTTATACCCAAATATTTGAGTGTGGAAGCAAAATAGTTCTTAGCACTGACTTAATATCCATCCCCCTTATCTGCTGGATTCTAAGCTTGCAGACTCAAAAAAGAAAAGACTCATTCAAAAAAACAATTATTTTGGACTCATTTCTTCTCCTTCTGCTTTTTTTCAATCAGTTCTTTGGGGTTTGGGGTTTTATTTCTTCTTTTAATTTTTTCTTTTTATTTTGCTGTTTCCCCCCTCCTTTTCTTATTTGTTCTTTTCTGTTACTTTTATCTAATTATGTTATTTTTTTTTACTCCATAATAGGATCCTTTTCTTACTTGTCTGTCCTCATCTTTCTTTTCTTGATTTTTTGAATTTTACTTCTTTAATTTTTCGGTTGTCCACTCTATCTTTCCTGGTATAATCATTAAACTCTAATAATCTTTAGGTAGTTAACTTTTGCTCTTACTGTTGAATCTTTTCTCCCTTCCAAGTGCTAACCAGGCCTAACCCTGCTTAGCATCTGAGATCAGAAGAAACTGGGCATATTCAGGATGGTATGGTTACAGGATATTGAATTCTTCTTTCTTGTTGGAAGTATAGTTATTGATTTATGCTATATCAGTATTTAGCTTATCTTTGTGTTTATACTATAATGTTAGACCTCTTTCCTATGGTTGAGTAGTAAATTGTTTTTTTTATGCCAATATCCAGTTTGTCTTTGACTCTATTGTTGGTTTTGTTGCTGTAGCATAGTTGCTATTAATTGGTTTCCTTTTTATGACAGTATATTAAACTTTAGCACCTGTACACATGCTTATACACACACACACACACACACACAAACCACATGAATAGACACAGCAATAAAATGCTTCATAAAACTCCGAAATTCTCCAAAACTGCTCCGTGGGTCACCAGTAGAGAAGAAATCAAAAACCACACAGCTGAATTACTAGAAATGATAAGAGAAGATTAAAAAGACCAGATCAATAATACAGTGCTCAGTGAGCTCAAGGAGATATAACAAAACAGATAATAGACTTCATAAACAAAAGGATCAATTAATTTGCAGAAGATACTAGTAAGCTAGTTGAGCTAAACAAAATGATACAAAACATGAGTGACCACTTTAGAAAATAATTGGAGTCAATAAAAGGTACCAAACAAATATAGGAGATTAAAAATTGTCTTGAAGTATGGGCAGTAGAAGTGACTAGTGCGAGAACAGTGTCAGAAATGGAATATCCAAAGATACCTTGACAACAAAAAAGAACATGAAAAATGGATCCAACAGCTCCTGGATGATATAAAAAAGATTAAGATTGATAAGAATTAGTGAAAAATCAGAAGACACATAAATGGTTTTTAAAATGTTTACAAAATAACAGAGCTACAAATAAGCGGAAAAGATTTAACATATCGGTAAGAGAGGTGCATAGAACTTCAAACAGGCATGCTTGGAAAAGACTTTTTTTTTTTAATAACATGTTGTAGTCAAAATCCCAGAAGCCCAGTATAAGGACAGAATCTTAAAAGTTGTTAGAAGAAATGAATCACTTAAAGAACTACTAGAATTAAAACAGACTTCTCAAAACAAGGGTCAAAGGCTAGGAGAACTTGGAGTGAAGAATTTCAAGCCCTGGAAAAAAGCAACTTCCCACCTAGATTGATATCTCTTACACAACTCTCTTTTAAGATAGGTAGAAAAATGTTGCCACAACAGAGAACATCTTAAGAAATGTATGGTCATTAAACCAGCACTCTAGAAAATTTTCACAGATATTCTAGAAATAGATGATGGAGCTAACAATGCTAAAAAGTCTGATACAGTGAATATACCAGGGAAGAGAATGAATAAAGGTGAAGGAAATGAACAACAGGGAAATAATGCAATGACAGAAATTAATCACTGCTTTTCTGTAATTACTATTAATGTGAATGGTCTCAATTCTTCAATTAAAAGATTGAAATTAGCAGAATAGATCAAAAACCAAAATGCAACATATGCTCAATGGCAGAAGCACATGTAAAACACAAAGAAATTCATTGTCTAAACATGAAAGGATGGAGAACAATACTCCACGCAATGGGAACCTGAAAACAACATGAGAGTAGCTATCTTATTTTCAGACGAAGTGGACCCAAAATCAAAAGTAATCAGTAGAGGCAAAGAAGGTGACTGACTATATATTGGTTAAGGAAAAAATTCAACTGGAAGAGATAACAATTATAAACACACATACCCTGAACATTGGCATACTTAATAAAACAAAATTCTTTTGGACATATAAATGAGGTACATATCAACACAGTTAGAGTGGAGGACTTTAATACCTCACTGTCACAAATAGATCAACTAGATGACAAAATCAACAAAGAAAGATCAAGACTGAGGCAAATCTTTAAGCAAATGGATTTAATATGTTCATAATGAGGCTGTAATTCCTATGTCTTGCTGCTGACCAACTCTGATTTGAATATGTTAAATTCCTTGAACCTGGTAGTTCAAGCTGACAGGAACATGTTAACAGATATCTAGAATGTTCTACCCAATAACAACAGAGTATACGTTCTTTTCAGCAGTGCACAGAACTTTCTCCAAAATAGACCAGACGCTAGCCCATAAAGAATGCTTAAGCAAATGGAAAATAGTTGAAATTATCTCATACATATTATCACATCATACTGTAATGAAAGTAGAAATCACTCGCAAGAGAAACCACAAAAATAATGTAAACAATAGAAATTAAATAATATACTCTTGAATAATAGGCCACATAGGAAGTCAACAAGAAATTAGTTCCTAGAATGAAGTGATAATGCCAGTATGGTATATCATAACCTGTGAGACAGAATGAAAGCAGTCCTAAGAGGGAAATTATAAAGAGCAGAGTAGTTCCGGCACCTGTCTTGCAAGCGCAAAGACCCGGGCGATCCCGGTTAACCACATAAAATACTGGGTGTGGAGAGTCACTCCCAGCAGCAACCAGTACCACATACCACAGTGCCGGGCGTGTGGCTCACGCCTGTAATCCCAGTACTCGGGAGGCAGAGGCAGGAGGATTGCTGTGAGGTGAGTTTGAGGCTGAGCTCAGGGCCAGCCTGAACTACAAAGCGAGACCCTGTCTCAAAAAAAAAAAAAAAAAAAGAAAGAATGAAATTAATAAAACACACATACACAGTGAATGAGAGTTGGCTCTTTGAAAAAATAAACACAAATGACAAACTCTTAGCCAGTCTTACGAAACCAAAAAACCTGAATTAGAAACGAAAAAGATGAAATCAGAATAGATACCACTACTTTGAAAATTTGTATCTAATAGAATCCAGAAGTAATGAATAAGTTCCTAGGTACATATAAAATTATCAAAACTGAATGAAAGATATAAAAACCCCAGGTAATCCAATCACAGGCAATAAAAGCAATAATTTAAAAAGCTGACCAACTAATAAAAGCCCAGGACCTGGTGAATTTACTGCTGAATTCTACAAGAAATTCAGAGAAGATAATGGCAAAACTCCACTAATTTTTTAATGCAGTTGAAAGAGGAATACTCTCAAAGCTTTTCCTAGAAGCTGGCTTTACCCTTATTCCAAAACCAGAAAAGGATCTAGTCAGAAAGGAGAATTACTAGCTAATCTTGTAAAGAACATAAATGCAAATCTCAACAAGATAGCTATGCATATTGTCGCTGGCAAACAACATACCCAGTCATCAGAAAGATCATACTTCATGACCAAATAGGCTCATTCCTGGGATGTAGAGATGTTCAACATGTGCAATCAATAAATGTGCAGTAGTATGTCACAAACAGCAGCAAGGACAAGACCACATGATCAATTCAGTAGCTGCAGAATTTGACAAAATCAACATCCATTCGTGATAAAAACCCTGAAGAAGACAGGTATAGCAGGACTTCACCTTAATGTGATAAAAGCTATCTGTGACAAACATCATAATGGAGAACTGAAAGCCTTTTTTCTAAAATGAGGAATAAGACAGGGATTATCAACATCACTACTCCTGTTCAATATCATCCTCAAAACAACCAGATCAAGCAGAAGACAGAAGTGAAAGGAATACATGTGGGAAAGGAAGAATTATCATTATCTGCAGCTGACATGATCTTCCACGTAAGAGAACCAAAAAACCTCAAAAGTCTCAGAATCAATAACCAAATCCAATAGTATAACAGGATGCAAAGTAAGTGCTTAAAATTCAATAGTTTTCTATCCCAATAAGGAACTCACTGAAAGAAGTTGAGAAAACAGCATGCATCAAGAAAAATGAAATAGGAATTAACCTTACCCAGAAAGTAATAGACCTCTGCAGTGAAAATTACAGTCCTCTGAAAAAGAAGATCATAAAGGACATCAGGAAATGGAAAGATATCTCATTCTTGGATAGGCAGAACCAATATTTTCAGAATGGCCATACTTCTAAACTGATAAGCAGATTTAATGCAATTCCAATCAAAATATCAACAGCAGTTATCAAAGAACTAGAGAAAACAATCCTAAAATTCAAATGGAATCAGAGGAGAGCAGAATAGTGAAAGCACTGCTGCACAGAAGCTAAGCAGGACAGATCACAGTCCCAGATTTCAAGTTACATTACACAGCTACAGTGGTTTAAAACAGCATGGTACTGACACAAAAAACAGATGTGTGGATCAATAAAACGGGAAAAGACCTGCTTCCCTGTAGCCCCTGCTCACCGTCCACACGCGTCTCGTTAGGGTGTACTGAGTTCCTTAAACATGCTCAAAGTTTACTTTATTTTTCTTTTTTTTTTTTCCAGTTTATTTAAACAACCAGAATATTAGACTTTAAATTTTTAAAGATAGTGCCAGGCATAGTGGCTCACGCCTGTAATCCCAGCACTTGTGAGACAGAGGCAAGAGGACGGCTGTGAGTTTGAGGTTTCTCTGGGCCACATAGTGAGCTCAGGTCTAGCCTGAACTACAAAGTGAGACCTTGTCTCAAAAAAAAAAGAATTTTTTTTGAAGATAATTTAGTTTAAGAAAACACTATATTTTATGATTTTATAATTTTTCCCTTAAATTATAGATATGAATGGAATATGGTTAGCAACTATAAAAATAAATATTTAGAATCTTTTTTGCTAAAGGATTATAGCAGTCAGACCATTCATAAAGCTATATTTAAAAACTTTTAGTTTCTTTTTTTTCTAGTTTCTTCCTTACTTAGTATATGTTTGTGATACATAATCATAATCACCTTGACTGGCACATGCATGTACAAGATATCATGTGGCTCTTTTGAAAAGATTTTGCAGTATATTTTGCTGTTTAAAGGTGCTTTTCTTAGTGGGTCTGCTCTTGGGCCATGACTAAGTCATATAACTGAGATGCCCCTACAGTGGTGGTGTGTGGCATCTTTATCAGGATCGTGTATTAAACATGTCTAACTTATGTTTCCAGAGAGCAAAAAGAAATGCCATTTTACTCAAGAACCAAAGATGGCAGAGCTGGTGATGTCTGACCAGAACGGTTGGGGATACCAGACAGTCTGGTACGCACAGCCCAAGGCGAGAGCTGGATGGAGGGCTGGGCTGGAAGCCAAGAGCTGAGTTCCTGGGGTGTCTGCAGCAGAGCATTTCAGGAAACATCACCCTCCTGAACCCATCACATTTAGGCTTCTTCACATAGCAGCATGGCCCTCTGACCCTGGCCTTGTGTTGCAGGTGTGGTGTCCCTGGTGGCTGTCCACCCATCCACAGTGAACACCCTCGGGAAGCAGCTCCTGCCCAAAACCTTCGGACAGTCCAATGTCAACATCACGCAGCAAGTGGTAAGGCAGAGAGGGTGGCTTGGGAGTGAAGTGTGTGTTTGCCTGCAGCCCAGTTCCGGGAGTGTAGACGCTGGCCAGGGTGGCTGATGTTCCTCAGGGGACACTGGCTGAGCCCACTGACATCTGTAGTGGACACAGCCGGGTTCAGTGACATTCCACAGTGGAGTTACTGGGTTTAGAGCTCATGTCCCCTTTGTGACTCTGGGTAGAAGGTGCGTGTGTGGTGGATGTTTCTAGAATCCCTGGCAGACAACTGATAAAGTGGCAGGTATAGCACAAGCTGCAACCAGCCTGAGCCAGCTTCCTGCTTCTGGCCCTTGTGCCTGCACTGTCCTGAGTGCTGGATAGCAAGGCCACTTGTAGCAGTAGTACCTGACTCCCATAGCTGCTGTGTTTTGTGGGTGGCTGTCCTGGGGTGGTAGGAGCCCAGTACCTTCCCCCTGGCTGAGGCTGTGGGTCAGGGAAGGATACCACAAGTGCTGCATAGGCAGGTTGGTCCCACGACAGGAGCTTTTCTTGGAGCCATCAGTAGGCTTCACTCTTGGTCGCTTGCCAAGTCCTGGGCCTCAGTGACATTCGCGTGTCTTGGCCTGCCTGTACCTGTCTAGCCCTCTTGCCTCTGACCCCGCTGCTGACTCCTGCCCTCTGAGGAGGGTGCCGCATCCCCGAGTGGGAAGAGGACCTGTGTTTGGAGTAAGAGGCGTGGCACTGTACTGCAGGTACCCCAAATCCCCACAGGCCCCCGTGGGTCTCCTTGTCCCCAGAGGCAGTCCTGGGTCAGTTCTTTGTGCTGCTGTCTTCTAGGTAAATTTTCTGTGTAACTCCATTTCTTCAGAGAAGGCAACCATGCCTGTATTATTTGACCCCTCATACCTTTTATATTAGATTCTCTACTTTTCATTACCATTTGATAAAGCTGAAAAGCCCAGTTTTGTTTTGCCTTGTGCTTTCTCTAGCTGATAGGGTAGTGCAGTGGGTCACATGACAGCAGAATTCAGCTCCTTTGTCACAGCAGCAGCACCCTCTTGCCCATGAGTGGAAGGGGGGACCAGGAGCAGGTGGCTGAGGCAGATGGGCTTCCCTACGTGAGGCCAGACCCGTGGTTTGAGCTGAGCCTTGTGGGTGGAGCCTGTTGTTGTCTTGAGCTCTGAAACAGCACCCACGTGAATTATAAGAATGGAAGCCT
>PVIR01000229.1:173563-219743 GCA_004026965.1 Petromus typicus
AACAATACTGGGTGTGGAGACCCACACCCAGCAGCAACCAGTACCACATACCACAGTGCCGGGCGTGGTGGCTCACGCCTGTCATCCCAGCACTCGGGAGGCAGAGGCAGGAGGATTGCTGTGATGTGAGTTTGAGGCTGAGCTCAGGGCCAGCCTGAACCACAAAAGCGAGACCCTGTCTCAAAAAACCTAAAAAAAACAAAAACAAAAACAAACAAACAAAAAAAGAATGGAAGTCTTTTTAATAACCAAAAGTTTAGAAAGACTGCTGGCTTATTCTCATGTGGGTTGTGAGGCTTTGTCCTATGTGAGGTGACTCTGGCCACCAAGACAGCCCTAATTGCAGTTTTTAGGTGCGTGTGGTTGAGGTACAAACTCAAGGAGAAAGGCCCTAGTTCCTCCTTGATGGTGGCTCAGTGGTGAGCACTTTTCCCAGTGCTGCAAAACGATAAACGCCCAGGTCCCAGGTCCCAGGTGCCCATGCGACCAGCTGAATGGGAGGAGGGTCTCTGAGGGGAACCACAGGTCAGCAGGGTGGGGTCTGAAGCCACACTCTCCTGTGCACTGAACCAGTTTGCCTGGTGGTGAGGATAGGAGAGCTTGCACCTCTGCAGTCATAAGGGGTGGAGACCAGGCTGTCTCAGCCCGGGAGAAACAGGCTTTGCTTTTGAGGTGGTCCCTCCCTGCCACGACCCTTTCTCAGGGTGGGAAGTGAGTCTGTGACAGAGAGGTCCTGCCTCATGTTGGCCCAAGGCAACTCCTGGGGTGCTGTGGGCCTAGCCTTTGTTCTGTTGTGCTTCTGCAGAGTGGAGGAGGGTGCATAAGGGGTTGAGGGGTCGTGTCCCCTATAGTGTTCACCAACTGCATGTCCTGTCCTCAGGTCACGAGTGTTGAACTCATACTTGGCTGGCAGGGTGCCTGTGCTGTCCTGAGCAGCTGTCCCAGGATGCACAGGTTGTCGTCTGACCACAGCATGGGTCTTGGGTACGAGGCTACTTGGCCAATAGAAACAGCAGTGCAGACAGCATCCTGGCTGCTGGTCTCTCTCACTCAATGCTAGTCCCACTCTACACAGTGGGCAATTGCTTGGACAGCACTGAAGTGGGAGGGAGATGGCGCAGGCATCCCAGCTGCATGCTGCAGGTTGGGGAGCTGGCTGCACAGAACCTCCTGGGCCTGTGGTCAGGGAAGGTGGCTGTCACATTACGCATGTTCTGTGTGGTCTCACTGTAGGCTCCAAGGTGACTTGACATCGTGTCTCAGGGATACCCTGGTGGTGTTTGCTTTTCAGAGTGGCCAGAGGGCTCTGCCATGTAAGCCAGAGGCCCCCCCGAGTCTACCCCAGATGGAGCTGGTCTTGGCAGTCTCCTCTGAGCACGCATCTCTAAACCTTATGAGACATGTGTCCTTGCTGTGATCTGGCATCCATTAGTGGGGCCAAAGCTTCCTGGTGTTTCCTTACACTGAGAGACATCTCTTCCTCTGTTGTTTTCTTTTTGTGAACTCTGGCCAGTTCTGGAGTATGGCTACAGTGCATGTCCAGCTTGTGTGTGACCCAAGGCCTTCATGGCCACGGCAGCCAGGAGCGTGGCTTTGGACCCCACAGTGTATGATGGCCAAGCAGAGTAGTAAACTGAGTGTGAGATATTTGCTGAGGAGCAGTGTTTCTCACTGATGTGGCCCTGCAACAAGGTTTTCGTGATGACGTTGAGACCATAACCGAAGTGCAGGGCATACCCGTGTCCTCTCTGCCGCAGGTGCCTCACTACAGCCCAGGAGCTAGGGGCAGAAGGGCCTGTTCGTGCTCTGCTTCCAGGCTCACCACGTTGCCCTCTCCCCTGATGTTGCAGAGTGCCTGGCACATACACATGTAAACTAGATAGCAGCTGCCCCCATCAGCACTGAGCTGGAAGATGCTGTCCGCACCATGAAGGCGTTTCTCTTTTTTTGAGACAGGGTCTTGCTTTGTAGTTCAAGCTGGCCCAGGCTTACTATGTAGCCCAGGCTCACCTTGAATTCATAGCAATCCTCCTGCCTTTGCCTCCTATTTGCTGGGATTATAGGCGTGAGTCACCACGCCTGGCACTGTGGTATGTGGCACTGATTGCTGGTGGGCGTGAATTGTTATGCCAGGCATTGTTGCATATGGTTACCTGGGGTCAACTCGAACTCAGGGCTTTGTGCTTATAAGGCAGGTGCCAGAACCACTGAGCTAAATCCTCAGCCTCATGGAGGCATTTTTGGAGAGAGTCTCACTAGGTAATCCCTGCTTGGCCTTGAACTTACTGTGTAGCCCAGGCTGGCCTAGAATTTAGAGCAGTCCTCCTGACTCAGCTACCTGAGTGCTGGGATTACAGTCTGGCATCACCACGTCTGGCTGTGATTATGTTTGTTTTTGAGAGCTTTTCTTTGTGTTCTGGCCTCTTTTTAGCAGCATGAGAGGATCAATTTTAGCTTTCTCTGGCTTATTAAAAACTAAAAGAGGCTAAGAAGAAAACCAAAAACATGTTTAAGTGCCCTGTTATAAACCCAGTTGCCACCAAGTCCCCATGCAGTGTGAGTGTCACTACCTACTGTGGGTATGTGGTCACCCTGGTGGTGACTACTTGCCCCCTTACCTTATCTGGGCATCTGCAGTGTTCGCACTAAAAAATGGGGCCAGAGTTGCTGCTGCCACCACTGCTGCTCCTGCTGTGGCTGCCCCAAGGAAGAGTCAGATGAGGAGGATATGGGATTTGGTCTGTTTGACTGATCACCAAAAAGCAAACACCTCAGTTTGCTTGACTGACCAAAAAAAGGAATAAAAGCATAATTCTCTTCAGAAATAAAAAGGGGGCCAGAGCCAGTCAGAGCCACGTAGTAGAAACAGCCACCATGGGTCATCCTCACCCCTGTCCTTTCTTGTGGCTGAAGGCATACCAAGTGACAAAAGCCACAGTGTCCAGGAAGTTGCTGATGGCCCAAACTGTCTCGTCCTGCAGGTGATCGGCACGCCCCAGCGGCCAGCAGCCTCCAGCACAATTGTGGTCGGAAGCCCACACACCCCAAGCACGCACTTCGTGTCCCAGAGCCAGCCCTCCGAGTCCTCACCGTGGTCTGCCGGGTGAGCACACCTGCACTCCCACCCCTAGCTGGCCTGGGCTTCTGACCCTCTTCCTGCCTGGATGTGTGTCAGAACACAAGCTGACAGTGAGGTGGAGATGGGATGTACCCTCCACCTGGACAGTCAGAAGTTCTGGGCCATGGAGAAGTTGCCTCCCTTGTGCACACCTATGCCATGCCAGGATATGCCCTGTGGATGGCCCCATCCAGCTATGCGGCTGTAGCACTTCCAGTATCTATCCCAGAAGTGACTCTCAAGATGGTCAGCTGAGTCTTCACTCAAAAACTGAACCACACCTGTGAGACCAGGCCTAATTTGGGTCTGTGGCAAAACCACCTGTGCTCAAAGCTCAGCTGTCAGCTTAGGGACCTTTGTCTTCCATCTGACGTCCGCAGTTCCCACCACAGGTCTTCTCTGGTCCACGTAGGTGCTGTGTCCCTGTGGCTACATGATCAGTAGTTGGCCAGTCCTGTGCCTCACATTGCAGTGGCCTGCCACAGTGGGCCCTGTGCATTTCTAAGCTACACTAAAATGCATGGTAGCATGAGGCTTGCCACCATCTCAGGAGAACGTTGATTAGAGATTAGTGTGTTGGTATAATTGGACACCTAGACACGGTGTTGTCTGCCTTGCAGATGTCCCCCTCTGACCTGGGGATGCTGCCACTTGCCATGTGTCCTCACTGAGGCAGATCCGTCCTGAGCAAGGGCTCAGTGGCTACAGGGCCTATGCACCCTGGTGCAAGACTGACCCTGAGTCTCTGTCCATCTGCAGGAAGCGGAACCGGAAGGGTGAGAAACACGGCAAGGGCCTACGGCACTTCTCCATGAAGGTGTGCGAGAAGGTGCAGCGTAAGGGCACCACCTCCTACAACGAGGTAGCCGATGAGCTGGTTGCAGAGTTCAGTGCTGCTGACAACCACATCCTGCCAAATGAGTCCGTAAGTACAGGGTTGGCACAGAGGATCCTGGAGTGGTGCACGGGCGAGTGGTCACAGCCTAGCATGGAGCGATGTACCAGGAGGTTTTCTAGGGGGCGTCCTGGGAGTGCACTCATGGCCTGCAGTTCACAATGCTCATAGATGAGGTTGGGATCACTCAGGTCATTGCTCCATCTCCCCAGGCTTATGACCAGAAGAACATACGGCGGCGTGTCTACGATGCCTTAAACGTGCTGATGGCCATGAACATCATCTCCAAGGAGAAGAAGGAGATCAAGTGGATCGGCCTGCCCACAAACTCGGCTCAGGAATGCCAGAACCTCGAGGTGCACGCTAACCTCCCTTTTCTACGCCTCACAGCCATGCTGTTGTGATCCCGGGGCTACTTCCCTGTTGACTGAGCTCTGAGCTTAAATGGGGCTTAATTCTCAGCCTTCCTTCATGGAAATTAAAAAGCGCCAGGGACATGTTTAGGACAGGGGTGAGGGGCACTTCTGAAACTGTAGGACTCTGGTGTCCCGAGCATGAGCTGTTCCCCTCCTGGTGTGTGGTGGTGACTACAGCCTGGTGAGCACGGGCTGGGCTTGTAGTGCCTTGTGCCAACTGCAGCGATGGCGCTGCGTGTGTGTTGCAGGTGGAGAGGCAGCGGCGGCTGGAGCGGATCAAGCAGAAGCAGGCCCAGCTCCAGGAGCTCATCCTACAGGTGAGCACAGCCTCCGTACCAGATAGAGTGCAAGCCTGAGCCTGTGCACACGAGCAGATGTGTGCTAGTGTGGGCCCATGCATGTCAGCATGAGCAGGGATGTGGGTATGGGTTTGTGTAGGTGTGAGCATGTGCGAGTGAACAGATACATATGAGTGAACAAGTCTATATAAGTGAGCAGCCATATGCAAGCATAAGCAAGTGTGAGTGAACTGAACTGGTTTAGGTGTTAGCAGGTGTGAGTGTGAATGTATGTAAACACAAGCGGGTCTGTGCAAGTATGAATTGGTATGCAACTGAATGAGCAGGTACAAGCATGTATGCAAATGAGCAAGTATATGAGTCGGAACAAGTATGTATGGGTATGCATGTAAGCAAGTATGTGCATGGTCCTGTGGCCTGGGTCTGCATGGCAACATCCCTGGGGCCTGTGCTCTAAGATGTCGGTGACACGTGGCGTGAGCGTGGTGGCATTGGGCCTTAGGACGGTACAGCCATCATTGCCACAGTGTCAGGGCTTCCCCATGGAGAGCTGAGGGTCTCCGTCTGGGCACAGGCAGCAGTATAGCCAGTGTATGCTGGGCTTGCTGTGGGCTGGCAGTGACCCTAACTCAGGTCCTGAGAGGTAACTGGAAACCTCTGGGCCCAGCCTGGTCTAGCTAGAGGGAGGATGATGTGGGGTTGCCACCCTGATAACTCTTGTCCTGCCCTCATCACCCCGTTCTTCCCATGGCACTCGACCTATCTGGCGTGACTGCACAGCAAGGGGCTGTCACCCTCCCCTTGGTGTGACTGCATGGGGAATCCTGCTCCCTGAATGTATGGTGGATGGTTGATCTTTGTCCTCCATGGAATGGGTGGATGTGTTCTGTCCCTGAGGGACCACATACCCACCCCATGCCACTCTAGCTGTGCCCAGGCAGGGCGGCTGCTCCTGCGGGAGAGGCTTGGATGCTGGGCAACTGTAGGTTGGCTGTCCTCTTTCCAGCAAATTGCCTTCAAGAACTTGGTGCAGAGAAACCGGCAGGCAGAGCAGCAGGCCCGCCGCCCACCCCCACCCAACTCTGTCATCCACCTGCCTTTCATCATCGTCAACACCAGCAGGAAGACTGTCATTGACTGCAGCATCTCCAATGACAAGTATGTCATGGCGGGCACCTGGGAGTGATCTCAGTGCTTGTTCTCAGCATGGCACAGCGGCATATTGCTGTCCCGTGGTAGCCACAAGCCAGGCCCACTGTTGAGTGTGTGCGGAGTGAGGTTTCCTGGCTCATGCCTGCCTCGGCTGTGATGATACTGTGTACGTTCCCTAGCGCCCATCCTCTGTCTCCAAGTCTGTGGGCTCTGGACGGACACAGCTGGGGAGTGACCTCACCTGGAATCTGGCTTTGTGACCGCACCCATCCTGCAGATTCGAGTACCTGTTCAACTTTGACAATACATTCGAGATCCATGATGACATCGAGGTGCTGAAGCGGATGGGCATGGCCTGTGGCCTGGAGTCCGGTAGCTGCTCTGCTGAGGACCTCAAGATGGCACGGAGCCTGGTACCCAAAGCTCTGGAGCCATATGTGACAGGTCAGCTGCACCCTGATGACCAATTGTGTGTCCTGTGGTTGGCTGAGCCCAGCCTTGAAGCATCACTGCCCACTGGAATTGGAACTTGAGTCTGAGATGGCCTGTGTAGTTTGTATTTTGAGGATGTGAAGAAAAGTCAGGACTAGGGCCGAGGGTGTAGCTCAGGGCACTACACCTGCCCGGCAAGTGCAAAGTCTTGAGTTCAGTCCCCGTACTTCAAAACAAAAAAAGAAAAGTTGGGGGGGTTCGTCTTGCTGTTGGAGCCAGAGTGAGGATAAGCAGGGCTTTCTGAGTAGTGTCGTGGGTGTGGTGGCCCCAAGGCGGTGGGTGGCCCTGGGACCTGGCTGGCACTCAGGGTCCTGCTGGAGGAGCCACTCTAGCAGGTGTATTGATGTGAGTGGATGCCAACTGTGTGCTGGGACTTCACTGGGTTGAAGGCTATTCCCCAGAGGCCCGTTAGTCCGGAAACGTGAAGGGCTGCAGCCCGTGGACATGTAGCCCCTCCACGACACCGGGGCCTCGGGTCCTGCCTAGCCTCAGCCCCTTCCTACTGGTCTGCACAGTGATTGGTTGGTCTTGTACAAGTGTGCATCTTACCCGAAGCCCCACTTCCTGACATATGGTGGCCATGGCACTGCCAGGCTGTGCGTGCCTTTGTACACTGTGCCAAGAGTGCACTTGTGGGGTCGTTGGCAGTGGCACACAACCCATGGAGGCTGATACCAGTGCATCTGGAGGCCCTGCAGACCCCCAGCGTTGCTACATACGCTCTTTTCCCTTCTCTTGCAGAAATGGCCCAGGGGTCCATTGGGAGTGTGTTCCTCACAGCGGCAGGGGCTGCGTCCAACGGCACGAGGCTGTCTGCCAGGTGACCATGGGGGCAGGGCTGGGGTGTTACCAGGTGGGCGTCCAGGCTGGACCTGCACCCTCCTCTGCAGTAGAAAGAGGCTTCTTTTCTGAGTTAGCTTCTTCCCCTTTAAATTTAAATGGATTTTGGGGGTTTTTTTTGTTTGTTTTTAAATAACACAAGGGGGCAAGACTCACCTTAAGCTCAGGAACCCCGGGACAACAGGTCTCCCTGTCATTCCTGTTTTCTTAAAGCATTTGAGGTCATGGTGTGGTGAACAGGGGAAGGGAGCATAACTAGAACTCCTGTGAGTTCACGGCACATGGCTAAATAATTAATAATCAGGCAGAAATGAGACCTAGAGAAACTCAGCTTGGGCCTGATCCACGCTACTCTGGGCGGCAAGGACTCCCGACCCCAGCCCTCCGCACCTTTTATTATCTATATTCCAAAAAAACCCAGAAGGCAGGGGCACACCAACAATAGTCCTAGAGAAGTTATGTAGATGAGGATTGCTGGGGGGGGGGGGGGGCAAGGCACATGTCATCGGTAGTCCTTGAGAAGGGACAGATCTGGTGCAGCTGTGCCCTGAAGCATCACTGCATGTGGGACCATTAGTCCCTGTTGCTACCAGAGAGAAGACAAAAGTGAAGTCCGAAGTCTGTCTGCAGGCAGGAAGGCGATTTTGACCTTGCAGTTCCCAAACAGGGAGGTTCCCAAGTCATAGTATATGTAGTTTTGTTTTCTGTTTTTCCTCACGTCACACTGTATTACATGTATGTCGCATGTGCTGTGCAGGACCTTTCATAGTTAGATGAGTGTCTTTAATCTGACCTGGTGGTCCACAGGACAGAGTGACGTCCCTATCATTTAGTGCTTTAAGATGCAGGACTCAGTGTCCAGACAAAGCAGCAGTTTATTGCTTCCGGGGTTGCACTGGTGCATCTCCCCCATGGCACTGTCTGACCCCGAGGCTGGTCATGTGTTCACGGTGTTGCTTAGAGTGGGATAAAGGAGTCCCCAGGGGTTTGTCGGCAGGGTTCAGTTGGTGAGTCCGGGCCTGTCCCTGCAGTGCAGGGTCCTCTGGGCTGAGACCAGGCCACTGCAGGCTGGGGACGGGACTACTCGCCGGAGTGTCCCCGCGTCCTGTGCCACTGCATCTTTGCCTCCACATCTTGGGCTCCAGGGTGCATGTGACTGGGCGTCAGGCTGCACAGTGTTGAGAGAGGTCACAGTTGAGATGTAATTGTAGTGATATTAGGAATTCTCCCTTCAAGCTGCCTGCTTTATTGACTATTTCCTGCTCATTCTTCAGGTTTTATGCTGGAAACAAAGCTTTCGCTGTTTCCTAAGAAAGCCATTTTCAGTAGAGGCAGCTGTAGGCAGGGGAAGGGCACCCTGAGGTGATCGCAGGTGCTGAGGAAACAGAAGGTGCACCCCTCCCTCCGCCCTCCAGCCAGGCTGAGTTTCCGGGTACAAGTTAACCTGCTCACCGGAAAGTGCAGCCTGGGGTGAGGTGGGGCTGCTGATTGGGCTGAGGGTGGAGGGGGTGCTGGCACCAGGGTGAGGGCCAGCTGGGTGCCAAGGGCATAGCGAGGGGCAAAGGGCAGTGCCTGGTGCACTGTGTTGGTGTGGCCGGGGCTCAGACTGCATGGTTCTGCCCCTTCTGGGAGACTGACTCCAGAGCCTGTGCATGCCAGACAAGTGCACACCGCCAGGCTGTGCCTTTTACTCATCGGAGCCAGGCCTCGCCCTTGTCCTGACCCGCCCGTTCCCTCTCCCCTGCCCTCCATGGGAAGACTGACTTCCGTGCCCACCTGTGCCAGCACGGCAGCTGCTGTGGTGTTCAGGAAGCGGGGTGTAAGGAGCGGCTCGGGACAGGGTGGCCCTGTGCTGCTGGCTCTGACAACCTGCCTTCTCTGGTGTCTCTTAAAACCCGGTCCTTGTGGCGTGTACTGGCTTGTCCTTGTGCTGGGTGGCAAGGCCACGTGCCACTCACTACCCACTGCCTCTGTCCCCACAGTGACCTGAGCAACGGAGCAGAGGGGACGCTGGCCACCAGCTCCAACGGGTCTCAGTACAGTGGTTCTCGGGTGGAGACGCCTGTGTCCTACGTGGGGGAGGATGATGAAGATGAGGACGACTTCCACGAGAACGACGGGGACGACTGACGCCGGGCGCTGCCCTCCAGGACGGTCGTTAGGAAAGAGAGGCTTTCTGTTAACATGGGTTTCTTTCTTTTTGGCCTTCCCACAGAAGGCCCAGTAAGCTGTGGGTCAGATGCGCACCTCTGATAAGCAAGGACTGTTCCGCACAGTGTGGAGACGTGTGTGGTGTGCGTGTGTGCGTGTGCGTGTCTGGTGCCAGTGTGCTGGTGTAGAGCCTCTATTTACCTTTTGTTTTCTGTTTTTTCTTTAGTTCAGAGTTCATTTCTGTCCCTCAGCTGTGCTTGCTGGGTTTCTGAACACACTGTACTTCACCCATGCCAGTGATAATAATAAATTCTGTAGGGGCACCCCGCTTGCGGTGTGGCTGGTGGTGCCACCTGCTGACAGGCAGTGGGCCTGCAGGATGAATCTTCCCCCATAAATCTCGCAGGGGCTGTGGAGCTGCAATAACAAAGCTCTACTTTTCAAATACTGAATGCCATAAATTTTATTATGATTTTGCTTTTCCTTAAATTATGTTGATGTTGCAAACCCATCAAACTGCACACTTTTCTGTTGCACAAACTAACTGCGACATGCTTTTTTGTTTTTGTTTGGTAGAAGGTTACTGCCACGCTGGAGCAGCTATGGAAAGTGTGGAAGGGTTATTGCTTATGATAAAATTTGCCTGAATTCTTACAGGCTGCGTTTGGAAACTTTTTATTATATAGTTGTTTACATACTTATAAGTCTATCATTTAAAGACATGTACTGAAACAAATGTTGTATTTGTTTCCTAAGCATCTTCATGTAATCTATTATAAAGTTGAAATTAAACATAGAGAATGTTTTAACAGTTTTTTAACTCAAAATTTGTCAATCATTTTTAATAGTTCTTTTTTTATAAAAAGAAAGGAATTAAAGGACAGGCAGTAGTCTCTTTTAAAATTTATTCACAAAAAACCGTTAACTGCACAGTTGCTGTTAGCTGCCTGTTCTGAAACAATAGTCTTTTTATTGAAACACAAATAAACTTTTCTGTAATATTTTATGAATATAAAGAGACTTTAATTGTTTGACTTTAACTTGGCACTGTTAGTTTTTATTAATAAAAGGCGCATGGGCATTTTAAACAAGTTCTGTATTTCTTTACTTCAGAATTATTGTCTCAAAATTACTCTGGGTTCATAGTCTAGTTTTACACGGTGGTGAAGCAGGCTGCAGCCAAAGGTGGGGTCACTGGGACGCCTGTCTGTCTGGATTAGCATCCTGGGCCTGCTCTTCTGCCTGCAGAGCAGTTAGGGGGATCCTCTAGGAGCTCTGCCTAGCTCTATCCAGGGGCCTGAGCACACAGCTGGCAGCCCCAGGATGGGCAGAAGAGTTGCGTCCTAAACCCCAGACCGCTGCTCCTCCGTGGGCTGAGGCGGCTTCTGAGGATTGCAGTATGGCCTCTCCTTCACCAGCCCTCTCCTTGAACAGACACTACAGACAAGACCATAGGAGCAACTCCATTTAGGGAGTTTGGGGACAATTGTGCATACCCCTGGCAGGATCCAGAGAGACCTGCAGTTTGTCCTCAGACTGGGCCTGCAAGGGACAGACAGCCCGGTGTGCCTGAAATGGCAGTGACGAGAAAGCCCAGGAGCGACAGGATGCGCTACTCATCAGCACGGCAGCGGATGCAAACGCCTCGCTGTCCGCAGAGTCACAGGCACACAGCCAACAGGAAACTGACCTGTGTGGCAGAAGAGTAAGTCAGCAGACACTGTTCTGAGGGCCTGGTGCCGTGTCATAGGAGAGACCGCGCGATGGATGTCCTGACCTGCTCAGAGAGGTGGCGACGCTGGAAAAAATGGAACTTAACGGAGAGAAAGTGAGCTGCAAAGTGCCCCAGATGCAGCCACAAGTTCCTTAGATCAAGTAGAGGGCGTGGAGCACCTGAAGGCCAGTGATAGAGGTGCCTGAGGCCGACTGAGGCCGAGAAGCAGAAGGGCAGACAGACAGCAGCTGGAGGGCTCTGTCTCAACTGCGGGCTTGGCCGCTGCTCGGCTGACCTCTGAGAGCCAGGGCGGCTTGCTCCCTTCTGTGGCTGTCTGTGCGGGGAGGCCGAGGCCCATGTAGAATGAGCTTGGGTACGGCTCTGAGGCCCTGGGCTCGGTCCCCAGCAAAGTGCACAAGGACAGACAGGCTGTGCCGTCTCCCAGCTGCTCAGCCCGCCCACTTGCCCACCGTGCACGTCTACCTGGATCCCCCGAACTGCTCTGCTCTTAGAGGATAGGTTTCCAGGAGGCAGGTGGGAAGGCTGTGCCTGTGGGAGGAGGGCCTCTTCCCAGAGAGGGGACCTGACCAGTGCTGCGATTACTTGTCCGTGGATGGTGCCTCAGTTCCCCACCACCTGCTCACAAAGCTTCCTGTGTCCTTCAGACACCCTCTAACAGCTGACAATGCAGCTGCAACTTAATAAAGGAGCATTTTAAAGAAGAAAGTGTTTGATTTTTAGTTAGGTGTTCTCCAGGTTGGGAAAGACATGACTTACATAGGATAAGAGTAACTTTAATGTGTTTTGTTTTTGTAACATAGGAATTACATCTTTAGGAAGGAGAATTCAGAATGTACATTATTGGAAGCCATGTTCGCTGTCTATTCCTCCATAGTTTTATGTTGCTGTGAACAGTGGTCCATGTTAAAGTCTAGAGAAAACAAGTCACAGTGAAAAGGGGAAGTCTATGTGGAAGCCAGGAGCTGCCGTCAGGTAACCAGCAACATCTTGCCTGGCTAAGATTCCATCCAAACCACAGCAAAAGTACAATGGTACAAGCCTGAAATCCTAACTACTCTGGAGGCTGGGGCAGGAGGATGGCAAGTTCAAGGCCAGCCTAGACAACTCTATGAGACTGTCCTTGGAATAAAAAGAAAACAAAGCACAGGAGGATTTGATAGGCTGCTAGAGTGATAAAGTCCGGGTCCAGGTGCTTCCCAGCATTGCCATGTGTGTGAGGGGATGGGCAGGGTCCAAGGCGGGAGAGGGAGACCTGCACTTGCGGCAGTTGGCAACACTGCCCCGGCCTTTACTTCTGAATCCTGAGTTTGAACTCCACCTTCCCCTCATAGGGGTCATGGGGGTTGTCAAAGGTGATGTGGTCGGCGAAGATCTTGCACACGATGACCACATCCTTGTTCCGTGGGACGTTGAGAAGCTTGGCTGCCACCAGGGGGTTGCTGTAGTGAGGCTGAGGGAGACAGATGAAAACCCTGGTGTGAAACAGCAGGACTCCAGGAGGCAGGCAGCAGGCTGGGAGGGTCCCTCCATGTGTGCCTCAGTGAGACCCGCCAGGCCTTGAGTCCTGGTGACTGCCTCTGCCTCGGAGAAGATGGACCCAGTGTGTGGGGTGGGTGGCACAAGTGTCACCAGCAGCCTCTGGGGGACATGTGTAAAGGGCAGGCCCGAGGACAAGCTGAGTGGGTATAAGAAGATTTGTGGAGCCCTCAGAGGGAAGGGAGTTAGGGCTGATGTTTATCTGCTGGGTGAGATGAACAAATCTTGGGTGTTATGAGCATCGCGGTTCAGGAAATGCTGAGAGAGTGAAGTGTCCAGGACTGGCTGGGGCATCTGGCTTCCTGCGCTATTGCTCTCTCTGTGGACAGCTGCAGTGGGGCCAGGGAGCGAGTCTCTTACCTGTGCTTTTTTCCCATAGTAGGGGAAGTAGTGCAGGCTGAAGGTGCCATTGGGTGGGTAGTATTCCACTTGCAGGGTCCTGGCATCCCGGTGGGGCTCGTCCTGAATGGAGAAACCAAATCTTTTATGTTTTGTTTTCAAGCAGTGTCTCAGTTGCCAAAGCTGTGCTCAAACTTGCAGTCCTCCTGTCTGGGGTCATGGGTGTGTGTTGTGCGCAACTGCCGTCCCATCGGCTTTAAGCACCAGCACTGAGACCTGATCCGGGTGGATGTCAGTGTGCACAGCCAGGGCCTGTGCACCTCAGTTCCCACTGGGAGCCTCGCAGGCGAAGCGTGACAGGACCAAGCCACCCCCACCTGCAGTGCAGAGCCACACGCTCAGCTGCCAACTGCTCTGAGCCAGGACAGCTTTCTGGGGTCAGCAGGGATAGGATTCCAGTCAGAGCCGAAATTCCCACGGAGCGCTTGAGCTCTTTAAAGGACAGGAGGGTACTTTGACCTGTTAGGTGTTGGATGAGCCTACACAGTGGCCAAAACAACTGGAGAAGGAAAGAACCAAATGCCACAACCCAGAGAGAACCAAGACTGAGGTGATATGTCCACAGGTGCATGTAGGGTCCAGAGCTGAGGGTGCAGCACAAGTGAAAACAAGCTTAGTTCTTAAGTGTCTTACTTGAAAAATAAGTTTTTTTTCTTTTCTAAAACACCTGGCATGTGTGTAGGAAGGACACCAGTTCTCACAGCCTATCACTAACCCAGGTAAAACACCTGAGGCTGCTGGTGATCTAGAACATTTATAAATGGGCCCATAAAAAAGACGGAATCCTGTAGTACATGTAGGGTGGTTTCCCCAAAGCTGCTGCCAAGCATCATGGCATTGGTGGTGTCCCCTGAAGTAGGACCATGACAGAGAGCAGGTTCCTCTGCTGCAGGTCTGCACCTGCCCCGCTGTGGGCTGTACCCATCCTTGGGTACATGAGCCCAACTGACTGGGTGAGAATCACTGTGTCCCTCAGAGCTGGTCAGCTTCTTCCCACAGAACTCTGGAGGAGAGATTGAGGTCACCTCAGGATCCGCAGCAGGTGGGAAGGGTGTAGTCTCCCCGACTCTACTCACCAGGAAGGCACAGTCCACGCGGGGTGCCGAACTGTTGCTGGGGAGGAACTTGACAATCTGGAAGGAAAGGTGCTGGTGTTCCATCCTGAGACCTGAGCTGCTGAGGCCCCGATGGAGCCCTGGCCACAGCGCTCCTGCCCGCAGCTCTGTGGGACCCCGGCCAGTCAGTGGAGACGGCACACAAGCCTGTGGCTCCTCCAGGGGTGGATACAAACACCATGGCCTCCAGAACCCCTGGCTTCCATCTTGAGCAGGGCCCCTGGGCCTTCTTCTGGAGGCGGCTGTTCCTGGAGTCTTGGCCTGGACAGTACCCCACCCTAGGCCCACCAGGTGGACAGCGCTTCCTGCTGACGCATGTGATTCTTCTCCCTGGCATGGCTTTGGGCACCACCAAAGCCCTGGGGCCTGGAGGCTGTCCACCAAGCCTCTCTGACTCGAGCAGAAACCCTGCTGCGGGAGGCTCCTGGGCATTGCCAATGCACAGCCTCCCTGCTCTGCAGCCTCCCTGGTGCCAGCAGGCACTTGTGTCCACTTAGGACCCACCTGTGGTGCAGCATGCTGGGTGGGGACAGAGAAACCTGGGGACGATTCCAGGGAGACCCCGCACTTACCCTGTTCATTTTGATGATAAAGCATGGCTTCCCCTCCTCAAAGCCAAAGCTAGGGTCTGCCAGTCCTGAGCAGTTTTGCAGCATATCTGCCGTGAACTTGCAAGAGAACTTGGTGTGGTTTGGGGCCCCGAAGCTCTCCTGGAAGAAGTACTTCTCGGAGGAGCAGTTGATGCTGCCACTCTGGGATGCAGGGGTGTAGCCTGCGGGGACACGGAGCACTGCTGTCCACCCTACCCTGCAGCACTTTCATGGAGACCTGAGTCCCAAGTTGTGGCTAGTTCAGCCTACCTGCCAGGAAGCTGTGGAGCATGTGCACCAGGCCTGCCCAGGAGCTGTTGTCAGAGACATTGTAAGAGATGTCCAGGCCTCTGTCCCCATACACATCAGGCCGCAAGGTCACTCCTGAGGAGACAGCACTATCTGAGTCCTTTCTGCAGCATCACACACACCTACCCAGCTGCAGAACACCCGAGGTGGGCCCAAGTCCTCTGGCCTCTGTGTGGAAGATGCGAGGCCGACTGCCTCTGGCCGAGGACCCAGCACAGTGGGTGTGAGACCTGGTCTCTCCTCAAGAGGCACGTGTGCTACAGGAACAGGTCTCCCTGGCTGAGCTGCAAGCAGGTGTCTGGTGTCCTGTGGCCGTCAAAGGTGATAGCTTGTGTCTGCAGTTAAGCCTCTAAGTGAAACCATCTGAACACACATTTAAAAAACTCCCCTGGCTTTGGTTACATACAAAAGCAGTTCTTTGATGGCACATTAGTTGTAAAAATAATTAAAAACCAACGTTAAAGACAGAAGAGAGTTGGGCTGGGGAGTTAGCTCAGTGGTTCTGGTGCCTGTCTTCCAAGCGCAAGGGCTTAGGTTCGATCCCTGGTCACCACATACAATACTGGGCGACTCACGCCCAGTACCAATCAGAACTACATACCACAGTGAGGGGTGTGGTGGCTCACACCTGTCATCCCAGCACTCAGGAGGAGAGGCAGGAGGATTGCTATGATGTGAGTTTGAGGCTGAGCTCAGAGCCAGTCTGAACTACAAAAAGAGGCCCTGTTTCAAAAAAAACAAAACAAAACAAAAAACAAACAAGAAGAAAGTCAAAGCAGACACTGGCCCTGTCTGTTGCTGTGGACTGTGTGGCCCCGTGTGCTTTCCTCTGCCGCAGCACCAACGCAGCCTACTCTTCCCTCAACACAGTGTGTATCCCCTTCGGGAAGGTCTGCACTGGGCCAGCTGGTCCCTTGCAGGTGGCTGCCCTCTAAGCACATGAGAGGACACCTTGTTGTGTTGATGGGTGTTGTGAAAGTAACAACTATCATATTGTAAACAGAAGCCCATCAGGGAGTAACAGAAAAGCACAAGGGTGGTGGCCCTCATGGCACATGCCTGTGCGCTCAGCATTCTACAGGGCCGAGGCAGGAGAACAGGAAACCGGAGCCCAGCCTGGGCAGCACAGTGGTGACTTAGCAAGATTCTGTCTCAAAAAAAGATTTTAAAAGGCTGAGGATGCAGCACAGGGTGATGGCCTTGGGTTCAATCCAGCACTGCAAAAAAACCAAAAACGTACAAGGAAAAACTAGAGAAAAGGCTTTGACCTTGGCTTCATGGCCACAGGACAATGGGACTCTGTCTTTCCTTCCTTTATGCCCAGCAGCTTAGGGCAACCAGTGGCTGTCCCATCTCAGCCCTTCCTTCTAATGTCCAAGGATGTCTCCTGCCCACCTGAAGCATCCTGTGTGTACAGCTACACATATGAATGAGCAGGCTCAAGGCATCTTATCTCTGCAGCAAAAGCCTTCTCTTCTAGAAACCTCTTCTCTTCTGCACCCAAAGTCAGACATGAGCCAAGGTTTCTCTCTCATCAGATGAGGCTGCATCTGCATCTGCAAGGCCTCCCCGCCGGGCCTGTGGCGGGTGTGTGTGTCCAGCCAAGAGCACAGCTGGATGTAGGCCTCCCAGAGCCTACCTGGGGATTTCAGCTGGTCCTGGTAGTCAGGCGTGTACGGGTCAATGGTCTGCATCAACACATAGATGCACAGTGCAAAGATCCCGGTCATCACCACATAGAAGGCCACATAGTAGAGGCTGATCCACACTGCAGGGAAAGACAGTTAGAAAAACCACAGCATAGGGGTCTGAGCAGCATTCACAGCGCAGACCTCAGCTTGCACTGACCTCTCCACTCCCTGGTCTTCCATTCGTCCAGACACTCACTTAGTACGTGTCTCTGCTCCCCACAGACCTTTCACTCACCAGACTCCCTGCCTGCAAACCCAGCGCCCTTCAGGTCGTCCACCCCCGCCATCACACACCCCAGGAAGCCTCATCTGGGGACCTGTGAACCATCTCTGGAACACTCTCATCTTGGTGAGTCCCTGTGCCTGTGCCTATGCCATCCCCATTGCTGTCCCCTGTCCCGATGCAGGTAAGGTATGGCAAAGCAGACTGGAAACTAAGCGGGACCTGCCACTTACAAGACCCTGGGGACAACACTGTGTGCTGAGCTTCCCAGAGCTCCCATAAGATGCGGACGGCATAAAAAAGAGCAGCTGTCACTTGAAAGTTTGCCTGGTAGCCTGTGCCTGCCTTTCTCAGATGCAGGGTACACTTTTAATTTTGCTTTTATCCTCCTTTTCGCTTTGTTTGGTACAACTTCACTCCACAGAACTGGTTTCTCCTATACCTATTTACCTTATGCTTTTCAAATAAACTGTTGGGACCATGATTGGCTTTTTTCATCCAATTCTTTGCTGAGGAAAGAACCTGGAATGCTCTTAATTGGTAAGCCATTTCTAAAGGAGCCACCCTGTAACTGACCTTCTGTGAAAACCCTGCAGCAAGGGAGGGGTGCTGGGTGCATGCCACCCTCCTGGGCTATTTGCTGTTAACTATAACAGCCCTCACTGTCACCCCAACCAAGGACCTGTGCTCTGCACCCCAGAGAAGAGTGGTTTGCCCCATGCCACAAGAAGGGAAACTGACATAGAAGGGAGGTACTGTCCATGGCCACCCCCATACTTGGTGTCTGGGGACACAGCACTCCTCTGAATCCTTCAGGGATGCAGAGAGTGAGGGCGCACGGACTGAAGGCTCCAAGTAGACCCAGGCCCAGAAGCAGGTGTAGGTGGGCAGTGGCTGCACTCCAAGTGTGTGCAGCTCTGCTTGTCTGTTCCTCCGGAGTCAAAACCAGCACAAACCTGCCCCCCTGCGCTGTGGCACTGGACACAGGCAGCCAGGGGACCCCATCTTCCTGTTTCTAAACAACTTAATCAAAGCACATGTTTCAGAGTGCTGAGGGCCAGCCCTGGCCATGTGCAAGAGGGCAGGCGTGAGGCACACCCTCCGGGACAGACTCAGAGAGGACCCCTTCAATGAGTCATTGTCCTGTGCTTCATGGCGCAGGGCAGGAGAGGGGGTGTCACAGGCTGGAGATGATGCCCGTGGGGCCACTGTATCCCTGATGGTGTCACTGTTCCGCCAGGATCCCCGGGGAGCCACGCAAAGGGGTCTGTGCCTGTCCTCCTTTCCACGAGCCCAGAGCCAAGGGCTAGGATCGGCGGGTGATGTCTGGCTCCTCACCGGGCATCTGCACGGCTCTGTACACAGCACAGCATGTGCCCATCACCAGCTGGAGGAAGTCCCCTGTCAGCTCAAGGGTGTGACAGATGCTTGTCTTGTCCTGGTGCTGATGAGGTGATGCCAGCTTGGCTTCCAGGGGTCCTAGGACTCTGTGTGTGCTGCCACAGAGTCTCAAGGCTCCTCACCCGTCTTTTCTGGTAGGGAAACCGAGGTCCAGAGCTGTCTCTGCGACTGCAGGTGTATGAAGAGTGGTGGGACTGAGAGAGATGGAGTCAGCCTGGGCCTGGCAGCCTCACTGCCACCACAGGACACCCAGACTCTGGCTGGAAGTGAGAGATGGCACAGAGAGGCTGTGTAGACTTGGTGTTAGGACCAAGGCTCAAGAGGGGCGGGGTCGCCCTGTGGTTTCTGAGCATCACCGCCGAGAATAGCAGCCTGTCCCTTTGCTTTTGTCATCTCACTAGGCTGGTGTCCTTGGACCTGAGTCATAGTCCCAGATTCCAAGCCTGTATCCACACTTTGGGCCTGGAATTTCCAGAAAGTTCTGAGGGATTGGTGGCTAGCAAGGTGGTTCCTAGGAGCCCCAGCAGCTAGGACCACCCACCTGATGGCCCTGAGGGAGTGGTAGCAGCTGGATTCCAGCCCTGCCCAGGGCCCCTCTGCTGTCTTCCTAGCTATGTGGCCTGAGTCCTACCCGGGCTCCACTGGCCATGTTTGCTTTCTGCTCTAGGGCTGGCTGTACTGGGTGGAAGCTGTTTCAGAGAGGCAGGACATGCTGTGTCCCCACTAGAGAACTAGGCCTTGAAGAGGCTGCATCACGTCCACCGGGTACGTGTACATGACTGCGCCATGTACAAAGACTGGGCTTGCGCACCATGAGCATCATCAGCACTTTTGTGGCCAACTTGGGCAGTTGAGTTGCCTAAGCAGCTGCCCTCAAGCCATCACATCCCTGTAAATCCACAGGACTAGTTCTCATGCCCCTCATGGGGTGGTCAGGGAGCCTGGGCCTGGGTCAGCACCCCATGGGTTGCCACGGACCAAGGAAGCAGGGCTGGCCAAACCATCTGCGGTGGAGTGTACTATTGCCCTGTCTCCCCAGACAGGCAGTACTGCAGAAGCTCTGGGCCCTGGGAGTTGTTCCTGAGCTCAGCAACCAGACCTTTAGGGCCCAAGGGGGCTGTGAGGGGACCCATTTGTCCTTGGCTCAGTGTGCTGTTCATTTGTGGAGGACTTGCCCTGCAGGACCACCTGTTCTCAAGCAACCCAAAGAGTCCAGGGGGCTGCTAGCTGGGAGGAAGGAGGGGATCTGTTGGCCAGCAGCCCTGCAGGGAGAAAGTAGGAGCTGTGCTGAGATGCAGGCTGTACAGCAGGGGGCGCCCCACGCAAACCTGCATGCTGGGGGCCCAGAGATTTGTTTTCTGGTGAACAACTCTGTGCGCCTCAAATGATCTGACCAGAGAGCCACCACCACTGCCTTCGAAATTACTTAAGACTTAGTTTGAGAATCGTGGTTTTTAAAATGCTGTTCTGAGACACACTGGTAATCCAGGGCCATACAGGGGTTCCTGCCCCCAGGATCAGCTAGTGATCAGGCTGCCTATACTTGGCCCCTGGACGTCCTAGCAGGGCCCATCCTGCCCTCCACCCGCCTCGCTCTGCCCACCTGGGAAGGGGTGCTTGCCTGCACCTACCCCAGCGGGCGGGGGTGCGGCCCAGCATCTGCCCCGTGTCTGGGTTCCAGCAGTAGTGCCGGAACTCCTCCATCCTCTGGCTGCAGGACTTCTTCTCCTGCAGTGCTGCCATGTTCCTGTCGGGAGGTCCCCTCTTGCTTCTGGCAAGGTGGAGAAGTGTACCTCTCTCTCAGTCTTATAGTCTCCTAGGAGGAGGTCAAAGGCACCTGAGAGGTGGCTATCAGCTCTGCCATCATCTCCAAACATAGGAGGGGCCCCGGGCCCTGTCACTCCATAGTCCCCACTATCACACCCTCCACCTGTGTCCTGGTGCTGGGCAGCCTGGTGTGTCCTTGGGGTGCCTTTGGCTGGTGACTCTATCATTTGCTTCTTTCAGGAGGTGAAATACAAACACTGGTCAGAAGTGGGTGACAGGCCTGGCCAGACTTGCCTTCTCGAAACTACAGCTTTGACCTTGAGCTCCTACAGAGGGCCTGGGTGCTGCCAGAGGGACCCTGCAGCCCTTAATCTCAGGTGTTTTCTTCACAGATGGCAGGCAGAGTGGTGTCGCTGTGGGCAGAGGCCAACTTGTGCATGAGGATGATGTCCTTTTGCTTGCTGCTGGGGTAGGATAGGTCTCTGTGGGTTTCTGTGTCATTGGAGGACCCCAGCCATGAGGCAGCAGCTGCCTGGTACAGGTGTGCTCTGTCCTGATGTCTTCAGGATGCATTTCCATGGTGGCTGTGTCCTCCTTCTCCTGGGACTGTGATGAGGTCCGTGGGAGGAGGGTGTGGGCATCACTTGGGCAACGCTGCCCCTGTCTCTCTCCCTATGGGCTGAGCTCCCAGTGTGCAGACAGCTCCAGAAGCCAGAGGTTTCATGCAGTGGCCCAGATCTGCTGTGTCCTCCCACAGGGAGTGAGGTGCAGAGACCTGGCAGGGGATGGGCCTAGTCGGCTAGACAGTATGCAGGGCCAAGCCCAACTGGAGCATGGGACTTATGCCTAGTTTATCGCACATCGAGTCATATCTATGAGTTCATTCACTCTCACAGCTAGGCTTTCCTCTCGGGGAGCTCTGTAGCCACATGGTTTCTTTGAGAAGAACAAAGAAGACATCTCTTTGGAGTACTTCAGAATTTGTCTGTAAAATAAATACCCTGAAATTCAGGCTGCTTTAGCCTGGACTCTTTTCCCATATCACCTGTTTCTGAACTTAAGTGTGGAAGGTTACCCAAGCTCAGAGGTGCAAGAGGCTGCTGTCAGCCTATTCAAGCCCTGCACCTAGGGCCCCATAGGCAAGGATCTGAATGTACCTGTGTCAGCAGCTGTCGAAGTTTGTAAAGGATAAAAATGCTCTTGAGCAGATATGGGTTCTTCCTGGGTATCTTTGAATACCCTGTCCTGACACAATCTGGTTTCCAGAAACAGGCCTGTACACTGGCAGCACTCCTGTGATCAGAGTGGCCTGTGCCCAAGGGAGTGGTGGGGACATGCCAGGGGGCAATTTCCCTGGTGCATCAGAAAAGCCCCCAGAGCTGCAGATAAAGGGTGCCTCAACCACAGCCCCTGGTACTTGTGTGGCTCTCCCCCCACACACACACACCCCGGGGGCATCAGGATGGCAGCCACCACTAAGTGCATCACAGTCACTTCCCGTGGCACCAGTGGAAGCTACACTGAGCCAGAACTCCTGCCTGACAGTGACGGGCATGATGAGGAGCCCTCGTCTCCAGGCAGAGTCCTGGTTTCCATCTCTAACAGCAATGGTGCCAGGTAGAGCTGGAGAAGATCAGGTTAAGGGAAGTGAGGTGCAGTGTCTGTGTTGCTGCTGATAACTGGTCATCACATGAAGAAGTCAGAGGGACCATAAGTATGTGCCAGTGTTAAAGTTACCTGGCTAAGATTTGAGGCAGCCGTCACGATAGTGCTCAAAAAGCAATGACAAGCCTGCTTAAAGAAAATAAAAACGAAATTCAGCAAAGAAATAGAAAGTTTAAAGAAAGAAATAAAAGCTATAAAGAACAAAATGGAAAATTTCAATTTAGAAATATAATCATCAAAATAAAAAACCTAAAGAGTGGGCTTAGCAGCAGAATATGGAAGAAAGAGGAATCCGATACAAAAGACACGGCAGCGGGAAACAGAGGACACACGGGGCTGTACGGTCCAGGACCTGGGGCAAAAAGGCTGAGACTGGTATTGGCACAGCTCAGAAGGAGGCAGGGGCTCACTGCTACCAAATGCCCAGCCGAGAACTCCCCAAATTTGGCAAAGACATAAACTTACAAACCCAAGAAACTGACCAAATCCAAGCAGGATATCCCAGTAATCCATGCCAAAATGCACCATTGTCAAATATCTGAAAACGAGACAGGAAAAACCCTTTAAAGCAGCCAAAGAAAAACCTTTTGAATGACCACAGAATTCACAGCAGACACTGAAGAAATCAGAAGAAAATTTCACAGTAATCTTGTTTTCTTTTTATTTTGAGATGGGGTCTCCCATCTCAAGCTGGCCTTGAATTCACTCTTGAACATGAAGTAATCCTCCCGCGTCAGCCTCCAAAATTCTGGGATTACAGGTATATGTTACCTTGTCTAGCTGCACAATAATTTTAAAGAAAGTAGCTGTCAAGCCACAATTCTATACCAAGGAAATATCCTCCAAAATGAAGGGGAAATCCAAACCTTTTCAAATTAAGGAAAAGAAAAAACAAAAAAGTTTCCCAGATGATTTACTCTAAAAGAATGATTAGGGGAAGCTCAAAACACAATGGAAATGAAGAAAGAAGGAAAGAAGAAAGGAAATAATGATCAAGAGTATGAGTGATCGTCGTTGACTTGTGTTTTCTTCTTGAACTTTAAGTCAGCGAGTGAAACAACAATGCCAACATTGCCTGAGATCATTCAAAATGTGTGTAAAAGAAGCAGTTAAGGCCAGGGATTAAGCTCAGTGGTACTAGGCATACCTGGCAAGCACAAGGGCCCAAGTTCAATCTCCAACACCATAAAAAAAAAAAAGAGCAGTTAATACAATTACAGATACCCTTGGTAATGACTCAGTTAAGCCATGATGCCAGCTGTTAAATGAAATTGGTCGCAGATGAGGAGTTGTATATTGCATGTACACTACAATACCCAGGCCAACGAAATCACCCAAAGAAACTCCAGTGTAATGACTGCTTTGGTTTGCATAGTTCTCACATGCAGCGCTGTAATGTCTGATAGAACATAAAGCTGCTATGCGGTGCTGTGCTGTGCGGTGCTGGGCAGTCGCATGTTACAGTGTGTGCTGCGGAAGAAGCCACTGTGAGGCTGCACCGCCATCCACGTTCTGTCATTGTAGATCTGAGTCCGCTTCCTCGGTCTGAGCCATGAGTGCTGATTGTATGGTACGCCTCAGTCATAAATCTGAACAGCAGTTAAACAGGTAGGTTAGTAAAAAGTAATCCATCTGTATTATTATAGATGGGCAGGAAAATAAGATGTCGTATATACTTTCATTAAACAAGCGCAATGGGAGCACCAAAGAACATGGAAAGTTATGTATATAATGCAGTGCCTCAACCAACCGATAAACAGCTGCACAGAGAAATACACTTCAAAGTACTGTAGAGAAATAAACACGAAATTCTAAAAACATGCTCAAGTGTCCCTCAGGGAAACAAGAAGGAAAGAGGAAAGAAGCCCAAATGACAGACGTGAAGCCTCACATAGAGCTGCACTACTGTGAGCAGTCTTAGTGTGTCAGTTAAAAGCGGTTTCAGAATCAGGGTAGTTCTTGCTCTTCAGAATGGATTTTGGAGTATTCCTGCTCTTTATTTTATTAAAGAGTTTGAGGAGAACTGACAGCAGATCTTTTGTAGAACTCAGCAGTGAAACCATCAGGACTTAGACTTTTCTTTGTTGGTAAGTTTTTTTTTTTTTTTTTTTTTTTGAGCCAGGGTCTCACTTTTGTGGTTCAGGCTGGCCCTCAGCTCAGCCTCAAACTCACATCACAATCCTCCTGCCTCTGCCTCCCGAGTGCTGGGATTACAGGCGTGAGCCACCACGCCCGGCACTGTGGTATGTGGTACTGGTTGCTGCTGGGTGTGGTTGTTATGTGGTTACCGGGGAATCGAACCCGGGCCCTTGCGCTTGCAAGACAGGCGCCGGAACCACTGAGCCAACTCCCCGGCCCCCTGTTGGTAAGTTTTTAATTAAATTTTCAAATCCAGTGGCTGATATTGGGTTATTTAGAATTTTAATATCTTCTTGTTTGAGTTTGGTAATTCATACTTTCTAGAAATATGTCCATTTCTCCTGTTTTCCATCCGATTAGAGTGTAAATCTTTCAAGTAAATATTGAGGGTCTTCTGGATTTCCACAGAATCTGTTATGATTTCACTCTTTCATCCTTATTGTGTGAACTTGGATCTTTTCTTTCCTTTTTTGATAAGGTTGGCTAATTGTTTATTGATTATTCAATTCATTGATTTTTTTGTTTTGGTTTCTTAGTCTCAGCTGTGTTAATTTCTTGTCTGAGACCTTACAATTTCCTCCCTCATGTGAGCTTTAGACTTGACTTATTCTTCTTTTTCTAGAAGCTCGAGGTTCAGCGTTAGGTTATTTATTTGAACTCATTCTGTTTTCCTTATGTGATAATTCACTGCCTTATATTTCTCATTGTGTCCAATATAGTCTTTTTTTTTTTTTTTTTTTTTGAGACAGGGTTTCACTTTGTAGTTCAGGCTGACCCTGAGCTCAGCCTCCAACTCACATCACAGCAATCCTCCTGCCTCTGCCTCCCGAGTGTTGGGATTACAGGCGTGAGCCACCACGCCCGGCAATGTGGTATGTGGTACTGGTTGCTGCTGGGCGTGAGTCTCCACACCCAGTATGGTGTATGGTTACCAAGATTGAACCTGGGCCCTTGCGCTTGCGAAACAGGCCCTGGAACCACTGAGCAAAACTCCCGGCCTGCATATACTCTTAAGTGAAAGAAAAGTGGGCATTGCGTGTGTAAATGTTTCGTTGTTTCTCTGGTGTAAGAAACTAAAAATGCAAATTGGTACCAAAATGTATAACACACATTGTGAAATAAGAAAAAATCATTCAACAGGAAGGAAAAACTAGAGATGGGGAAGGAGAGGGGAAAATTAAGGAAAGAAGGACAAAATAGAAATGAGTTTTGTAAATAAGGAAGGGAAAGGGAGGGTTGAGGGAGGGGAAGGGAATGGAGACAAAAGGAATCAAGATAGATCATATAGGGGCCGATGATTTAGTTCAGTGATTCCGGTGTCTGCCTGGCAAGCACAAGGTCCTGAGTTCGATCCCCAGTAACCACATACCACGTGCAGGTGTGGTGGCTCACAACTGTAATCCCAGCAATCGGGAGGCAGAAACAGGAGGACTGTTGTGAATTCGAGACTAGCCTGGGCTACACAGTGAGTTCAGAGCCAGTCTAAACTACAAAGTGAGACCCTGTCTCAAAAAAAACTAAACAAACAACAACAAAAAAGATACATCATGTGAAGATACAAATTCCTTATGATGAATGTGATTATTTTGTAAGTCTAAATTGTACTAATAAAATTAAAAATGATTTTAAAAAGCAGAGGTTGGCACCAGGGCTTAAAATGTAAGCAACTGTGATCACCTACAGGAGCTCACTTAGCTGCAGTGTGCGGGAACTGAAGGGCAGATGTGCCCTGCAAGTGCTCACCCAGTGGAGCAGCAGCTGTGTGGACACTGCACACAGCTGACTTCAGTGTGAGAGTTACAGCAGTGAAGAGGGTCCCTACGTAGTAAGAAAAGGGCCAATGGCCCAAGAAGACAGAGCAACCCTAAAAGAGCAGAAATGCCACCTGTGAGCCATCCTGATGCCACTGAACTGCAAATAGACTCGAATGCATAGTCAGAGCTGGAGACTTCGAAGTACTTCTTTTGCCAGACAACCAGACAGCTACACCGACCTCAGTACAGACAGAAGCTTCACCCTCCTCAGCCACTGGGGCGTCCGGTGCAGGGTGCCCAGGAAGCACCAGCAAGATGCTGTTTGAGAATGAACAAATACCAACCAGCCACTTCCTGGGCCACAGGACAGCTCTCAGCACATCTTAGAAAATTTAAGTCCTAGAGTGAGAATTCTCCATAATGAAACAATGAAATCATAGTAGGAATTAATAACAGAAGGCAGAAGGAAATCCTCCACACATGTGAGAACTACATTACACTCCTGATAATTAAGTCAAAGAGGAAGTCTAAGGAGAAAACTTTCATAAGTATATAGAATAGAGAGAGGATACAGATGCAACCTACTGAAATTTGTGGGACACAGTTTCAGCTGCACTAAGAGGAAATGTTACAGCACTAAATATGTGCATCAGAAAATATACAAAGATTCAAATAAAAAAGCTTCCATTGCACAGACCTAAGAAAACAAAGAACAGAAACAAAAATAAGTAAGCAGAAGGGGGAAACAGGAGACAAGAAGAGAAACTAATGAATCTGCAAACAGAAAAGCAGTGGAGAGCATCACTGAACAAAAGGTCAACCCTGGAAAAGACCAGAAACACCGGTAAACTCTGGGGGAAGAAGATGCTCATCACCGGGATAGCGGTGAGGAGGATCCGGGCAGCACTGGCCCAAGGCACAGGACGGTCGGGAGGACACGGCAAAACTCAGCATAGGACCTTAGAGGGGACAGATCACTTCCTGAGAACACAGCCCAGCCAACTTCAAAGAGACCACTGAATAGCCTTGTAACTATTAAAGGAATTGGACTCACAATTTTAAAATCTCTCTACCATAAAACCTCCAGTCCCAGACATTTTCGTGGGAAAGTTCTACCAAATGTTTAAATAATTAAAGCCACTTAAAAAACCTTATCTTTTGGAAAATATGAGGTCAGGGAATACTCAACTTATTTTACAAGGCCAGTGTTATCCTAATACTAAAACCAGATAAGATGGTACAAGAAAGGGAGCATCTCTCCTGTATGAAGGCATAAGAATCCTTTAAAAATTTGTAACTGAACCCAATGTCAAAGATGTGTCATGTACAGGTACAAGTTCTCAATGCTAAATGTGATCATCCTGTATTATAAAATGTACCAATAAATTGAATTAAAAACTGGTAACTGAACCCAATGGAGTGTGAGAAACACACTTTATGACCACGTGGGATGCAAAGCTAGTCTAATACTGAGATGAACCTGAGCCATACACTAACAGAATAAGGAGAACCACACAATAGCACTGAGTGGTGGAAAAAGAGCATTCAGCCACTCAGCATCATTGCCTATGAAAACTTTCAACACACTAGGAAGGGGGAATCTTCCTCACTTCAACTCAGTGTCCACAAAGCTTGAGTGACTCTAGCTGGTAAGGGGCTGGGTGCTCACCCACAAAGGCCAGGCCAGGTGTCTGCTTTTCTTGTCACGCCCTGTGGTGCACTGTGCCCTGCCTGTGCCACCAAGCAAATAGCCCACAGCCCAGAGGCAGAATTGACCTCACTGCAGGGAGCAGGGTGCCATCCCAGACACACAAAGAAAAACTACTGGGAATGAGACAGAGCAAGGTTATCAGGCACAGAGAGATGTCTGCAAGTCACTGAATATGGTGTGGGTGCCAGCATTAAAATGCAGTGGGTTGTAAATGACGAAGAGGACACTTAGGCCATCATCCAATACAAAAGAAGTGTGATCTGCCAACCGAAGCCTGGCAGGAGGCTGGCAGGAGAGGAGTCACAGGCTGAGCTCTTGCTTGACCCAAGTGCTTACCACCATTCCCACCAGAGAGGAGATTTGTAGAGATGTCAACAAAACCAGACAGGCATTTTCTTCTGTTCTGTGAATATAGCTGTGTCAAATGTTAGCGTGTGTGTGTGTATGCTTGTGTACAGTACTACAAATTGAACACACAGTCGGACTGAGCTACCTCTCTAGCCCTTCGTTAAATTTTGAGGTCTTGTTGAGTTGTTTCCTCTGGGCTCCAACTTATGATCTTCCTGCCTCAGCCTCCCAGAGTGCTGGGAATATAGGCATTTGCCACTGTGCCTAGCCAAACAGAATTTTTTAAAAGAACTTTTACAAAAAATATTTTTGAAAAACAAGAATAAAGTAAGAGATCTATATGTGCCCCATTTCAAAGCTTGTGATACAGTTACAGTGACCAGGATTGCGTGGTGTGGCCAGAGAAGACACAGAGACTGAAGAAACAGAAGAAGAAGTCCAGACACAGACCTGGATATGCCCCTCTAGCCTCCCGCCGGGTGAAGAGCACTCGTGAAGTAGCAGTAGCCCTGCAGCAGGCAGCGCCATGGCAATTGCTTATTCCTTGTTACAAACAAATCAGTTGACCAGCCTACGACATGTCTCACTCCTTATACCAAAATTAACTCAGAGCAGCCTATGAACTTTAGTGTAAGCCACAACAGGTATAACTTTTAGGGGAAATGTGGCCATCTTCGTGGGCTCGGGGTGGGGGGTTGGGGGGTGCTGAGGGTTACACTGAAGCCAGCTTTGCCCTGGAAAGCTCAGAAAGGGGCTGGGAGACCAGCACCACCCCAGGAACATGTGGAAACTGCATCTCGAACAGGTACTCAGTGTCCAGAATGCAGAAGGGCTCTCCAAATCAATGGCCTAAAGCAAACACTGAGCAGAAAGATACTAGGAGGCATCCGGGGTAACACAAACTAAACCACAGCAGGGCAGCACAGTGTCTGTCACAATGGCGAGGTAAGAAGAGGGGTGGACCGTGGGGAGCCTGAGTCTCTCCTGCACTTTGGCTGGTAAGGACATGAAACGGGACACAGGCTCTTGGAGGACAGCTTACCAGGTTCTTATAAAGTCACTGTGCAAACACCAGGTGACCTGGAATCGCTCTTGGGCATTTGTCCCAGAGAAGTGGAAATTTGTATTCACACAGAGACCTACGTGGATGTTTACACAGTCTCTTTCACGAGTGCTGATCACCAGCACGGGCCAGTGGGCGGCTGAGGACCATGGTGACCGGAAGGACGTGCTGCTCGGCTGGAAGGAGGGACCGGCTACGCAGTGTGTGGTGGGGGCAGGGCCGTGGAGCAGAGCACCCATTCCCCGGGGGTAGCTAGACCCCGAGTCCACTCACACGGCGCCCAGCGCTGGCCAAGTGTGGCAGGAGAACAGCTCAGGTTCCCCATGGGGACTCGGCAGGGTGCACAGGTGGCAGGAGGGTCCCAGGCAACGCTGGCCTCAGATCTGCTGTGGTGCTGAGCAGCAACACCACACTCAGGGAGCAGATACCACGGAGCTCTCTCTGTTGTTTCTTGTAACTGCACGTGGACCTGTAGTTACCATGAAATAAATATTTTATGCAGAGTTTAGGGGCCAGCATGCTTGGTCTGTCTGTGAGTCCTGGGTCAGGGAGTCCTCTGGCCCAGTGACTGAGCATGTCCCACGGTGCCTGGTGCAGAAACATCTCTCCGGGTGGTCCTGCCCAAGTCCTTCACGGTCCTAGCCAGCTCCTGCAGTGTCCCACAGGCCTCGGTGGGAAACTGAGTTTCAGCAAGGTCTGGGGTGCAGGGCATGTAGGAAGCAAAAACTCTGCCCCACAGCACTGTCCCCTACATAGAGAAAGCTGGTGTCTCCTGACCCTGAGGGGCAGGCAGAGGGGCTGTGGTGATACAAGGTCACCTGCTGATGGCAGGATGGGAGGAGTGAGGTCTCCTGGGGCCAGAGGGCTCCTGGTCACCTCCAGTGTTTACTCACTGGCGCCTGCCTGGGCCCTGCCAGGATCTGGGATGGATCATACTGCTTGGCCCATGAGTGCAGGTCCCCTCCTCTCTCACTATGGGCCATGTCCCCATCTGCACAGTCCTTGCACACTCCTGGACGATCTGGGGCCCCTGGCACACTTTCTTCTGCAACCCTGTGCCTCATCCCCTCTGGTAGCTGGAACCAATCCTGTTCATGCCCTGTGGTTCTTCCCAGACTGGCATCCCTTTGGGTTAGTATCCCCAAGTCTGTGCCATGTAGGCTAATCTTGAATCTCAGGAGTACCCAGTGTGTCTCAGGTTTGCCCCAGTGGTCTCAAGTATGGCCAAGATATGTGTCTGAGTGTGCTAGACACGCCCCACCTAGATCTCACATATGCCTTAGCTGTATCTTAGGTATGTAAGTATGCCATGAAGTTGCCCCGACTGTCCTAGTAACATTCACATGTGTCTCAGGTGTGCTCTAGATGTGTCTCACATGTGTCCAAGGTGTGTCTCAGGTGACCCTCACTTGAATCTCAGCTGTGCCTGGGTGCACCCCGCTTGAATCTCAAATGGGTCCTGATACACCCCAGTGCACCTGAGTGTGCACCAGGAATGTCCTAGGAATGCCCGCCTCTTCACTCTTCAGCACATCTGCCGTTCTCTGGTGGCCTCCAGCCTGAGTACATCTGTGCATCTCTGGTCACCTGGTCCCTGTGTCACCTCGCCCCTGCCTGCAGTCCTGCTTTCAGGAGAGGACCTGGCTTCAGGCTGCTAGCTCAGCACCCTAAAGCCACGGATCCTGACACTCGGGACTCTGCACTATAGGGTTTAGTTCTAGATTCCTGTTATCGGGAGGTTTGCATTCTAGTGAAATCCAGGATGGAGCAGGCCATCATTCTTATGAAAGGAGGTTTCTCAAGACACCTTACTCTCCTCCCACAAGGAGCCACACAGGCGCTGCTGCCCGCTGGGGCAGGGCCTTGGCCTTGTCCTTCCTGTGGGAAGCGGAGGTGGCCTCTCTGCAGGAGGGATGGCTGGATGCTCCGTCTAATCCGATTTGGAGCAGCTTAGGGGATTGTCTTTTTCTGGCACTCAGTGGTCACTCCTAAGGCGTCCTCTATGACCTCAGGGCTAGGATTTAGCCTGATGCTGCGTCAGCCCTGGGCTCCTGGGGCTTCCTAGTGGGTCCCCAGCACCCTGGCCGTGGCTGGGTCATCTCCCTCATCCTGGGAGGGCAGCCACAAGCTGCAGGCCAAGGACATCAGGTCAGGCCCTGTCTGGCAGTGTGTGCTGTGGGCTGGGCCTTAGCAGTGGCAGGATGGACTTCGGGGCCCTGGAGACTGTGGTGGCTAACTCCGCCTTCATCGCTGCCCGGGGCAGCTTCGACGGGAGCAGTGCCCCTTCCTCCCGGGACAAGAAATACCTGGCCAAGCTCCGGCTGCCCCCATTGTCTAAGTGTGAGGACCTCCGCAACAGCCTTAACCTGGGGTTCAACAGCGTGTGCTCAGAGCAGCCCATTGGAAAGCGACTCTTCCAGCAGTTCCTGGGGACCAACCAAAAGCATGAGCCAGCCTTGGGGCTCTGGAGGGACATCGAGGACTATGACACAGCTGACGATGACCTGCGGCCGCAGAAAGCTCAGGCCCTCCTGGCCCAGTACCTGGATCCCAAGGCCGACCTCTTCTGCAGATTCCTGGATGAGAGCCTAGTGGCCCAGGTGAAGGGAGGCCCGCCCGGGAGCCAGGATGGGCTTTTCCAGCCGCTGCTACAGGCCACGCTGGTGCATCTGAGCCAGGAGCCCTTCCAGGAATTCCTGGGCAGCCTGTACTTCCTGAGGTTCCTTCAGTGGAAGTGGCTGGAGGCACAGCCCATTGGCGAGGACTGGTTTCTGGACTTCAGGGTGTTGGGCAAGGGCGGCTTTGGAGAAGTGTCAGCCTGCCAGATGAAGGCCACTGGCAAGATGTATGCCTGCAAGAAGCTCAACAAGAAGCGTCTGAAGAAGAGGAAGGGGTACCAGGTGAGTGGGTGGCGTGACCCATGTGCTGGGCTGCAGCTTCCAGGGTATAGGGGACCTACTGGGTTTTGGCTGTGGCTTGCAGGTCCTGCCACTTAAACTCCTGGTTCTCGAGCTCCTCGCCCAACAGTGATCTCACACAGGAGCATCTTGGGAAGAGCCCTGGCTACAGAGCCCAGACCTGGCCCACACTGCCCTAGGACACAGGAGGCACAAGGCCAGATCTGGCCAGATGCTTCTAGAAAGCAGGTCCCCTGTGATCCTGAGGTACAAAATCATTTCTTCACAGGTTCCCCAGGTTGTGGAACAGTAAGACATGGCACAGGCTGCCCCCATCTGTCCTGCCCAGGGGCCAGTGAAAGCCGCTTAGTGTCTGAGGGGCTCAGATGCCTGCCACCCAGCACCACTGAGGGCAGGCGAAGCTCTCAGGGGCAACAGCCAAATGTCAGGTGCTCACGGCAACCATCAAACGGGGCCAGGAGGGTCCTTACCAGGGCTGGGGAGTGGAGAGACTGCCTCATGATATGCTAATGGTAGTTATTTAAATTGGATTTTCTTTTGTGAGACAAGGTCTTACTCTTTTGCCCAGGTTGGCCTTGAACTTGTGATCTTTCTGCCTCAGCCTCTCAAGTGCTGGGATTACATGTGTACCATCACTCCTGGCTAATGGCAGTTTTTAAAGAGCAGCTTTATTGAGATATAATCCACACACCTGGCTGTTTATCTTTATCTAGAATTTTAATTCCTCCTAGGACCTAAGGCAAAGTGAGGCCAGACTGCCTGGGCCTTCAAGAGGCTTAGAGCAGATGCTGGCCAGAACTGCATGGGGTGAGCCGGGAATGCTGTCAGGGCAGCTGCCAGCTAGAGGGGCACCCTCCAGCTAGAGGGGCACCCTCCAGAACCGGCAGACCCAGCCCCCATCCTGAGACTATGTGCCTGGGTCGCTGGAAAGGGGCATCATCTTACCACGGCCTTGGGATCTGAGGCCTGGCTCATGCCCCTCCCTGCCCCACCCCACAGGGCACCATGGTGGAGAAGAAGATCCTGGCCAAGGTGCACAGCAGGTTTATTGTCTCCCTGGCCTATGCATTTGAGACCAAGTCAGACCTCTGCCTGGTCATGACCATCATGAATGGAGGTGACATCAGGTAAGTGTGGCCCCAGGGGAGGCCTGGTCACACCCTTAGCCCAACATCAAATGGGTGCCCTGTGCCTGGCCTGGGCCTTCAGGGAGTTGAGATTGTCACCAGTTCTGGCCTTGGAGGCTGCAGAGCAGTGGGGCGTGGTGCTGCTCTGGCCTAGGCCAGGATCACTCAGCTCTCCAAGGGGAAGGGCTTGGGCCAGCGAGGCAGCTGTTACTTTTCTCTTGCTGAGACAACATACCCGACACCTAAAGTTAAAGAGGGAAATGTTTACTTGGCTCACAGTTCGTACAGGGTTTAGTCCATAATCGGCTGGCTCCAAGGCAGAGTGGCAAAGAAGCAACAGTTCATGGTGGTGAAAGCAGCAAAAGCAGCAAGAGACCCTAAAAGTGTCTCCCCGCCCCTATTATCCGATTCAGACTACTCAGGACAGCTGGCACTGACATCCTTCACCCCAGTGCTCCTGGGCCTGGTATTGCAACACGAATCTCACTCTCTAGATTCACCTCTGAAATAGCCCTCCCTCATTCGCATGAGGTTTTGGGGGACATCTATACACAAGGCCTCACAGGGACCTAACTGCTCTGTGCCTCTGCTTCCTTGTAAAGTGGGAATCCACAACTGGAGGTAAGAGGAACTGAGACGCTGAGGGCGTGCACCAACCAGCGCCCTGAGAGGACTATGATCACGCCATGCTGCAAGCCGGTGCTGTTAAAAATAAGAGCTAAAAATCCGTGAAATGAATTGAAAACCAAAAAAAAGCTGGCGCCGCATACTGAGGTTGTGCTAAGGATGGTCCCAACAGCCAGGACTTTCAAGTCTAGTGCACAGCTATTTCACCAGAGGCAGCCACCTTTGAAGCTTCTTGCCTGAGCTGAGGAAGCCTGGCGCCCATTTCCCAGAGGAGGAGCATGAGGTTCAACCACCACCCAGTTGCGACTGTGACCCTTCCCGGCCTCCCTCGCACCCGGCCTCCCTCACACTCGCTCCCGCACACGGCCTGCCTCCCTGCCCCTGGATTGGCCATCTAGCCCCGGGGCACAAGCAGGAGAGGCCAGTGCATAAAGGGGGCTTTGGGGAAGACAAGCGGGTAGGGCGGGCTGCACACTTCCCTCTGAGGGATGGGGCTGGGAACCTAGGGAGGTAGCCTGGGGCCTGTTGAGTGTCCTATCAGCTGCTGTGTCAGGAAGCCACCACCCAGGACTTCAGGGAGTCCTTGCTCAGGTCTCCATTGTCCCCAGGTACCACATCTACAATGTGGACGAAGAGAACCCCGGTTTCCCCGAGCCTCGCGCCATCTACTACACGGCCCAGATCATTAGTGGCCTGGAGCACCTGCACCAGAAGCGCATCGTTTACCGTGACCTTAAGCCAGAGAATGTGCTACTGGACAATGATGGTGAGGCTGGCCCTGGGAGAGCCTGACCCCAACCCAACTCCACAGGGCGCCCGAGACCTCTTCTGCCCTGTAACTGTGTGGACACTGGGGCGCTTGTGTGCATGGAGTGGGGAGATGTGGACTGCATGCACAGTATGTGTGTGAGACTGTGTGTGGATGCCTATGTTATATGTATGTGCTGCGGCTGAGTGTGTGCGTGGCTTCTGACCCCACTGTGTTTGGCTCAGGCAACGTGCGGATCTCTGACCTTGGGCTGGCCGTGGAGCTGCAGGAAGGGCAGAGCAAGACCAAGGGCTATGCAGGGACCCCAGGTGAGGTGAAGCCTGGGGAGGGTGTGCAGTTCCCCAGTGAAACACCGCGGTCCCCTGCCACCCCTCCCACAGTGCTGTGGGGCCAGCATGCCTGAGCCTGGGCAGAATGGGGGCTTGGCAGTGGATGGGAATGAGCCAGAATAGGGCCACCACACTCAGTGTGCATTTGAGTGTCTGTGCACCTGTGCTTGTATGCTGCATACCTTTGTGTCTGCATCTCTTGTCTGGTGGGGCTGCTCTTGCCTGCTTGTCTTGCTCCCTGTCTCACCCATCTCTCCTCATCCTCCCTTGGCAGGCAACACACACTGGGGAGAGGAACTGGGTTGGAGGTATGCAGTCATGTTCTCGTCTGCCATCAGTGGCTGTGTGGCTTTGGATAACTCACTTGGCCTCTCTGAGCCTCATTTTAAATGTTCTGTGCAGGCATGCTGAGAGATCTGATGTGGCTGCAGTGCCTGGTGCCATGTGGTTCTGCAGGGAGACACTGCTCAGGAGGCCAGGCTTGGGCAGCAAGAGATCTGGGACCTGACTTTGGTGGCTGCATGGCCTGACTCAGCGGAAGGAATATCCCTTCCCCTGCAGGAGGGTAGTTTCTGCTGACCCTGTGGGGCTCTGAGATGTTTTGGAAGCAGTGGATCCAGTCTATCCCAAAGCCCTGAGAGGCAGGAAGGACATCTTGAATCTGTGCAGTCCTCACTCTGCTGGGACTGGAAACCTTCACCTTGGATTTGTGAGCCAACCCCAGTGGCCACCAAGAGGCACTGTCGCTACTGCCAAGTGCCCGGCCCAGGGAGGGGACTCAGGCCCTTCTCAGATGGCACTGCAGCCACCAGCTATGCCTCAGGACTAGCTTTGCTGTGACCTGGCCATGTTCCTAGAGACACAAGCTACGGGCATCCCTCAGGCATGGAGTCCCTTCGGACGGGTCTCCCAGCCTGGGCCCCAACTGCAGCTGAGGCTCCCACATCACTCCTTTGTGGCTGTCTCTCTTCTGTACTGTGTCCAGCCCAGCTGGCTGTGGGGGCAGGTGAGGGGCAGCAGCCAGGCAGAGATAGCATCCCTTATGCCTCATGCGTGCGTCCTGTGTAGGTTCCAGGCCTGCAGGAAAGCATGTCCTCAGGGCTGCAGGTGTACCCCCCACCCCAGGACATGATGGTCCCTGAACTAGACCGGACTCTGTAGTCTCAAGACCTCTGCTTTGACCTAGACCTCATGAGTTGTCCCTTCTCAGGCTCAGCAGCAGCCTGCATGACAGTGGAACTCAGGGTGCTTCCCTTGGCCTCAGGGCCCTGATTCCTCCAGCTCTCTGGGGAGAGATGCTCTGCGTGCTGTTAGCTAGCGCTGCAGCACCAGGAAGCTGAAGCCATCAGGCTCTGAGCTCAGCAGGACTGAGATAGCACGTGGCACCTGCCACAGAGTCCATTGTTGTCTCAGATGCCTGGGATCTGGCAGTTGGCAGGCCTTGTGTGTGACAGGATTGGCCCTCCTTGTCTGACAGCTGTGGTCCTGCCCTCTAAGGATGGCAGAGGTGCCACACTGACTGGAGACACAAGCCAGGCTCGTGTCAACCTCTACATCCTGGCTTGGGTAAGCTACCCAGGCGTCCTCAACTGTAAACCAGTGATGGGTCTTATGTAAGCTCCAGGACTGCTGTACTGGCACTGGGGCAGGCAGGAGAAGCCCGTGCCACCCCAGGACCATTGTCCTCAGGGCCTGGGAACCATGGTGGACACATGGCACCACTTGCCTGTGTGTGCAGCCTCTGCAGTGTGGACAAGATCCAGTGGCTCCAGTTCAGGAGGGAAGAGGAAGACAGGCTTGGGGCAGCCATGAGGGTGGTCCTCTGCCGTGTGTGTGGGGCTAGAGGAGGGAGGCTGCCTGCAGGGTCTTGGAGGCACCCTTGGAGAAGGAAGAGGAGCCCGTGTCCCCAGGAAGGGACGGAGGCAGGGAGACATGAGACGCCCTAAGCAGACTTGAAGATCAACTCAGACTCCCCCCAGAAAGTAGATCAGATGGGTGCATTCAACTCCCCAAAGATGCCTGTCTCAATCACATCCCTCAACACAGAAAGAGGGAAAATAGGAGAGGAAACAAGAAAACTGAATCTTATCCAGAGGCTGCGAGTAGAGGGTGGCCAGACCTCGGGAGAAACTCGCAGTGAGTGATACCAGCTTCCACCTGGGACACCTGGCACGTGGGTGCCAGCAGATCCCCAGTGGCACCTGTGGGATTCCAACATGAGGAACGTGCCCAGGCTGCCGGGAGGGACAGGAGTCAGATGATGGGTCTGGACAGAGGACGGTGGGGATGCTTGGAAAATCCAGAGAGAAGGCCAGTCGTAGTACTCAAGGTCGAGCTCAAGGCCTAGAGAGGCATTTTCAGACAGGAGCATGCCTGCAATGCAGGCTTTGGAGCCCTCCTCAGAAGCCACCCCATCAAAACAAAGGAGCCCCCGAGGAGGTGAGGACCTGCACTGGCGGGCAGAGACGCTGTGGTTTTCTCCCGGGGCTCCGGCCCAGATAGATCTCCACCTAGTGCAGGAGAATGTGCCAGAAGCTTTTACCAAGTGACATCAACATTTTATTGCCTCAAAAAAGATGGGGGCCTGGTTAATACTCACAGATGTGACGAATGGGCTACCACACACAGGAAGCAAGCGGAAGAAGACGATGAACTGGGTGGGTCCTGAGCAGGAGCCGTGAACCCAGCTTGGAGCCTGGCTTGGCCGGAGTGCTCTTGGATCCAGTTTGAGGGCCAGTCACATCTGAGAGGGAGGAGGTGCCTGTGTCACTGCTTGGGAGGTGTAGGGAGAGCCGCAGAACCAGAGTGCTGTCTGGCATCCTGGATATTGGTGAGGACATCTGGCCTTGGAAGTGAGGTAGGGAGAAGGTCAGGCCGCTCCTGTGATAGCCAGGCTGGGCCCTGTCTGGTCTGCTGTTTGTGAGTCACTTAGAGCCAAGGACCACGTCACAGGAAGACAGTTAGTGGGCCGGGGCTGGGGCTGCTGTGCCTGATCAGGCTACTTCCTGCCCTCTGTGTTGTCTGAGCAAGTGACATGGCTCCAGGCCCTTGTTTCCCCGAGCTGCAGACTGGCTCGTGTCTTTGAGCATGTGTTAAATGAGATATGCAGCAGCTGGGTGACAGCAGGGTGCCTTTCAGGGCAGGTTTCTGGAGGAAGGGTAGATCCTGGGACATTACGCCTATACTGGGGACTGCCTGGGCTCTGACCTGAGCTCTCCTGGCCCTGATGGAGTAGGGGGTTATGATGCAGGCTGCCTGTGCCTGCCTGTCATACCCAAGCGTCATGTGGTTCAGGTGGGTTTTGTATCCTCCCTGAGTTTGAGGTGGGTAGTTCAGGTGGGTTTGACAAGGGGAAGGAGGCATCATACCACAGGTGCAGCAAAGGGATTCCCAACCAGGTCGACTTTCCTGTCTCTGGACATGGGGCATGCTGGGAGGGAATGTGGTGTTCAAATGTCACAGATGTTTTGTCATTTGGGGGGAATGCTGCTGATATCTAGTACATAGAGACTGGGGCACTGCCCAATATCCCAAGTGGCTGCACAGAACTTTCTGTCCCCGGGTACTAATAGGCTGGGACTCCTGGGTCTGGAACCACTCGTAACAACTCTGTTAAGTCTGGGTTCTTATGTTGGGCAGGCTTCATGGCCCCCGAGCTCCTGAGGGGTGAAGAGTATGACTTCTCTGTGGACTACTTTGCTCTGGGTGTCACACTGTATGAGATGCTTGCAGCCAGAGGACCCTTCCGTGCCCGTGGGGAAAAGGTCAGTGCCTTGGCAGCATCCACCGTGGCCCTTGAGGGTCTGTCCTGGACCAGACCAGGGGTGATGCAGGCTCCCGGCCATTTGTCATGGGGGTGAGGTCCTCAGGCCTGCCAAATCCTGAGACCTATGGGGTTTCTGTGGAACTTCACATTGTCCTTTGCCCCAGAACAAGCATGGCTCAATAGTCACCCCCAGGACTGGGTGTTTCTAACTCAGATGACACAGGACTGAGAGGGATGGTGACCTGGCATGTAGCACTGCAGGTAACCTGTCTGACCCGTGTCCATCCCTCAGACTATGTGGGAGCCTGACTTGCCTAAAGTGACTGCCTTCCCAGCCCGGTCCTGGCCTTCTAGGACACCTGGGCCAGGCCAAGCCCCCAGCCTAGTAGCTGGGTCTAGTGGTACAGCACATGGCTATCCGACCTCCTTGGCCACAGTGGGAGTGGAGGGGCCTGGAGGCCACAGGTGACAGCCAGACTGTCTGTCTGCATATTCAGGAGAGGCCTCAGAAGCATGGATGCCACTTCTAGAGAGCAGACAGAAATAAAATGTGCTATATACCATAGCTCTTATCTTGTGAAACAGGAGCCAGACCCTGGCCCAGACGTGGTCTGTGGGCTTCATTTTTTGTTAGTTTTTCCTTTCGGAATAGTTGCCCAGATGTGCTGATGAAGTCAGCCAGAGTTCTCTAAGATGCTCTGAACCGCAATTCTGGCTCCTGATATGGCCGGTGAGTGTTGTTGCTCCAGCCCTTAGTCCTGCGGGGCACAAAGGTCTAGGCCATGGTTTCTTGCACCAGCAGGAGGGACTGCCCAGCCATGAGCCTACTCCCGGCACCCTCTTGCAGGTGGAGAATAAGGAGCTGAAGCAGCGGATCCTCTCAGAGCCGGTCAAATATCCCGATAAGTTCAGCCAGGCCAGCAAAGACTTCTGTGAGGCACTGCTGGAGAAGGACCCTGCGCGGCGCCTGGGCTTCTGTGATGGGAGCTGCGACAGGCTGCGTGTGCACACCCTCTTTGGGGGCATCAGCTGGAGGCAGCTCGAGGCCGGTACTGTCATGGGGGAGGAAGATGTGATGGGTGGCATGGGACATCCCTCCACTCATCTCCAGTGCACCTGGCCAGGAGGGCTGTGCGGGACATGTGGGGCACCATGTGGACTGCAGACTCCAGCCGGCTGAATGTGGCTTCCACTGTATGCTCTGAGGGCCACAACCCAGCAAGATAGGCAGTGCCACTCACCTTGCATTGTGGCACAGGCTCTACCCAGCTATGAGTGTCTGTGTCTATCTATCCACATGTGGGCATGCATGCAGGCTTGTGTCACGTGCACATGACATATCGATGTGTCCAGGCATACATGTACTTGCTTCTGTGTCTTTGTGCCGTGTGTTCTTGTGTGTGCCCATTTGCCCATATACCTTTGTGCCTGTGTTTTCATGTGTCTGTATATCTGTGAACCTATGTATCTATATGGCTGTATGGCCGTGTTTCTGTGTACCCATCTGTCTGTGTTCATGTGTCTGTGTGTCCATGTGTCTGTATACCTTTGTGTCTGTTTGTCTATATTTCCATGTTTCTGCATGCCTGTGTATCTGTGTGTTTCTGTGTACCCATGGGTCAATGTCTGTGTGCCCATGTACCTGTGTAGCTGTGTGTCTATGTGTCCGTGTGTCTGTGCCTCTGTGTGTCCCTGTCTATGTGTCCACATGCCCATGCATCTAAGGGGAGTGCTTGCCATGGGGAGAGTTAGGCAACACTGACAACTGAGATCAACTGCCTTGCAACCTGACGTTGAGGGCTACGGAGACCAGTGTGAGGCACTCAGAGGAGAAGTCACTCTGCACTGCTGGTCTGGCTGTGGACCCTGCCCATGAAAGCTGTCAGGAACGGGCCCAAGTCAAGGAAGGAGTTGGGTCAGAAGCCCAGGGACTGCTCCAAGTGCTGGGTGATGTGGGCCTGGCCTCTAAGGGAGTCTGAGCTGAGAGTTTGAGTCGGAGTGTCACAGTGGAGCCGTGAGGGGGAGAGAGCCCTCGGGAAAGTCAAGGGCCATGAGAAAAGCAGGGCCACAAGTCAGGGTCAGAGGAAAACCTTGGGCATGGGGAAAACCAGGGGCCACAGGAAAAGCCTGGGCATGAGGAAAGCCAGGGCTCAAGGAAAAGCCAGGGCCACAGGAAAATCCACGTTCCTGGGAAAGGAGGGCCACAGGACAACAGGGTCACAGGTAAGCCCAGGGTCAAGAGAAAGCACATGGCCGTGGGAAGACCAGCACTCGATGCAGCCAGCTGGAGTCATCTAGCTGTGCAGCTGTGCAAGCTCAGGTGCTCCCAGATAGGCAAGTGTACAGCAAGGAGGTGCCGAGGCAGAGTGGGGCCAGGTGTGTCTGGACTGGAGGAGGACATTATATTGTTTCAGGTGGTCCTGACACATCCAAAAGAGAAGCAGGCTGTGAGGAGGCTCACCCATGGGCCCTGCTGTGACACAATGTCCGTGGGGCCACAGTCCCACAGGAGGACGGGTTAGAGTTCTGTGCTTGGGAGGTGGCCTGGGACGGAGTCTGAGGAGGCTGGAGTTGGCTCAGGATGAGCCTGCTGGTTGGGCTTCAGGATCTCCAGCTCTGTCCACCAACACTCAGACACCAAGAACTGGGGTCTGCATAGGATGCTGGCCATCTCTGCTGGCCACTTAGCCCTCTCTATTTTCCAGGGAGCGGTGGCCAAAGCCTTGTTGACGTGTGCACGCCATCTGTCTCTCTCTGTCTCCTCACAGGGATGCTCATTCCTCCCTTTATCCCAGACTCCAAGACTGTCTATGCCAAAAACATACAGGACGTGGGGGCCTTTTCTACCGTCAAAGGTGTGGTCTTTGACAAGGCAGACACAGAATTCTTCCAGGAATTTGCCTCTGGAAACTGCTCTATTCCTTGGCAAGAGGAGATGATTGAGACAGGCATCTTTGGGGAGCTGAATGTGTGGCGCCCTGATGGGGAGATGCCGGACGACATGAAGGGGGTCACTGCAGAGCAGGTGGCCCCTGCATCCAAATCAGGGATGTGTCTGGTCTCCTAGCCTGGCTCCCGAGAGAAGCAGGGAGCCAGGATGTTGTGGAAAGGAGCTCATTCGAACTTGTCAGAGGAGGCCAGGGCTGTGATGTCAACCAATATTCTACCCCACAGCCACACTGCACTGGCAGCCCTGGTCCTGAGCTGAAACTCCTGTCATGGGAGCAAGGGCTGCCATGTGGTGCAGAGGAGCATGGAGCTAGCGCCTAGAGTGGGAGCCTCTGATGCAGCCAACCACTCCCTTTGCCCCGCTTTACTCAAGAGACAAATATGTTCCTAATGAAATAAGCCAAGAAGACCCCAGGGCTCCGAGTCTCGCGTGTAGATGTGCAACCTGACTGGCTCTGCTTGGACTCTCACCTCTTGAATGTCCCAGGTCAGCCCTCACGGGACATGTGCTGTCCACTAGCTCAGAGCTTGGTGGGCTGTGGCCTGCTCTGCTCCTGCTCCTAGATCAGTGGGACCCTTGCAACCACCTGGACCCTCCTACCTGTCCTGTTTCCTCAGCACCTACACTAGCCACTGCCTGCCTTCCAAACATTTTTATTCAGGGAGGTTGAGTCCTGTAGGGTGTCATGACCTCTCCCAGGAAACGGTCCAGCTGGCTTCCTCAGATAGCCAGAGCCACAGGTGGATGGATTGCCCCAGTCCTGAGTCAGCACCAAATGTGGTGGGTGTCCGTATCCTCAAATACTCATGCCGTGTGTGGTGCCATGTTAATCAGCCTGCCTATGGCAGGGACACAAGGCCCAACACCCACAACTTAGAAGAGGGAGGTTTAATTGGCTCAGGATTTCAGGGGACTCATTCCATGGCCAGCGGGCTCCAACGGAAGAACAGTGTGGCAGAAGGGTGTGGTGGAGGAAAGCTGCTTAGTGCATGGTGGCCGGGAGCAGAGCAGAACGGTGCCAGAGAGGGAAGGACAGGGCCAAGACATAGTGCCCACAGCCACACTTCATGATCCACACCGACAACCAGCAAGAACTCCACCCAAGCCCTGGTGGCTCCCAAGCCAGTCAAGTGGACAGAAGCCAGTTTAACCAACACAGGTGGAGGTCCAAGTCCTCATCAATACCAAATACAGTAGATGCTTGTTTCGCTAGAAACTACCAAGTGTGGCGGACGCTGGTGCCTTCAGGTAGTCAGCACTCAGTGTAGCTCATGCCTGTCTTCAGGTGTCGCTGAATGAGGTGGATGCTTGCTTCGGTAGACCGTCAGAACCGAATGTGGTAGACACCTGTCTTCAGGTGTCGCTGAATGAGGTGGATGCTTGCTTCCGTAGACCGTCAGAACCGAATGTGGTAGACACCTGTCTTCAGGTGTCGCTGAATGAGGTGGATGCTTGCTTCCGTAGACCGTCAGAACTGAATGTGGTAGACACCTGTGCCCTCTGCCAAGCAACAGTGAGTGTGATGGTTGCCCATGTCTTCAGTCAGATAGCACAAAGCATGGTGGGCACCTGTGTCCTCACAGAGTCAGGAGTACTGCGGTGGATGTCTGTCTTCAGATAGGACCAGGTGGGGCAGCTATTGTGTCCTTAGACAGTCACGAAGTGTGTGGTAGACACACAGGTCCTCAGTGAGCACCGCAGTGGACGCCGGTGTCCCTAGAATCTGCACTGACTGTGGTGGATCCCAGTGTCCTCAGACAATCATGCCACATGTGGTGAATATCCATGTCCTCAGTCAGCCACACCACATGTGGGGGAGGCCATGTCCTTGGTATGTGTGAGTTGTGTGGTGTATAGCTGTGTCCTCACTCAGCACCAAGTGCAGATGTGTGTGTCCTCAATAGGCATGCTGTGTGTGGAGGACAACCGTGTCTTTAGGCACCTGTGTGGTTTATGGGGTTTACGCCCGTCCTAAATCAGCACTGCAAGTACTAGATACCCACGTTCTTAACAATTGCAACATGTGTGGAGAATGCCATGTCCTTGGTCATGTGTATGGTATATAGTATGTAACATGTACCAGCTAGCACCGACTGCAGAAAACACCTGTGTCCTCGGACTCTCCTTGTGGGAAGAGTGCCATGTCCGTTGGCATGTGTGTGGTGTGTGGTGTGTACCTGTGTCCTCAACACTGATGTGGTGAACACCTGTGTCCTTGGACACTCCTCGTGTGGGGGGTGCCATGTCCGTAGGCACGTGTGTGGTGTGTCGTGTGCATCTGTGTCCTCAGTCAACTTTAAGTGCAGTGGATACCTGTGTCCTCGGACCTTCTCTGGCCCACAGCTCTTCTCTGCCTGTGTGAAGAATGGAACTCTCAGCACCCAACAACTTAGAAGATTCCTCTCTCAGGCCAACTCTGGGTGCCACCTGCCTCTTTCCCAGTGTACATCTGTAAGGGGAGGATGAGCCATCCCTGGGCAGCTGTTGGGCACAAAAACTTATTATGAATGTATGGCTAATGTTTCCCAAGAAGCTTGCTTTATGAAGAGTCCTAGATGCTCCCTTAGTGGAGTAGTGGCACATGGAACACTTCTGGACAGCAACCATGTGTGTTGGGACAGCTTCTCAGCATGACCCTGCAGAGCACTGGATGCTTCAGACCCATGCAAGGATCTGGAAGGACCGCGGGGGAGTCCATGCTTCCTGGACTGTGATCTGAAACTCCTCCTCGGCCCGGCCTCCATGATGAGCCTATGCTGTGTCCCTTTCCTTAACCTTTCCAGGTCTGTGTCTAGTGTCTCACACTGATGAGGTGATGTCTACACATTTTGGTTCATGACTTTGTGGAGCAAAACAAACCCCACTCCTAACTGCTCTAGGCCTGTCTAACCTGGAGCAGAGTCAGGATCTGGACAGGTACACAGGCTGGTCCAGGCTAGTTGGGTCCAAGTGTTAGACACACTGAGTTGGTGCTGCCTGTGACCATCCCCGGGCCACCTTCCCCGTGTGGGCTGCCTCATGTCTGCAGGGCTCAGGCCAGTCCTCAGTTTCTCTGATTACCTGCAATTAGACTGCAGCAGGACTATAGGACATCTAGGAATGTCTGGATTTCAGATAAATAACAGTATTTTCTGTGTCCATGTGGTATTTGGGACATGCTATTAGAAAAATTGTTCACCTGAAATCCAAATGCAATCAAACACCTTGGGACTTTCTTTTCTGAACCTAGCCAGCCTGTATGACTGTGCCTCTAGCCAGTGCTCAGCTGTGCATCTCATGCTGGCTCCTGCCAAGCACAGTACCACTGGCCTGGTGCCTGTGGGCTCTTGGAGCCAGATGAGGGCCACTTGGCTGACACATATGAGGGTCACAAAGAGAAGCTGGCTTGGGGCTCTGCCCAGGTCATTCTGTCCTGGTACCCCTGTGCCCCGGCCAGTAGCCCATTTGTGCCCACAATTCTGGAACTTCCAGTCTCTGAGCTGGAACTTTCTCGTCCAGCTTCACAGTGGCTGCAGCCCATACATGCTGACCTGACGTTTCCTGCTGGGCACCATCTAGCACTGAGCTTTCTGAGCAGCTGCTTCTGCCAGCTCTGCTTGTCAGAGATCTCAGCGTCCTAGGAACTTATCGTGGCAACTCTCATGGCAGGGCTGGCCCAGCTGGCAGATATAGCCCTTCCCACTGCCCTCCTGGGCCTTGAGTCCTCCTGGATATCAGGCCCAGGTAGCAGTGCCTGCCTGGTTGGTCCTGGCCTGGATGTGGGACTCCCCGGGGCTAGACAGGGAGACCACAGTCCAACTGTGGACACTACCATTTCTCTCAGGACATCAGGACGCCATTCGCAACGGGCCTGTGGTTCAAATCCTATTCATCTGCAGCACGGGCAGAGGCTGTGGCTTGTCTAAGCCCCTCTGCCCTCAGTCATTCACCCCTGGGCAAAAGCAAGGACTCACCTCCCTCCAGCCCAGATACAGCTATTGTGGGGTCACAGCTCCTCTTTCCACAGTAACTCCAATAACTGCCCCTAAAGGGGGGGATGGTATACAGAGGTGCCCTGGACACTGCTCGGGCCAACTTCAGGATGGCTTCTGAAAAAAGTGTAAATTTTATTCCAGTGAAAAAGGATACATAATGTTTAAAAAAAAAGTGTGTTCTCTGTCTTGGGATGTGAATTTGGGCTGCATACACAAACATTTCTGTGGACATGCGTGGGCACATCTGTGCAGACTTACACATACACACATAGCTTACACCATCACTCTGCTGGCTGCTAGGTTCTCCAACCTTGGCCATAGCCCCAGTGATGGGGAGAATTCCTGCTGTGGGAGCCCACCTCTGTTCCCTGTCTGTATGCACACATCTCTACTCCATCCTCCTTGCCTTCCTGCTGAGGTTCTGCTGCCAAACTGTGGTGCCCTGTGCAGGACAAGGAGCTTGGGGCACAGGGCTGGGTGCTGTGCGCAGGGTGTAACTGTGAATTGAGCTGTGTACTTGGAGCACATTTCTGGGAGTGCTCTTTGATGACTGACATATAAGTCACCAAGTGAGAAGGGAAGACTCACCCTGGATGTGAGTGGTACCAATGCACAACCAACAGGCTTATAGTCCCGGCGGAATAAAGGGGGAAGCTGACCCTTTTGCTTATTCAGGGCTCTTCACATAGCCTTTGGATGTTGAGATCTGGTTCCTCTGGGTATCTAGCACAGACTCTATGGCTTCCACACAGACGCGTACAGAACTATGCAGTGAGCCCCAATCTTTTGACTTCCCATTAGAGCCTCAACTCTCCAGTGCAGACAGCTGCTCTGTGTCATCTACCCCAGAGCCACAGGTGGCCACTTGAGTCCTGCTTAGCAGATTCTTTTTTTTTTTTTTTTTTTTTTTA
>PVIR01000230.1:0-86999 GCA_004026965.1 Petromus typicus
AAAATCAAATGTGTAGTTCTTAGAATATGTTTTGAACTACTGAATGCACGGCACAGTTTTTCTTCATTGCTTTTACTTAAATTACATAGGAAGATCTTCCAAATATATGTGTTGTTTCACTCAAAATACTTTTCTAATCTAGCTAGCACTCAGATTCACAGGACACATGAAATGAATACTGGCTCGGAGTACAAAACCATCGACTGTATCTCTTTCTCTCTCTCTTTGCTTTCCTTCCTCTCTGTGTTCCTCTCTCCCTCTTTTGTGTCTCCTTCCTTTTCTCCTCTCCTTTCTTCTGATGTGGTGAATATAAAAAAATAAAACATCAGTGTTCACTACACTTATCTCTAAAATCACTTATCTCTAAAATCACTAAAAGAAAACCTATAGTAGTTAATATCATAACATCTAGCTCATTGCTTTATTTCACATGCATTACTTAGGTTCAGCGGCACATTATAGTGAGTGGCCATAACCAACTAATAGATTTTAGTGAAAACATAGATGAGGATATTTTAATAAATCCATTGAATGTGAGTTAGAAAATTAAAATATTACTTTAAAAGCTGCTGTTGTCACTGAGATTGAAATCAAAGCCCTTCAGAGCTTTTCTGGACTTTGCCTCATTCAAATCCAGAGTATCAGCTGATACTAGTTTAAGCCATCACTTGTTAATTCTGAAATTTCATGTTTGAATCCATATTTAAAATAGTCATACTGATGGAAATACTTTTTGTGTTATACCATCAGAAAATGGAAAGGCTGGATATAAAGTATGTAAGAAGCTATATTTTAAGTATATGGTGAAAAATAATTATTTAGCAGTGGGAAGTGTTTGGCATTATACAGCTAACATCCGATGAAATGTAATGAATAGAGAGGGAGAAGCGGATGTTAGAGATGAAAATGGGAGAAAAGACCATCTCTTTCCAGGTTCATTTCAGCTTGTCAGACTCCTTCAGGTTTATCTCTTTTTCTTTCCCCAGCTTTTAGAAACAGTAATATAATATATGAATTATAATAATAATTAAGAAATGATAGTATAATATATGAAATATATAATAAATGAAACTTTCTGTTTATTCTTTGGTTTCTCTAGTTCCTCTTTTTTCAGAGATCTACTACAGACTATCAGCTTTCCAACTCTCTTCTTATCATTTTCTACCAATGTGAAATCAAATATATGACTTGTGTGTTTTTCAGCTTTATTCTTCCTGATTCCTCTGTGGTGAGTGCTTTAACCAGTAACCAAAACATCAACAGATCCTGGGCTCCTTCAAGTGGTGCCTAGAATTTTCCAACATGACCTTCTTATTGGATGTGATAATTGAGGCTGGACAACTGGATCAGTTGATAAATCCCTGAAATTTTGAAGGGTTCACAGAAACTACAAATACATTTTTACAATTAGGATCTGTAAGGTTTGTATATACACTTTAATAGAGTCACTGGATGTCTAATCTACAAGTGACCCTGGATGACCTCAATTTCAGCCCTATCATTTTACATATATGGATACTAAGAAGCAAGACCAGCCTGGTGGTACAGACTTCTATTCCCAGCACTGTGGGAGGCTGAGGCAGGGGGACTGCAGGTTTGAGTCTAACGAGGCTAATTTGGCAGCTTAGCTATACCCTGCCTCAAAAATTCAAAGACAAATTAGAAAAGAGCTAAAATTGTACCTCAGTGTAAAGACAAGACTCAGTGTTAAATATCTGGTATCATAAAAAATGAGACATAGAAAGGGCTCTCTAGTCTCCACAGGCAAGGCATTCCCTGAGAGCACTGAGATACAAGTGGCAATGCCAGCTTCCCGGCCCTGTGCAGCCTCTGGGGGGAATTCTGCTTTGAGCACAGCACATGCATGCTGTGCACTGCAACTCCAAGATTTAATCCTTCCACCTGAGAACTTACTGCGGTGAAGATGAGGAGAACACGGAGAAGCTCCGCAAAGGCAGCGAGCGTGCTAAAAACGATGTGAGGCTCTCCATTCAGGTAACAACACACAATCATTTTTTTCCTAACTCTACCTTTAGCTAAATTTCCAACCTTTGAAAAATACACCAGTAACCTTCCCACACTCCATGATCTTTCATGTTATGCATGTCATTAAATGACTGGTAAGACAGGAGCAAGGAATGGACTTCCACTGCATCAGTGGTGTGGATCTCAGGGACGCACGTTCCCCTAACATCCCTTTCACTCAGTTTGCACAGCACAAGAAATAAGAACAAACAAAAGTAGCTATTATATGGCACACATCCAGAGAAATTACAAGTAAATGATGGAGAAAAAAATACATTTAATGCCAAACCATACAAAAACAACTTTAGAAGTAGGTAAATTATAAATAAAAACCTCCATACAACTTCTTATTGGCAACATTATGGATGTGTTCAATTGTGTTTAAACTCCAATGTGATCGTAAACATTTTTAAATATCAAGACTGAATTACCCCAGAGGGAACTGGATTTGTTTACAAGAACTTGTAGGCATACTGTAGCTTTCTGAATATTGGAATGAGGGAGATTAATAATTCCCTGCATGGTTACTCACTTTCCCTACTGATCTCACATAGGGCAAATTCTTAAAAGAACAATTTACCAGACAAATCTATGAACTCTGTTCAGTGATAAGATGTTCATAACAAATTAGTTGTAAATTCTGCTATAATTCTTCAAAAAGATCCTTACATCAATCATAAAAAGATGTGATCAAGCAAAAATTGACACTTTAAGTCAAGTAGGACAGAATGGAGAAGCACATGAGAAAAAAAGCTTTTCATCTCCAGAAATCAAAACATCAAGCAACTTCCTTCCATCCTTCTTACCTCTTTTCCTGTCACTCACTTCCTTTCCTTTCCTGCTTTCTGTTTTTCTCCTCCTGTCTTCCATCATTACATGTTATTTTCTCATCCAGTATATCCCAAGCACTGTCTCTGCTACTGAAAATACAAGGGCCTACAGTGTGACCAAAGACAGTAACAGAGTCTAATACCCATCACTATTTTGTTGCTGGGACACGATTTCTGATAACTACCAATTATGAGAGCACTGATTTATTTTGGCTCATGTTTCTAGTTCATGGTCAGCCAGCTCCAGGGCAGAAGCAACATGACAGAAGGATCTGGTAGGGGAAAGCAGATCACACATCATAGCGATCAGGAATCAGAGAGAGAGAGATGAGGAGGGAAAAAGCTTGACTTAGAATCGCAGGTCAGGTCACCCTCTCAATGACCCACCTGACAAGACGTGATCTACCAACAGCCAGTCACCTTCATAGGCTTCATGATTGAGTCACACCTTCCCAAAGCCCTTCCTATGAGTATATGATGCCTTTGGGGGACACTACTGGCCTAAACTATTAGTCTAGTCTCAGAGAAAGAACAGATAGGATGTTATCAAAAAATGAGAGGAAAATAAGAGTACTAGAATACCTTTGTATTCCCAGCACTGAGGGAGCCTGAGGCAAGAGGACTATAATTTTAGGCCCTTCAAGGGAAGCTAAGCAAAGTGCTGTCTCAAGATAAGGCAAGTAAAGGAAAAGGCCTAGGGAAGTAGCTCAGCAGTAGAGTATCACAGAGTTTGATCCTCCATACTAAAACAAAACAAAACAAAACAAACAGAAACAACCGAAGGATTGTGCATCTCTATGAGGCAAATTAACCAGAGAATGTGATAGGAAGTCTCATCATTATGATTTTTAATGAGAAATCTGACAAGAAATGACAAAGTTGATGTATAATATGTGAGGCAAAATACTCTTCTTTTTCTTTTCCACCATAAAAAGCTTATTCTTTTTACTAAAGTCATGAGAATTAACTCAGAGTAATGAATAACAATTGTCCAATCTTTTGCCTATAATCTAGAAAGTACCTAAGGAGAATAATACAATTTATAATGCTCAATTTAGATGCACTGAAAGGCACAGAAAGTACTCAGAAAAAAATATATGTTCCTTGCTTTTAAGTGGACAATTGCTAAAAATAAAGTGACAATGAACACAAACCGCAGGGCAATCAGTCTGCCAAGAAGAGAGGGCTAACTGAACACTGCACAAAGGAAATTACATGTAAGCTGGGCTATGAAAGACAGAGATAAGTATGATTTTATGAGGTAGAAAAGAGAACAATGGATACCTGAGACCGACTCAGACACAGAAACAAGTGTCACAGGCCGTGAGGGCTGCAGTACCACAGCTCTCTGGCCTGGAGCTCATCCAACAGCAGTAATACTACCTCTCACAGTTCTGGAAGCTGGGAAGTTCAAGATTACGATTTTAGGAGTTGCTGCTGAGGGCAGTATTCTTGTTTTGCAGATGGCTGTTTTGTATCCTCACCTCATGGAAAGAGCACTCTGGCCTTGTCATCCCCACAAGCTCTAACTCCACTGGTGAGTACTGTGTCCTCCTGTCCTGACCACAGCCCAAAGGCCCCTCCTCCTAATACTATCACCTAGCAGCAGGCTTACAGACTCCATTGTGTAATACTGCCATGAAAACCATTCCGTCTATACACCTAGTAGGAAATAGAATGAACTTGTCTCTGGAAATTCAACCTCTTTCATACTATAACTATACTATACTATACTATAACTAACTATACTATGACATACTATAACAAATAAATGCTACTCTGAGTTTTTATAAGGATAAATTAGTGGGTTTTAAAAAATATTTTACTTATTTGTTAACAAAAATTAATCAATTCGTATTCTTTACACAGCTATATGTTAGATGTGAAGAGAATGCAAAAGAAATGTCAGATAGACATTCCCAATGGAGAAGCGAAACAATGAAGTAGAGAGAAATTATGCTGTAATGGAAATGGGTCTTGGAGTTGGAGAGAATTCAGTCCGACTCTCCCTTCACTGCTTCTCAGAGGCGGGAGCTGCCTTAGTAACTTAGAACAGGAGATTTAATTTTCTCACTAATACGAATGGTGCTTAAACTTAACACTTCAGTGTTACGTTGTTGTGGAGAAAAGTGTAAAACAGATATAAAATACCTGTCATGTAGTTCACTTTAAAAATAAATAAAAACTGCCCCTCTTATTCCACTCGTTCTCAGGGAAGCCCTGAAGAGCAGCGTTGGTTGCTAAATAACAGCGTCACGTGAGCATGTCAGGACCCTGAGGAGCAGAAGAAATGTGCAAGTGTTAACTGAAGGAGCATCGTGTGGCCTGCCCTGAAGTGAAAATTACGATTTATTTTATTTTTAAAAGAAAGCAAGAAAATTATTTTCAGGAAAAAAAAATAAACAGGCAACAGTGTGTTGTGGTTGGCATCTAGCTGCCCCTCTAGGGTCTCATACACTCACACATGGGTTTTAGGAGGAAACTGGACCATGAGGGGTAACATCAATCAGTGGTCACCCTGCCGACGCACTTACAACACCATGTGATTTGGGAAGGAAGATTGCTTGGAGGAAGTGGGTCCCAGCGGGGCGACCTGGAAGCTCTATTTCCCTCCCTTAGTCTTTCTCTCTGCTTTGCATCTGCCATAGAGGAACTGATGCCTCCCTGCCTTGGAGCCAGCGGCCTATGGACCGAAACTTCTACAAAGCATGAGTCAGAACAAACTTTTCCTTTAAACTGTGGGTGTTGGATATTTTGGCCCAGCAATGAAGAAAGAAATAATGACACAGTGTTCAGTTGAGAAAGGTGGAATGAGCGAGTGACACAAGGTTTAGTAGGTCCTGTGGAAGGGAGTCTGGGGAAAATTTTTTTTTGGGGGGGCGGGAAATAATTTTGTAAGAAGAAGCAGTAAAAGAAATAAGATAAGATACAAAAAAGCACAGTCCTTAAGTACTAGCCCAAGAACACGGAAGCTCTGCTGACAGAGCTAGGCATGATACTTTCCTGTGGGCATGATGGAGACAAGCAGGGCACGTGACTATGTCTCTTCATGCAGAACTCACATTCGCTCTCACTGCCGCCTTTGTACTCTGCATCTAAAGGAGCCTGTTTCCTTCTCTCTTGCATTTTCTGCAAGTTATTGTGCTTCACCATTTCTAAACTTGAAGTTATTTTCTCCTCTTGCTCCATTCAGGAGCTTCGTGAGAACAAACATTGTTATTCGAGTGGATTACTGGATTTCCTGCCCCTGGGATGGTGTGTTGCTCTCCCACTTCTCATACTGCTACATGCATGCACATGTGCATGCACTCATGTGTGCGCACACACAGCATATTTAAATATCTTCCTAGAAGAAGAACTGACTCTTGAAAAAGTAAGCTATGGGCTAATGAAGGCTACCAAGGTTGCCCATGGATATGGTAAAAAATGAACAAAAGGATCTAACAGCCAGGATCTAACTTGACAAGCCTGGGACTTATTGGAAATAATTTTTCATGAAAAATATACTGTAAATCATGTAACTTAATTAATGTCTACATTTTCCAAACTATTAGCATCAGTCACAAATCATTTATCTGCACCGAAATAGTCCAGCACCATTTTTCCTACAGGCGCTCACAAATGTTTCCAGTCATACAGATGTCATCTTTCCACAGTACATATTCCCCTGGATAATCACATTTCTCAAGTGAGTAAAGAGTATGCAATAATAATTAATACATTTTCTATTATTTGGTAGTTATCACATTTTTCTATGAGGGATGTTACCATTGGATGAAGTTCCTTTCTTTTTGTCCTTATATACTGTTAGTAAAATCCTCCCTCCTGTAAGAACCAGAGCACTACATTTTGGGCCATTTTAATTTGACATCATCACATTTTCTGGTACAGATAAAATTTGAGAAGAAAAGGGAAAGGGACCTATGAGATAAAAGTTCAAAGAGTAACTGACCATTCTATATCTCTATTATTTATTTTTATATACCACTGACATTCTGCAGTTTCCTCAGCATATAAAATGTTAGTTGAGTAAATCTCATGAAGAGTTGCTACTATATTTCTATTGTGAGATAAATTTTAAAAAGGGAAAACTCACTCACTTAGGGTATGAATAATTTAATATTCTTAGCAAATACAGAGCAGGAGTTGGGAATAGTGAAGACACTAATGTTTTTTTCTGCCCTTTCTAAATCTACAATCTGTTGACAAACTCTAAATCTGAACTCATCACTGTATATTCTTCATTCTCATTCTGAAGCTGCCAGTAAATGAAGAGGTCTCAGAGTTACAACTGAATGGGTAAGGGGAGCTGAAGAGCCACTGGCTTTCAGATGTGATGGAAAAAGCAGCAAGTGAGGCTGGTAGAGAAGGATTTGGACAGGTAGCCTTGAGCAACACTTGAAAGAACCTATTCCAGAGTGTAGCAATGAATAGCAATATGTATTTGCTCCTCTAGCTTTATAGCTGGCCTCTCTGATATATATATATATATATATATATATATATATATATATATATATATATATTCAATAGAATATATATATATAATCAATAGTATATATATAATCAATAGAATATATATACATATATATACATATATATACATATATGTATATATATGATCAATAAAAGCAATAGCATTAAAAAGAAAGGGAAGTTCCATGGATAACGTCTTGTATATATGTATGTGTTCTCAACATTCATCCTTGCTTTATCATAATTATCAAGATACAGTTTTGAACAGCTGTATTAATGAGAAGTTGAATCTTTCTTAATACTCATTTTGTGGAGTAAGGAGGAGGGGAAGAAGTCCATCCAGCACCACCCATTTTCAAGAAAACACCTGAGCTTAATAACAATACAGTGAATAATGAGAAGAGATGACATATACTATAAAAATGGGAGAGTGAGCAAGCACTAATAAAAGTGCATGTTGTGACACTGGATGGTACAGTAGCCCCCACTTTTAAGTGTTTGCACAGTCATCAAACACTCACAGTGAATTCTGTATAGCTTTTGAATGACTATATCATAGAAGAAATTCTGAGGCATCTTATAGGGTGTATCATTCACATATTTGATAAATGGAGAGATAAAAATGCAGAGAAAAATTCTTTACTGTCTTATCACAAGAATTTATCTCTGTAATCTGGAACAATAACTAAATCTAACGTGCTTACTTTGAATTGTAAAAAGACAAAAAAAAAAAAAAAAGACCTTCACCACACAGTGTGTAATATTGTTTCACATAAAATGATTTCTTTAATATGATTATTTGTAACACCATGGAAAACAATTAATAAGCCAGTGTATACTCTTGTGAATGTTAATTACACTTAAAATATTTCCTCTTTACTATATAATTACTCATTATTGCTGATATAAATATAACAACATAAAGAACACTTAAAGATTGTTACTACTGGCCACGTATTCATACTCATTTTCTAAAACATTTTGTTTGAACATCAAAGTCATGGTTGTTTTGACCTGACAGATGTTTAAAACAATATCTAAATCCATGAACCATGGGTACTGTATCTCACATAAATTTTATAAACTGAAACATACTTCGCAGTCATAGACGTGATGAAATATATCTGAAGTCATCTGATAAATTAAGGAAAAAACATGGGAAAAATGAGAATTAAGTTGTGTCTTATACTGGTACAAATCCCCTTTATGGAGTGCAATCATGATGTGTATATTTAATGTACCAATAAAGATAATAAAAAAAAAAGGAGAAAAAAAATTAAGGAAAAAACAAAACCAAAAGGAAATTAAGATAAAGAAAAGAGGTACACAGAAAAGAGCAAAGATTGAGTTCTGTCATAAAGCAATTACCATTACAGTGAAATTATCTTAGAAGTAAATTTCATACAAATCCCATAATTAAACTTCCATCTGTGAATTTGAGAAGTAAACTCATTGACTAATCCACAATGAATTCTGCCAGGAGATAGCCATGTACTATTCATAAATTCACCTTATTGTTTTTAAGAAGACCATATTTATTTGCTAGAAAATTGTTCTGATATTGGTAAGTACCTGGTCACCAGTTTGTTAAAAAAAAAGCAAAAAAACAAAAAACTCCTTGGTGGTTATTAGATGTTTTTCTATTGCATTACTATTTTATAGAAATGGGAAATCCAAGTATTTTGTACTAGAGAGTAAGAATAAAGTACTATTTGATTAAAACATAGACTAATTGATGGAAATGCTTATAAGGATAAAATGTAATTTTAGTGTAGGTCCTCTATTATATAATCACACAAATCTATTCATGCTAACACATAATAAAACAGGAATAAAAACCTCTTAGCATACATACACCATTGGCAAAAACATTGATTAATTAATTAATTTTTCATTTATTTATTTATTTATTTATTTATTTTGGAGATAGAGTCTCACTTTGTAGTTCAGGCTGGCCCTGAGCTCAGTCTCAAACTCACATCACAGAAATCCTCTTGCTTCTGCCTCCCGAGTAATGAGACTACAGGCGTGAGCCACTGCACCCTGCATTGTGGTATGTATATTGATTGCTGGTGGGTGTGAGTCTCCACACCCAGTATGGTATGTGGTTAACAGGAATTGAACCCCAGCCCCTGTGCTTGCAAGACAGATGCCAGAACCACTGAGCTAAATCCCCTACATTGATAATTTTAGATGCAGAATCTATAAAATATTAATTGTAGATTTTAGATGGACTTCAAATATATATTCACAGCTTTATATCATCACCAGAGAGAAGGCATGTAAGCAAGTTTTTCTTGGCATTTATGACACAGAACATGTGTGAAAAAGCAGTAGAATCTATGTCACCTTGCATGGAATTATACGACTGAAAAGGATCTCACTGTTTTCAGATAAGAGAGGAGAATTAAGTTTCTGTTTTTAGTTTGACAATGAGGAACACACCATGATAAAACACTGACTTCTACAGGATTCCTATGTGCTCATTGACAACTATAATATGGCAGCATCGGTATGATAACTGGGGATATTTCAGCTGAAGTGTAACAAGCACTTTGTACAACTTTATACATAAGAGAGTGACTGGGCAAATTAGACCTGCCATTTTTATGGTAAGTTTCTTCTCTATCATGAAAAATAGTAATGAAATATTAATAACATCTCTGATTGGCCCTTAAAAGTTGTTTTTTAAAGCTGAATATTACTCTCTTGTAAGATTCCAAGTCATTAAAAACAATCACTTATTTCAAAATCAAATACTTCCAAAGATAAGGACAAGGACAGATATTCGGCCAAATTTGTCCAGAAATGAAGAATGAAAAAGGACTGATATACTTTAGTCTGAATTACTAAACTATACAACTTCAAGTTTTAAATATTTTTATTAATAAAAATTTACTGACTTTAGTATTGCATAATTTAATTTCATCAGAAATATGGAGATTGTTGATATGTTCATTAACATATCAGAGATTTAATTTTTTAAAAGTTATTTTAAATTTGAAAATGTAGTATAAATTTGAATGCTCTATACTTGGTACCAATGAAATGAAGTAGAGTGGAACATGTATGCAGGATATATTTAAGCATAGACACATGTGGAACAAATTACAAGCTAAAAAGAGCCAACAACTACATTTCTTGGCTATGTGCCACTGAAAGCATAGACACTTTGAAGGAACGTGCTTCAGTGAGCAGGTTTATGGGCAATGATGAGGGGAAAGAAAGACAGAGGTGAGAGGTATTATTCCCTTTGGGTCTGTTAAAAAAAAAAAAAAAAAACAGGAGACATACAGAAGGAATTCTATTTTTATTTTCATTTTTAACACAAAACCCTAAGCATGACTAATGATAAAATAAGCTAATGAGCAAAATATTTAAAGACTTTTTTATAAAATCACCTGAAAACTGACTCTATAATGTCCAGGCACAAATATGCTCATAAAAAGTGTTTATGTTTAGCTAAAAAAAAAAAAAATACTACAATTCCTAGTTAAATATATGAAAAAGAGAATTACATAAATAAAGAATCATATTACCAGCCCTGTTTCAGATACTGATTATCGAACTCAGCTTTTATGTTATAATGTTGCTATTTATTCGATTCTTTACCTAATTGATCTGTTCTGAAACTTCATATAAATGTGTGATGATGTATTCCTCAGCTGAATCCTATGTTAGTAAAAGGTAATCCATAACCCTACTTATCCACAATCAAGTAACATAATGATTTAAATGGAGTTATTTCTATGCTGCTTGCATAGCCGGGATACTTATTACAATTTACAGTGTCAGGAAAAAGTTAGATTTAGGTCTATCTCTGTTCTTATGTCATTCATTCTTAAATATCATAAGTTTTTGATGCTGAAAACTCAAGCTTATCTAGTAGCTACAGGAGCTCTTTCTAAAAGAATGTGAACTACCTACTACCTGATGAAATTATATATGTAGACAGGAATCCTCAAAGTCAGTGTATGGTTTTATAAATATAGGTAGCCAACACTAAACACACACACACACACACACACACACACACACACACACACACACACACACACACAGAGTCCACCTCTCATATATAGGGATACTGTATTTATCAGTTATCTTCATAAAGTACTATCTTCAGTAATACTGTTACTCTGAAACGAATACAAAAGACAAGTGTCCAAAAACGAAAACTTGATTATCAAATATAAATCCAAAATTAACAAGAAAGCTATTTTTGTTAGCCAACCTGTTGTTTATATTTCACTTCATATTGGAAACAGCCACAAGACAGAGCAAGATTGTTAATGGACCTCTAGCACAGAGAAGCCTATCACCCATACAAACTCTTCATCTTTATTTATTTATTTATTTATTTTTTGCAAGGAGATATGAGATTTTATTAGCTGAAAATAATAGTTTTTGTTTTCTTGGGTATTATATTATGTTATCTTAAAACAATATTATTTTAGCATTGTTAAACTAGTACTTCAGGCACACTGTAGGGTTTCTTTTTGGATATCCCAATTCTTTTTTTAAACATCAAATATTTATTGGTACGTTATGAATACACATCATCATCACATTCAACATGGAGAGTTTGTTACAGAATATGACATGACTTGATTCTATTTTTTTCCCTTCCCCCCTGACCTGCAAACCCCACTTCCTGTATACATGAGCTTTGTTTCCTTTTTTATCATTTTCACATTATTTTTCCTCTCATTATTTACTGCTACACTCTTTCCTTTTAAATATTTTCTATTTCACAATATCAACTATATCTACTAAAACTCATTTACATCTTCCTTTTCTCATACCAGAGAAAAGCTATGATATTTACATATCTGTGACCTGTTTATTTCACTTATGAGGAAGTTCTCAAGTTACATCCACTTGAAGATAAATGACCAATCTTATTGATCAGCTAGCATCATATTAAATGGCCAAAAACTGAAAACTTTTATACTAAGATCAGTAACAAGACAAAGAGGTACTCTCTCATAACTTTTGTTCAATACAGTTCTGGAAATATTAGCAACAGTAGTTGGGCAAGAGAAAGAAATAAAAGGAATAAACATAGGAAAAGAAAAAGTTAAACTGTCATTATCTGCTGCTGACATGATACTCCATCTAGAGGAACCTAAAACCTCAATTAAAAAATTGCTGGACCTAGTAGCCAAATTTATTTACATAGCTGGATACAAGTTCAATGCATAAAAATCAAAATCCTTTGTATACTCAAATAGCAGACCCACTGAGATAGAAATTGGGAAGCCTTTCACAATAACACCAGCAAAAATGAAATACCTAGCAATCAATCTAACAACGGAGGTGAAGGACCTCTATTTTGAAAACTATAGTACTTTGAAAAAAGAGATAGAAGAAGATATTTAAAAAATGAAGAGACATACCTTGCTACTTGGTAGGAAGAACCAATATCATCAAAATGGCTATACTCCCACAACTACCATATAGCAATTCCAATTGAAATTTCAACAGCATATTTCACAGAACTAGAGAAAAAAATCTAAACATTCGTTTGCAACCCAAGAAGACCTAGAATAGCAAAAGCAATTCTAAGCAACAGGGACATGGTGAGGGGTATTACAATTGCAAGTGTTAAACTATACTATAAAGCCACTGTGATAAAAACTGCATGGTACTGGCACAATAACAGACCTGAGGATCAGTGGAGTAGATCAGATGATCCAGAAACTCCACCAGATACATTGAGTCAGCTCATCTTTGACAAAGGAGCCAAAAATCCTCAATGGAGAAAAGATAGCTTCTTTAACAAATCATGCTGGAAAAAACTGGGCTTTAAGTTGCCAAAGACTATGGTTAGACCTATCAGTTTCACCATGTAGCAAGCTAAAATCAAAGTGGATGAGATCTAAATATTAAAACAGACACACTAAACCTGCTGTAAAACTCTTGAAGACTGGCTTATGGAAAGACTTCTTGAACAAAACTTCAATACCATGAGAATTGGCAGAAGAAATCAACCAGTGGGAACTGGTTGATTGTATTAAAAAGCTTCTGCACAGCAAAGTAAACTACCAACAGAGTGAAAAGGCAACCCACAATATGAGAAAGAATCTTTACCAGATCTTCCTCACACAAAGGGCTACTATCTAGACTACATAAAAAGCTTTTAAAAAATCAGCCCACCCAAACTTAAAGACACAGTGCAAAAATAGTCATCTGAAATGGACAGACACTTTTCAGAGGAAGAAGTGAGAGCAGCTAAGAAGTATATGAAGACACAGGGCTGAAATATACAAAAACTCACACCTAGGCATATAATTATAAAAGTTCCAGATATGAAAATAAGGAATGAAATATTGAAAGCAGCTAGGGAAAAGAAAAAAAATCACCTACAGAGGGAAACCCATCAGAGTCACAGCAGATTTTTCAACCCAAATACTCAATGCAAGAAGGGCCTGGAGTGAAGTGTTTCAAATCTTAAAGGACAACAACTTCCAACCCAGGCTGATTTTCCCTTCAAAGTTATCTTTGAAAATTGAGGGGGAAATAAAATACTTTCATGACAAAGAACATCTTAAAAACTTCATGCATACAAAACTTGCACTACAAAATATCCTAAAGGATATCTTGGAGAAAAAAAAAATGAAACTTATAAACCCATGAGACCCAGCAGAGTCATCGCACTGAGCCAAACAAGAAACTGATGGGGGGGAAATCAAAAAATAAAAGAGCCTATAATAGGAAATCATGACAGCCTTAAGTCTATGCATATCAGTTATAACTATTAATTTCAATGGTCTCAATGCACCAATTAAGAGACACAGACTGCCAGAATGGATCAAAAAGCAAGATCCTTCAACAGGAGACACACCTAATCCAGAAAGAAAGCCATAGACTGAAAGTAAAGGGATGGAATATAATTCTTCATGCAACAGGAAACTGCAAAAAAGCTGGAATAGCCAACTTATTTGCAGACAAAATAGATTTTAAACCAAAATGGATTAAAAGAGACAAAGAAGGTCACTATATTCTTGCACAGGGAACTATCCAAGAGAAAGAAATAACTGTCTTAAATATATATGCCCCAAACTCAGGTGCACCCAGCTATATAAAACAAACATTAATGGAAATGAAAATCCAGATAAGCAGGAATACAATAATAGTAGGGGACTTCAGTACCCCACTGTCACAAATAGACAGGTCAACTGGACAGAAAATCAAGAAAGAAGTGTTTGAGCTAAACCAAACCCTTCAACAAATGGACTTAAAAATGCCTACAGAGTATTTCACCCCGCTAAGTGAGAATTTACATTCTTCTCAGCTGCTCATGGATCATTCTCCAAAATAGATCATGTGCTAGTTTATAGAACGGGTTTAAGTAAATGCAAAGGAATTGAAGTTGTCCCCTGTATACTCTCAGATCATAGTGCCTTGAAACTAAAGATGAAGAGCAAAAAAGCACCCAAGACTTTCACAAAGTCATGGAAATTGAACAATACACTACTGACTAACCAATGGGTCACAGCAGAAATTAAAGATGAAATTAAACATTTTCTAGAATTGAATGATAACCCCAGTACAACATACAGGAATTTATGGGATACAATGAAAGCAGTTCTATGAGGGAAATTCATAGCAGTGAATGCCTATATCAAGAAAACAGAGCAAGCTCAAACTATCAATCTAATGCTGAACCTTAAGCTACTAGAAAAACACGAGCAAAGCAAACCAAGAGCTCATACTAGGGAGGACATCATAAGGATCAGAGCAAAAATTAATGCAATGGAGACTAAGAGAATGATACAGAAAATCAACAAAACAAAGAGTTGGTTCTTTGAAAGGATAAATAAAGTTGACAGACCGTTAGCCAACCCTCTCAAACAAAGAAAAGAAAAGGCTCAAATCCATGCTATCAGAAACGAAAAGGGGGAAACTACCACTGACCCAGCCGAAATACAGAGAATAATAAACACATACTTTGAAAATTTATATTCCAACAAAATGGAAAATGCTAGGTATACATACAAAATTATTCAAAGATTTATATTACAGTAACACATGTGCACCCATGTTTATAGTAGCTTAGTTCGTGATTGCTGTATCTTGGAAACAACCAAAATGTCTATCAACTGGAGACTGGATAAAGAAGATGTGGTCCTTTTACAGAATGGGTATTATTCTAAACTTCAATATCATTTAGACTCTATATTTAGGAATCTGCCCATTTGTTCATATTCTACTTTTTGTAAAGAGCTGTTATTTCTCTCCCAGAAAATTTAGAACTTCAAGCTCTAGAGCTGATAAGAACAAAATGTGTTTCAGTATGAGTCTCAAGGGATCCATGTGCATATTAAAGTTTGAGATGACACTCAGCACTATGGAAGGAATTGAAAGCTCCCAAGATTTATTAGTTTTTCCAACCAGAAACAGAGAGGGAGAGAAAGAAGCAACAAAGGGAAAGAAAAGTTTAAAACATTCTCATTTCCTACTCTTCAAATTCTACCAATACACTAGAAAACAACAAAACAAAACAAACAAAAACAGCGTGAAACTTATGTCCCTGACTGAGATTCTGAGCTGCAATGTTTTTGTTACACCTCAGGGAAAACATTGAATTAGTTGTAGGAAGCTAGTTTGTTTACCTGAGATCAATACAAGCAGGGAGAAGCTCTTGCAAGTTGAAGACATGCATTAAACGGCTTTATATTGAATTACATTCTCACTATTGAAGGAGCAGAGTCCTGGCTCCTCTTCATCCCAGAAGACACTGTGCATTCTTTTCTTTCCATTTGTTAGGCACCCTCTTCCTCGGAGGGACACTGCCAATATACGCAACACTTCTGTCTCTTGCAGAAAGATTTATTCTGAAAATATAGCAGTAGAAAAATTCTCCGAGAATGTTATAGTTCAGTTCTAAAGTGTCCCCTCAAGTTTTCATGTGTTCAGAGAAAAAGTGGTGAAAATATGTGGGTCCCCGGGAAAAGGATCTGATGGGGTATGCTCTTGACTCTGGCCCATTCTCTCTCACTGTGCTTCCTAGTCACCATAGGCTGAGTAGCTCTACTGCCCTAGTCCCTTTCTCCATGCTGTTTCTGCCTCAGAGACCAGCTGCCAACTGAAACCACTGAAACCTTGAGCCCAAATAACTCTGCTCCTTTCAATTGTGTTTGGTATTATGTCCCAACACTGATGAAGTGACTAATCTAGAAAACTAGAAACAGAAGTAAGTTCATCACCATGACTGTACCTGATTACATGGTTTTGAGGCTTCTGGAACTGGTTTGTGGGAGAAGTTTGAAAAATCTGGACATGCTGCTAGAGAACTAGATTGATGTGAAGCTGAACTTGGTGAGAAGTTCCTGTTGGATATTGGATGACAAATTGCTCATAGGAATGTGGATAATAAAGGTCAGATTCACAATACCCGAGTCAGGAAGGAAACTACACTAGAAGCCATGCACATTTCACTATGGCACAGTATTACTCTGTGTTTTGTCTATGTCTTAAGTCTTTGGGGGAGGCTGAAATTAAGGACAATTACTAACCAATGTGGTGGGGGAAATGCAAGGCAGCCAGATACTCAAAATGTAGCACAGATCTAACTAGTTGTTTCTATCCAGATTTATGAGAATCAGGCAGAACTGGTGGATATAACATTTTTCAAGTTTCAGGAGAAATGAATTCCCTGCAAAGTTGGGACCACTGAGAAAAAGACTGCTGAAAAAAATAGTATTAAAAAGAATCCAAGTACTTGAGTCAGGACAGTAGAAATGATAGCTTGAAGGCATCTGAGGAATCAGCAAGATCCTTACATCACAGGTTCAGAGGTGCAAAAGTATACATATTTCGTTTGAGAAGTGAGTCCTTGCTATGGAAATTGATTCCCTGATGTTCATTTTATCATGTTTAGCTATCTAGATACTCAGAGGCTGCTGTTGTCCTAGTCCAAGGGTGCTTGGCTACTGCCTGTTTCAGTGGTAGATCTTGGTGCATTCCACACCATGCTATTTTTTCAGGCATGCAAAATGGAAGTGTGGTGTGGTCATGGAGGCTTTTACAGAGAATTCAGAGGAAATTCTGGGAGGCCAGTCAAAAACATGACAAATCACAGTCTCTGTTAGATGCCCCAAAAAGGGCAATTCATGAAGCTATGAAAGTGAAGCAAAAGCTTTGGTGGAGACTCCCAGAAGTTGAAGATATGATAAATGTATAATGTCTGCAGGGGGTAAGCTGTAGGCAACAAGCAGAGCTAGACTGAGAGAGGACATGTAGGCTACAATAATCCAGGCTATAAGCCCTTTGAAGCATCCATCCCACTACAGTCTGCTGTGGTGCTGCAAATGGAACTACAGATATGCTATTTTCTCTGCTGATTTTGGGCTTGCATTGATCTGATTCCCTTCTATTCTCTTATTCTTCCATTTTGAAATGCAAATATTTACTCTATGCCATTATATATTGGAAGAATTTAACCTTATTTTTGATTTTTATGAGGGCTCACAACCAAGATTTTGCCTCAAGTCTCAAAGTAGCCTGCATTTGAATTTTCTTGTAATGCTGGAACTGTTAAAGACTGACTACTCTTTAAGATAGAACAAATGCATTTTCTCTAGACAGACAGGAGACTTTTAGGGCCAGGGATGCAACATTATGGTTTAGATGAAATTGGCTTTATAAAGTCTCATGTGTTCAGATGGGGCCTCAAGTCTCAGAGTAACACAGAAATAATTGTTATAGATGGTGACAAGGAAAATAATTCAACAGACAATGCATAAATATCCTTGAGACCAACAGACTAGTCACTGAGGACAAAGACTATGCTCAGATTGACTGATTGACATATTAGATATCCAGTGGGGTTTACAAACAAAATATTCATGAGGAAAAAGCTATATTATCCTTGTATTTTGTAAATGACAATTCTGAGAACATTATCTGTTCCTATAGATACAACGTGGAATACATCAGCCACAAATTTTCAAGAGATAGATATCATTTCAAAAGAACATAAACATACATTTTTCAGATGATAAGTGTGATATTAATATTCAAATTGGCATTTACATGAAAAGTATTCTGGTATCATAACATGGCAATCACATCATATATGAATGAATTCTTAATGAGTATTTTTATGGTTATGAAAATTCATCAATTGACTCGCTAAATCTATCACTGTCTCTATGAAAATAGAAAAGTATCTGCAGTTAGTATGTCAATAATAATTTATATACAAATTAGTAAGAAGGAATGCACACATTTTGAAGACCAGAGGAACCTCAGTCTTATATACTTTCAATGGCTAGAAATGCAAAATCTATACAACATATAACATATAATACATAATACATAATCACTTGTATTCACAGATAGTAAAACTTAGAGCACAAGTATCAAAAGTTTTGGCTAACCTGGGATTCTCTAAGAGAAGATAAATTGTTTTAGGCTATGTAATAAAATATTTAATACAGATAATATATATATAAATAACAAAAGCTCTCTTTTATATTGTACTATAACATTAAAATGAAACAACACAAGCCCGTTTAGTAGATACAAGTTTATATATCTGCTTAATAAAAATAAACATGATTTTACACTCACACATGTGTGAAAGCATCATATCACAATGGCATATACACACCTACATTTATAACAGCACGATGTGTAATAGGTAAATCTTGTAAGCAGTCCAAAAGCCCATCATTTGATGAGTGGATAAAGAAGGTATTTTTTGTAAAATGGAGTACTATGCAGACATAAAGAAAGATAAACTTGAGACTTGTATAGGTAAATGATGCACTTGTGGCCATATTCATAACTGAAACAAAAAGGACATACATGTACATACTGTATTGTTTCTTTATTCTGAAAAACTGAAGGTAGAAATAAAGTCTAAAATATATAATAAATATTGTGAAATAGAAATAGTGTTTATGCTTGAGCACTCAGTAGGCAAATCATAAAAGTATGGTTAAAGATCATATAATAATGTTAAATGATTAAGTTCTGAGGAAGCCCCATCACTAGCTGTCCATGTCTACAGGTGGCTCTTGGGCTGTAAGTTGAACACACCTCTCTTGGACCAAGATAAATGATGGAACTGATGTGTTGTGGTCTCTCGGTTACACACTGTAAGTGTTCTTGAGGTTTGACCGACATGCTCTGCTGATGGACTAGGGCTGGGGTATTCTTGGAGGAAGAAAAAGCAGGAATGATTCAGAGATTTTGTATGAGCACTTGATGGGATAGTCTTTAAAATAGAGAAGTCAGTATGAAGAATATGCTTAACTGTGAGGAATAAGAGCTCAATTTTTAAATATGTTTCTTGTTATCTTTCTAGTATATAAGCAAAGAAATACTTTAATATGTAAATTTGAAATTTAAAGAGATCCTGGCTAGAGGTGTAGAGTTAGGATCAAAAAGTCAGCAACATCTGAAAATGTAAGACTGGATAGATCACTGAAAAAGTGAGTATGGTGAGAAAAGAAAAAAAAATAAAAACTAAAATCTAGGGTGCTGAGGTATTAGAAAGTAGAAAGAAGGGTCAGGAAAAGAAATAAAGGATAGCGAATGAGGTCAGAGAATAACCGGGGTCCCTAGGAATGCAGGAGAATGTGCATCTGGAAAAGGAGGAACTGATCATTTGAGAAGACAGAGGAGGAAGAGTGCAGTTTTAGCCCAAGAGAGGGCTGGAAAAGCTTCCAGGGATTCAAACTGCCTGCTGCAGCACACAGGTCAGGTCTGCCATCAGTGCCCTAAGAGAGTGGAAGCATCCATACAATTCTACTTTGGAACTAATCAATTTAAAGAAAGCATTCAGTGTTTTCTTCCAGACAAACCATTGCAGGCAGAGAACGAGTTGAAATCTGGCTATAATCAGGATTTGTTTCCTGAAATGAAGCAGACAAGTAAGAGATACGATTTTGCAAGTTTTAATTTTATGCAAGATAAGACAGGGAAAAGAAGTATGAGGTGTAAGAGGGATAAGAGATGCTGATATGATCAATGAATTGTAGGTCATGTGGGGGTTGAAAGATCTTTGAAATCAGATAGAAAGACTCGGCTGACTGCTTTGTCCAAGGAAACTGAGACCCTGGAGAGTCTGCAATTATTAATCATAGCAAAGTGTATGATATAATCACCACTAATCTGTGGCCACAAGATTATGCAGAGTAAAGCCACTGGTGGAGATATGTTGGACAAGTGGGGAGTAAAATGCCACAACAGCCCAGTGGATCCTGTGGTAATTAATAAAGACTTTATAAACAGATGACAGTAATAATATGACTTATGACACTGAGTTGCTACAAGAAGTAAATACCACACATCTGTATGGAAGTTAGCCTGGTATCTGGAACAACTTACGGACATGACAGGTGTCTGCTCTCCACATCATCGTGTTCACCATGCGGGCTGATATATACTGGATACATTAGGAATAAAGTATATAATTTTCTAGGAATCAAAGGTTTCTGCCTAGAAATGCATCTCTGAATTTATAATGTAAGCTGTTGAGGAATTAAGAACATTAGAAGGAAAAGGCAGTTGGCAAACAGTTTTTAAAAATGAAATCATGAGAATTTTCTTATTTCAAACTTAGGTTTACTATGCTAAAATTATTGTACATTGTGTGAGACATTGATGATTTTGATGCAAAGAGTAAAATGAAAATGTCATTTGTATATGTCCATACTGAAATTTTTTTTAAAAAAGTTCATTGAATTTTTCTAAATCAATTTCGGTTTACAATTTCTTTTTACTGAGGTGATTCTTTCAACTCTATAGAAAATCCCTCGCTGCTCAGAGGGTTGAGGTGGGAGGACTACCTACCTAATGAAGCAGTTTTAGGATTGAAACCAGCCTGGGTCACAAAACAAGACTTCATCTCAAAATAAATAAATAAAGGAAGGAAGGAAGAGGAGAAAGGAAAGGAGGAAAAAGAGGCAGCGGAGGGGAGGAGAAGAGGGACTGAATTTGTTAACTGACACCTCCAGGTTGAAATATTTTCTGACCTATAATCTATTCTTTTCCCTGAAAATTGAAAAATGTTTCCAGGGGTTCAGGAAGAAACATCATATTTTTGAAGTTTTAATTTGCACTACATTCCTAGTCTGTTTCCCTGAAAGTCATATTTATTCCCCTTGTACTCTTCCGTGGATTGTCTCTCTAGAGATTGTCCTTTTGCAAAGAACTTTCCAGTTTATTACAAGTCTGTTTTGTGTTAATTAAAATGACAACCAAATGATTTGGGGGCCTGGCTCCCATAGATGTATTGCTCTAGCCTGCTTGTAATTAATTCTCCACTCAGCACTACCAGTAACCATATCATTGGACTCAGAAGATTAATGAAACTGGATAAAATAAATGGAGCTGTAATTCGGGAGGACAAGCTAAACATCCCCACTAAACAGACACTGCCAAAACTAGCAGACTGTAGCTCATCTCTTATTGAGCCATGGCAGTAAACATTCATCAACTGAAGGAAAATAATATGCCAGCCTTAAAATGATATCTTACTCTACATACAGACACAACAATATTCTGACTCATCTTTTTTAATTAGCTATAAGTGACAGTAAGGTCATGTTGCAAAGGAAATATAGCTATTCTCCAACCAGTTCAAGTACATGAAGTATATCCTCAAACTGCTCTATAAGACAAAAAGCCACACGTGGACACAGATGGACAGCTAATAAGCAATAGTGTATAGTGGAGCAATATGGCATGATTGGCCAGAGATGTTACAATCCCAGTGAATCCCTCTCAGAAGCAGGCAGAAAATCTGAACCCTAATTACAATGGCCTCGTTCATTTCCTAATCAGACTGCCAGAAAGAAAGGATCACATTTTGAAGCATTAGTTCTTAATTTTGAAGCCAAAATTCATGCTGGAGCCTTGAATCTTTGACTCCAGCCACAGCAATCACAGCTCTTGGCAAAGGCAAATACGATCAGGGCGGGCGGAGGCACGCGATGACAGGCTGAGGTGGACTCTTCACTAGAAACTAATCCACGGTTTCAGAAGAGTACACGTTGACCAAGAATTTATAATGACTGAAAGCCACACCAGGATCTAAATTAGTGAACATTTTGAAAGACTACTCTCATTTTTAAAGATCCAGCTCCCTTATTTCTGCTCACTTAATAATCATTTAACTTTAGGAATTACACAGTTACCCCAGTACACATCTGTGCCATCTGATCACAATTCTCATAGTGTAATCTCCAATTATTTAAAAATGTATTTCACCACTTTTCAAATCCCTTGCAGGCCAAGGTTATATTCATTATGTTTTCGTATTCTTTTCTCAATAAAATAAAGACGCTGAAGGAGAAGTTCATGTAGAATCAAGGAGTCTCACCTTCTAGGGAGTGACACAGGTATTGGAGAAATCCAAAGTATGCACATGTAACACTAACATTATATATATTATATAGAAAATAAATTAATATTTATTAATTTTATTATAAGGTATCATGTATTCATTGTGAAAAAGCTAAAAGAATCCATTACCAAGAATAAAGTTAAAATTTGTGATTTCATAGTTTTGACATCAAATAATAAAATATAATGTACATATGTAGGTTTTCACCATATCTGTATAGATGTATATGAAACATTTATATTTAAATAAAGGTTACAAAGGTTATACTTGTAAAGTTCTAAAATTTATTAACATGTTGGTCTATAACTTTTCTGATTTATCTTCTTAAATTTTTATTGAAAATTGTGTCTTTTTCAATGATGTATTTTGAGCAATGCAGAGATCTGTGTGTAAATAGGCACTTCATTTGAATAAAATAATTCATTATTATTTTATAACTGACTTTTCTGATAGTCATACATTTCAAAAAGAAGTCAGAAAAATATTCCTATAAATCTATTAGGTTGGAAGTTTATGTGATGACTTAAAATGTTTTGAATAAAATTTTGTTTTGTATTATTTCCAATAAAAATTTACTTCAATATGTATTGCCACTGCATCTATAAGAATATAAGGAACTTAAAAAATATAAGAATAGTGATACTGCCACTGTAAGTCTAAATGTGATTATAATATAAAAGAAACTAAAGGCAGTTATGAAATCACATTGACAAACATGCAATGTTGCCTACCAGTAACTTGCTCACAATAACAAAAAAATTAGTAAGTAAAATTAAAACACTATAGGATATATTTTAAAACCCACTGATAGCTTCTATCCCCAGTTCTGAAAAAAAAATAACAACAACAACAAAACCACTGATAGAATCCCAAGTACAAAGAGTATCTACAGTGTGAAGGATGAAGTACAAGGTAGCTTCTTTTCTTTCTGTTACTACGTCTGCAGTCTCTAGTTATTTCACTCCTGGGAAGCATGAAAATCCAAACCAGAAAGTTAAAAGAGAAATTAATTTATCAGGATATGTATGGGGAACAATCCCATTATAGGGCAATCAAGACTATAACTGAGCCTGGCTTTCCTGCCTGTAGATGGATAATATGTCCATCTTTAGGACAATTTGTATTACAAATTACAATTATTATGTAATTTTTATGTAATTTTATGTACAATTATTATGTACATTTTTTATGTAAATTTTTCTTCTAAGTATTGTAATTACAATTACAATTATTATGTAATTACACAATCTTACTCTTGTGTTTTAGCAATTTTATCACATCTTTCTTTGGTACCAGATACTCAGCATCATTTAACAAGAACTTCAGCTATTTGGCAAAGTGGAAAAATACGCTCAGCACAGGACAGAGCCTGATCCATATTCTCCACTCAGCAAAGGCAGATTATTCTAAGCTGGACACACTTAGCACCAGTGTACCTCATTTGAATTTGGAATCCAGAGAGATCTGTATGCTGTCCCTTTAACTCAAAGCTTGTCTCATGAGTGAACTCACTGGTGGATAGAATTTAAATCCACACTCATTGCCAAATGCAGGGAACAGAGAAAGGGAATGTAACTAGAAACTTTGCAGTTCAGTTCTTGTCTCTTGTGAGCCCAATAGCACAAGGCAAACTAATTAATAAATAGATATAAAAGGAGACTTAAAGAAGAAGCCAAGTTTGGGCCTGATCCCTGTTACTTTGGGAAGCAAAGACAGCCTACTCAAGCTTGCTGCATCTTTTACTCCATAAATCTTGTGTAGTAAAGGACTCAAAAGATTCCAGAGTGCAGGGCATATTCAGGCAATAGTACTTGAATAATTGTGCACTTAAAGATTCTGGTGTAGCCTGCAGTATCACAGCATGTGGGACCACTGCAGTCCCTGTTGCTACCAGGAACTGAAGATAAGTGTCAAATCCTCAAGTCTGTCTGCAGGCAGGAAAGTTCAGCCCAGTCATAGTCTTGATTGTGCTATAATAAGATTACTTCCAACAAATATGACATCATGTCTTTGTATCTCTGGAATCAGTGATGTTCTCTGTTTTTGTCTTTGTGGTACTTGGGCCTCTGTGCTTCCAAGGTAGGTGCACTGCCACTTGAGCTAAACCCCCAGCCCATCAGTGACTTTTTTTCTAAGTTTCCATATTCTGGTATCTTTTTCATGTAAAAATATGTCAGAATGAGAAAAACCTTACAAACTATAACTCTGAGAATGATAAAAATGAGCAATGAACATTATCTGTTAAACTATTATCTGAATTTGTTAGAAGACATTAAATAAAGTTCAGCAAACTTAGGGCTTACCTGGGGGAGCACTAGGGGGCTCATATTATCAACAATTTGTTTCTCAGTATCAACTGAGTGGATTTAAAATCCACTTTTAAATCCTTTTAAAATCAACTAAGTGGGTAATAAACTGTTTCTCAAAAAAGAAATATTATAACAAATTAAAATGCATTATCAGTAGGAATGTTTTTTCAGATGTATATATAATATGTATGTATGTTTGTATGTATGTATGTATGTATGCAAATCATTTGTTTCTTGAATTGCAATATGAAGTTTATTTTCACTTAGTGTGGATCACAGCAAACAGTATTTGAAAATGACTTTTTAGTCTTATATGTGAAGAATGATTAGGAATCATAATTCTGAACAAACGTTAACAAATTAAATAGCTTTAAATGTGATTAGTGGTTTTTTGATAATGTGTGCCACTATGTTCACTGGGGAAAACATAAGTGTACTATCATGTTGAATCACCTAAAATCATTATTGTTTTATTTTTCCTTAACATACTAGAGGTTGTGGGATTTTCAGAAAGTAACATAACTCAGGCCTGGGCATAATAAAACTCAGATGTTCTGACACCAGTCCAACTAATTTCCCAGTATGAAGAGAGTGACATTTCTTCTATAATGACCATGTAAAAAGAATAAAGGTTCTGTTAAAAGACCATGAAAATAATTACAATTATATAGATATTACATGTATATAACTTATGTTATATATGTGTGTGCATATATGTACATACACATGCATATATGTTATATGTATATGTGTTACATGTGTACACATATAAACATATACATGTTATATATGTATATATAACATTTTTTCTAGACACGAACCCCATGTAAATGCCAAATATAATCAGTGTCAACTAAATGGTAACAGTGAAATGATATTTCCTTAAAGTAATTGGAATGTCAATGTAAATTAACACTTTTTTTTTTTTTTAGGTTTTTTGAGACAGGGTCTCACTTTGTAGTTGAGGCTGGCCCTGAGCTCAGCCTCAAACTCACATCACAGCAATCCTCCTGCCTCTGCCTCCCGAGTGCTGGGATTACAGGCATGAGCCACCATGCCCGGCACTGTGGTATGTGGTACTGGTTGCTGCTGGATGTGAGTCTCCACAACCAGTATGGTATGTGGTTACTGGGGATCAAATCCAGGTCCTTGCGCTTGCAAGACAGGCACCAGAAACACTGAGCTAAATCCCTGGCCCAAATTAACACTATTTAGCATTTTTCTTCTAAGAGTATAGAGGTAAATAGGAGCTAATGATTTATTTCACCTGGCATATCACAGTGACTTCATTTTCTTGAAACTTAGAAGATATCATATGTGAGGGATCTAAAACAACACTATAGTTTGGAGAATAAAGCATCATTTGTAAAATCCTTTGTTTCCTTTCTTTTCTTTCCTACTGCTGTCCTATGAGTTGCCAACTTTTTTCACCTATGATATGAAAACTTAAAATGTGGATGACTGAGGAATAATATAGGATAGTAAATGAACTCATGTGTTCTTAAACCTTTGTATACACACTTATCGGAGCTAACATCTCTGCCCCCCATGCCATAGATCGGTATCAACGTACACTGCAAGAAACACACATAAATGACATTATAGTAAAACATAAAAATCCATGTAACAGAAGTGTGTAAACTACTTAGTCACTGGTGAAAAGACAAGTGAGATATCCAATGGTTTGACCATAACCCTGAAAATGCTAGCCAACTATTCCCTGAATATTGAAGGGATTCAACAAAACCTGATTTACTTCATCTCCACACTCACAATCTAGTATCCTCTTTGCTAGGTTCAGGGGAAAAAGAGGAGCTATAATAGGAGAATTATTTTCTTATATTATTTTAAATTGAATCTCAATAGTTGTCAAGTAAGGATTCTCTAGATTAAGAAAGAGCTTTATGGCAAGAAATGGGAAATATAATTTAGCACACACCTTAATCAGAAGGAACATTATTTTTACTCTCTAAAATAATGTGTCTATGTTCTACAGTAAAATAAAGGGTACACAAATCCAATTATTTTCAAAGACATTCAGGCTTAAAAGTAAATCATTAGGCAAATCACTGTGTGGCAAGCTGTTAAATCATAGCAGAGCTGAAATCTTCTGGCCAAAGATCATCTTCATAAATTTTCCTATATAAATTATAGTAACATTATTCCTACTGCTTCTTTCATGATATACGATGTATTTAGTATTCTTGTCAGGCTCCAGTCCTGGATGGGGTTCCATTTTAAAATGATGACAATGGAAGATATGAAAATACCTTAGGAAAAGATTAAGATTTCATAAGGATTGTGTTAAACATTTCGGTGCTAGCCAATATGTGTCACAAAATTCAGAGCAATTTGATTTTCAATTTTGATTTGTCAACACTTGTCCCAAACCTGTAATTTAATAATTGAGAGATTCCTACAACACATGAGTAAGTGTTGAAATGTGTTACTCAGGACTTTTTAAAATCACTGTATTATACACATTTTTTTTCTCAAATAGACTAGACGCACTTATATTTCCAAGCATCAGTGGCTGCATACATTTTATTTACACATTTTCCCCACAGGTGTGCATTTTAGTATTTTACAACTTGTAGCTCAGTGGATAATACAGTAACCTAAATATAAGACCTAAATTGCCTCCATGCTGGGCTCAAAATTAGGATCCTGTGCCTCCGGCCCCTGAGTAGCGGGGATTTCATGTGTGCACAACATGCACACCTACTCTTTGTGATGTTAATGAGCTCAAAAAATAGAACTGCCACATAACCATCTATTTGTCATATTCCAATCATGTAAAAATAAAATGTTAGGCCCTTTGAATTGGGAAGCTACAAATAACTGTTGTGTATACACACTGTGCAAAGTGTAACATCACTTCTCAGGTGAAGTTCCACCAATTTCATGCCATTGTGCTACTTTAAAGTTAGGTTAAGGTGGAAGGGTAAGACTAAAGTGTACTAGAAATTGAATATCTCTAAGATGGTTCAGAAACTGTAGTGGTTTTTTTTTTTTTTTTTTTGACACAGTGTCTCACTTTGCAGTTCAGGTTGTCCCTGAACTCACTATGCAGCCCAGGATGGCCTCAAACTGAGTAATCCTCCTGCCTCTGCCTCCCAAGTGCTGGGATTACAGGCATGAAACACCACGCCTGGCACTGTGGTATGTGGTTTTGACTGCTGCTGGGGTGAGTCTCCATACCCAACATTGTATGTGGTTACCAGGGAATCAAACCCAGGCCCTTGTGCTTGAAAAACAGGCACCGGAACCACTGAGCTAAATTCCTGGCCCCTCACATCTATATTTTACAATTTTATGCATTATGTATTTTAATATTTTATTTGCATGTATGTGGATAAATATAAGAGAGCCATGACAAAGACCATGGTGTAAACCAATCTTGCCACTGGAAGCTTTTTTTTTTTTTTTTTTTTAATGAAATTATTAGAACTTGAAAAGGTGAAACAAAATGCTGGTCCCTAAAACATCACATAGAGTTTACTTGTAGAGAAGTACTTGCTGAAATGTAGTATCTTTTACATTTACCAAATCTCTTAATAGAAATAAGGAAATGTATATGCCTTCGTTTGGATGTAGTTTATCCAGTAAGGTAATGTGTTGACAGTGTGGCCGTCACTGTGGTAGGACTTTTAAAGGATGAGGCTCAAAGACAGGTGACTAGGTCCCAGGAGCCCCGCACACAGGAGGACTAATGCAGCTCTCAATTATTGAGTTGTTTATTTTAGTAAAAGAAATTGCTATAAAAGCAAATCTTTCTGTGGCTTCTTATCTTACCATGCAATCCCTATGTCTCAGAAGTACTCCTGCCAGGATAAGGTCATGGTGTAGTGTAGCTAAGGCACACTTACAAGTGTAAAGGCCTAGTGACATCTCTTAGACCTTCACAACACAGAACTAACTAAATCTATTTTATTTACAAATTCAGGTATTTTGTTCTGGCAAATGGAAAACAGACTAATGTGCCACCAAGAGAAGGAACAAATCTTCTATGATAAAGCATGTGACCATTTAAGCATCTACCCAACTCTCTATTTCTTTCCTCAACAAAGTAATAGCAACTTTTCTAAACCCTTTTAATAGTTCTCAGCACCATTCCCAATATTGACTGTTTCCTCTCTTCTTCATAGCACAACCACAGAAGTTGTTTAAGATGCTAATGACGTGTGATTCTGTCTCCTACTTCTTCATTCCATAGATTTTGGCAGAGAAATCTTCTCTTTTGTTCGCTATTCTCCAAATACTTTGGTCTTGTAGTTCCCAAATATCTATAAGCCCTTCTTCTTCTCAGTTTCACATCATATTATTTTATGTTGAACACATGCATATTGGCCTGAAAACTCTGCTTTTGTCACCAATTCCAACAACACAAAGCAGATTCTCCGGTTATAAATTCACACATCTGCTCTTGATCTTTTTGCCTGACAAAGTTTATACATATTGAAGTTCACTGTTACCTCATCAAAAGAAAAGCAAAGAAATGAAGCATTAGGCCTGATTCAGACACTCTGATGAGAGAGCAGTGGATGTAAGATGTGATTAACTTACAGGGTGGATTTACAAATTGAAAGGGAACTAAACATATTTTAAAGACAGAGAAACTTTTCAAGACCAAATCACCAGTCGAAATTAAAACTTAAATCAAACTTCAAGTTCAGTTGATTTTTAAATACTAAAGCATTGTGCACCATTTTATTTCAACCGCAGACCGATTAACTTGCAAATGATTCAAATAACATTTCCAGCTGGGACATAAAAGAGTTGTTATCACACACACTACTCTTTACAGATAAGTTCGGATGGTTGTGAGAACTGTACTGAAGAGGACTCTGGGCAAAATTCAGATTAATCATAGGAGAGTGTTATGATTTACTAATGTGTTTTCTGGGCAGAGAATCAGAAAAATGGTGATGTGCTTTACATGGGAAGTAAAAGCAATAAGAGAGGGGAAGTGATTTCAGTACAAATAAAAAAAGAAGACTTGTAATGCAGGACAAGTGAATCCTTCTTTAGGGCCTGAGTTACTCTGTGACATCTCCCTCTTAGTAACAGGTGCAACACTTGAAACTCATTTTTCTCCTGGATACCTGTTATTTCCCTGCTTGCCCACCTTAATGGTCATTCTTCTTGGATCCACCTCTACCCAAACTGGAATTTTCTGCTTTTTCCAGGGCCCTGTTCTTGTTCCTCTTCCATTGCTACTCAGCTGTTTTAATTCTAATCCATAATCTTACACATCCTAATGCTAAGCACGCTTCCATAAAAACATATTTTATTAGGATAATACAAACTGAGGCAGAAACTACAGAGAGGAGGGGTGTCATATGCCAACTTTAAATGAGCATTTATTACTTCTATTGTGTGCTTATCTCATGGTACCTACTTTCAAACATGGACTATTAATAAGAAAATATTTTGATTGAAAAATACATCAATATTTTGTTTTTCCATTAATGATATCAGAAATTAGAAAAATAACATGTAAGAATATCACCAAATGAAATCATTTTCTATTGTTCTGCGTACATCACACATGAATTATTCTCTAGTATGATTTCTTATGGTATAGAGGGGATTCTGTGCAAATTCCTAGACTTAAGGGCACAGTGCAGTATAATATATGATCTGAAAATACCATGAATGCTTAAAGGGAAAAAATATTACAGTACATGATACAGTTGCATTGGTCCTCCTCCAAATACGCCCCCCCCCCTTCTTTGGACACATTTCCCTCATCACACTCGCTACTTTCTGAAGTAGTTCCGCAAGTGCTTTTTTGTGCTTGTCTTGTGGTCATTTTGACTTTAAGAAAGAGCCACTAGACAGACAGTGCCAGATTCAGGGAATAAGGTGCATGAGGATACACAGTAATGTTCTCATGAGCCTGCCTTTGTGTTGGCTATTACTCAATAGTAGCATTCACTATACTTTTTTTATTTTTAATCTTGTAAAGAGGAAATTGAAAATTGCTTGAAAAAGTAGCAAGAACAACGGGATAAGTCTATTGAGGGAGTTGGGTAGGGATTAATGGCAATGTGTCTTTGAGTGTAATATTTTAATTTAAATATTCATGGTGTATTTGGATCACATCTGGTATTCAGTAATAGCCATGAAATGTTACCAAATACCCCAGGTATATGTACCATGAAAAACTGAGTACTTGCATGTTTGTCCTTGCAAATATCTTAAGAGATAGTCTTAAGAGAGTAATTGAAACAGTAAATTCCACAGTATAGCATTGATTTTCTCAGAAAAACAGCTTCTCATTCCTCTCAAAATGGAAACTTCTGGAGCAAAATAACTGCATCTTTATGATGCAGTGAAGGTGAGGGAGAGAGACATGCTCTTATAAACTGAGATCTCAATCAGGTGAAATGTGTGGGGCAAGTTCTGGATGCCATAGAAAAAGAGATGCTTGAGGCTGGGGAGGAAGGATACATAGTACAGCTGTGTTCCTGCAACCAAGGCTCCTGTGGAAACTGAAGTTTATGAGTATTGTTCAAAGAGCTCTAAAGTCAGACAATGTAGATACTTAAACTAGTGCTATGGGGTCATGGACAATTATAAAAAGAGTCATTGAAGGGCTATACCCAGCTATAAGAAAAGGACAGGGTGGGAATTTAGACTAATCAGCTCATCTGAAGAGTATTCCAGGTATTAAAGTGTTTCTCTACATGCAGAAGTCTTGTCTTGTCAGAAATAAGTAGATACAAGACACAATTGAGGGTAAGCATGGTGCCAAAAGCCTGTATGAAAGCTGAGGCAGGAGGATCATGGTGAGGAGGCTCACTGAACCACATGGCCAGAACCTGTTTCAAAAACAAAAACAAAAAATACTTAATTGATCTTTCCTTCCCTCTTTCTTCCTTTTCATCATATCCTTTTAATCAATATTTAATGAGTGTGAAAGTCTATTGTGTTGTCAGGCACCAGAAAATAGACCATTAAACAAAACAAAATAGAATCACCATTCACAATGCTTCTGGGGCCAGAAAAAAACAAAAACTAATTAATAAGACAATGTACCTTATAACAAAAGCTACAAAGAGTCAGGGTAAAAATGTGTAATGAGTAGGGGAGTGTAGGTAAGATAATCAAGGAGGGCTTCTGAGTTGAAACATAAAAAATAATATACACATGCACATGCTCAATATGAAATACTTTCCACTAAGAGGAGCAAAAACCCTAGGGGCCTCCATCCCTATCCAGCAGCTCCTGCTTCACCTTTGCAGTGTGTCTAGTGACTCCTTCAACCCGTATTTTCTCCTTTTCTTTCTTGTTGGTCTTCTTTGGCAAACTATATGCCAACCAAGATGTAGAAAAAGAGAATAACCTAAACTACATGGAGATTGTCACAGATACTGTCTGTGCCATACACTAAAAAGGACATAGTATGATTTCAAAGATATGAGGCTAGTATTCTCCCAGAAACCTGATATGAGTCACTCAATTATTAATGTAAAGACTTGGTCAAGTTTCATCAGTTTCCTCATGTAAGGTATATCCCCCATGAGAATGACAAAGATATCTTCCAGCAAGTCCCTGAAATTGCTCTTTTGTGTTCCTAAGACTCCTCCCATATCAAAGGGACATGGTAAATGGACAGTTGTGAAAATATCCAGAAAAATATAATCAGAGGGCCACTGTGGATTGGGAAAACTATTGTTATCTGTAGAAACTTCTTCCTGTCTCTATGTTGTCCACTATTTTTGGAATGCTGTGAAAGAGAGAAATAAAGAAAGAAAGAAAGAAAGAAAGAGAGAGAGAAAAGGAAAGAAGTAAAGAAAGAAAAAGAAAGAAAGAAGAAAGAAAGAAAGAGAGAGAAAGAAAGAAAGAAAGAAAGAAAGAAAGAAAGAAAGAAAGAAAGAAAGAACAAGGAAGGAAGGAAGGAAGAAAAGGGAGGGAGAGAAACGAGGAGGGAAGGAGGGAGGGAAAGATGGGTGTATAGATAGAGATAAATAGATAGACAGATAGATATACAGACAGATAGATTAAAGCAAGCTAATGATGTCACTGCTATGTAACTTATAAAATCCTCTCCCTGCATTAGAGAGCGAAGTGGAATCCTGTAGCTGAGCAAGGCACCACTGAATATTTTGACTATTCTCTGGCAAATAGCTCTCTATCCTTTCATCACTGGACATTCTGAGAGGCACTGTTGTTAACTATCAATAGCAGCTTTGTAGGATTTACCTTGCACTTACTGAGTACACATCCCTGCAGGAGTTTCCAAGCCAGCAGTACTGTTCAGTATGTACCTGACCCCATCATGTAGGATGTTCTGAATTTATTGTTCCACCTGTATGCGCTTCTTGTTAACCTTCCCTCATTGATAACAATTAGTACTATACCTCTCTCTATTTCCTGTTAGGAAACCTTAACCAAACTTTCAGAATTTGTCACTAGATATTTTCTTCAGTCCCTCTGTAACTTATTCTACTACCTCAGTACACTGAGCTGTTGAAAAAACACAAATAATAACACAGAAATATTTGTAAAGTTACAATCGGCCCTATGTATGTCTATAATTTATGTATGCACAAATTCAACCAACCTCAGAGCAACAGTATTTGAAAAAAATGCAGTATCTTAGTGAACATGCTTGTTTTCTTAATATTCCCTAAACAACATATTTCATCTGCAAATGGAATTCACATTGCATTATGCATGATGAGCAATGCAGAAATAATTTAAAGTTTATGGGAGGATGTGTGCAGGTTATTTGCAGAAATGCCATCATTTTATATAAGAGAAGTGTGCATCTGTGGATTTTGGTATCTGTTTGGTAGGCACTGGAGGAAATATCTATAATAGACACTGATAGACATTGAGTGACTATTGTTTAATGTATTATAAAGTAAAAACCTGATATTTACTTTAGGTAAAGAATTCTAAAACTCAACAACAAAAACATAATATAACCCAGTTTTAAAATGGAAACTGACCTAAATGGACTGTTCTTAAAAGAAGATGGACAAGTGGCCAATAAGTACATCAGGGAAATAAAACTCAAAACTACAATTTGATATGTCCCATTCAGTAAGAATTGTGATTATCAAAAAACTAAAGACAACAAATAATAGAGATAAAGTTATCTTTCCTTACTGTTCTTGTCAATGAAAACTATTACAGTCATTATGGGAAATAGTATAGATGTTCTTTGTCAGAAAAATCAAAACTAGAACTGCCATAGGATCCACCAATCTCACCACTGGCTATGTATCCAAAGGAAAGAAAATCATTAAAATCTTCATCTCTATCAGCTGATAGATATGTATATAGCATACATGATGGAGTATTATTCAGCCATAAAAAGAGTAAGATCATTTGCAACAACATGAAGGTAACTGGAGATCATTTTACAAAGCGAATGAGGCTCAGAAAAAAAAAAAAAGCAGTTTAGAAGGTACACTTAGAGCTGTGGAGCCAGTCCCACTACACTCACTTGGAGTTGTCTCCTCCCTCTCTGGAAATGAGAATAATAAGGAATCAGGAAATTGCTACAGCTCCAGCCCAGGGGTATTATATGTTAGATACAATGGCATGACTTACAATGACCTTTTCTCACCTAAATTTCATTAAAGACTCATACATAGGAACCACATACCAAGGACATAATTGTAACCAAGTCGATTATAGGCATGGCATAGGCAGTAGATATGACTGAGATGACTCAGCACCCTGTCAATCATATCCTGAAAGACCTGATGAGAGACACCCTAGACAGGGCACACAGTTTTCAAACTCTACCTTATCTCCACTCCTTTCCCTGCTGTAGAACACCACTTCTCTTTCCGTCTGTGTCACTGTTTAGTTTCTACTGGCAGGAACCTGCTGGTTCTGAGGATGGCTTCTCTCACCAATTTCAAAAAAATTAGTTGTGTTTCTTCCTTATCATCATGTATACACCATACAATCCTTTATTCCTCATATACAATAACCTGGAATCTATCTCCTGGAATGTGTCTCCATCATGCATTACATCAAATGCATCAGATAATCCATGCATATGTAAAATCTAAAAAAGGGACTTTATAGAACTGGTAGAGTGAGCTACCAGAGGCTAGGAAAAGTGGGCTTGGGCAGTACTCTGAGAACAGGTAGATCAAAAGGTAATAAATGAGTTCAATAGAAGTCAGAAGTTCTAGTGTGTTTTGGCAAGGTATGTTTTGCAGCACCAGAAGAAAAGATTTGGAATGGTTTTACCATGGTGAAGGTTTGAGGAGATAGTTATATTTATCCGGATGTAAAATTACCCGTAGTCAAATAAGATACTTCATTAATGTGTGAGATTATAAAGTTTTTATGTAGCAGTTAAAAATAAACAACGTGAAGGATTTTATTACACATTAAATGAACACATTGAATAATAAGTCTTAAGAAATTCTAAGTCTTCCTGATTTGGGAGACTGTATACAGGGTCTGGAGACAGAGGCAGACAAAGACCCTGGATATATTCTTTCACTATCCTTTTTTTGCAAGTCTCCCCTTTGTTCAAATTGTTCAGACCTATTGCTGGGCTCAGATGCTGAAGACAATACAACATGGACATGGGATTTGCCTGCAGGAAATGACAATCTACTGAAAATATTCAAAGAATCGAGACCTCTCTGTAGTTTTAGACAGACATTAGATTCCCCCTATTTCTTCTGTGTCTGATACACCAGGATGGAGGTTCTTTGCCTTACACAGTACTTTCCTACTGGCTCTGAGGTGGGGAAATTCTTGCTCAGGATGCAGTGCAATTACACATACTCACACTGGTCCTGCTGCAGCAAAGGAGTGGTTGTAGGAAAATTTTGAAAAACTGATGAAGTAACTCTTTTAATAATAGAATTTATTATCTTATTTCAGAAAGTATTCTTATTTTTATGCAAGATTCTGCCTTTGTTTTTAATCAATCCTGTTCCCCTTGAGTTACTCTGTAATTTCTTTGTTTTTTAACTGTCTGGTTTCTTAAAGAATTTTCTCTCACTGCTTCTACCTTTTCTCCTCTATTAACTGCTCAATTTATTGTATTCTGTTTGCAGCCCCAGTCTTCTACTAACCATGTTCCTGAAGAGTTATATTCTGTACGAAGAATTTTTTTACTTCTTTCTTTGCCCCTTCCTATTTCTCTTCTTTCTCCTTCATTCAATTTACCATGAAAAATAAAAGTCAAGCTATTGTCTCTGGTATGAATGCCAGACTTTTTTTTTTTCTCATTGTTCCTACCCATTTTTTCAAAATTTTGTTTATCACAGCCACTGTCACATATGAACATGCATGCACATATACAGTTAATATAAAAATCACTACCACATCACAGCTAATTAGTAAGTTAAACATCCTGGAGAAGAATTGCCTCAGTCAATAGCAGTATATAGTGCCTCAAATGTTTTGAATGAAAAAGATTTTCAGAATTCCATAATACCAAATTCGCTTGTAATACTGAAATGACTCCTGTCAAGGCGACACTGAAATTGAACACAGATTTTATCCTTGGAGCCCAACACTTGGATACTAACACTCTCTAGAATCATTCATAATTAATTCTGGCAGGAGAAAGAAATATAGCACCATTTAGGAATGCAACAGATGGAAGTTTGTTTCACTTCTCTAAACTAGAACAGTTAGATGATCATATTTTAAAGTCAAACCTTGTGTTAGGAGGATTTCTTAGATTCCTTGGATTTGGGGAATTTATGAACCATAACTAAGTTCAGATTTAGATGGATATAAAAACATCCCCTCATTCTATACCAATGAAAATGAATGTTTTTCAGTAGTCCTGTTGAAGTGGATATATATTTGCTAACATTTCACTAGGAAAATTGTGTATTACTTCTCTAACTTCTAAGTGTATTTATTTAATTCTTTCTTTAAAAACTGTACATTGTACTATATATAAATATAAAAATGCACCTTTTAAATTATAATATCTCTGTTTAAAAAATAAGAAAGTATAAGAAGAAAGAGCTTAATAGCACAAAGTTTGTCTCTGAAGATACCAGACTAAGGTATACAGATTGGGGGTTTCATAGTTAGCAATGCTTGTTCTGAATGCCAACACTTTCAGAGGCTGAGTTAAGAGGATGGTAATTCTATGCCCAGCTAGGTGACTTAATGAGATCTTCCTTCAAAAATAAATAAAAAAGGGTCAGGGATTTAGCTCAGTGATTCTGGCATCACCCTTGCAAGCTCAAGGGCCCAGGTTTGATACCCGGTAACTGCATACAACAATGCCGGGCATGGAGACTCAAGCCCACCAGCAATCAGAACCACATACCACAGTGCCAGGTGTGGAGGCTCACGCCTTTAATGCCAGAATTTGGGAGGTAGAGGCAGGAGGATTTCTGTGAGTTCAAGGCTGAGCTCATGGCTAGCCTGAACTACAAAGTGAGACCCTGTCTCAAAAAAAAAAAAAAAAAAATATATATATATATATACACACACATACACACATTAATAAATACATAAAATAAGTAAATAAAAACACTGGGATGTAGCTCAGTGCAAAGGCTCTGAGTAATAGATTTGAAAAATATATCTATAGTCATTTTAGGAACAGAAAATGTAAGGAATCAAAAATGCAGTCAGAATTTAAGCAGGGAAATATGAAAATAACCACTGAGTAGGAAAATAAAATGTCGAAACATAATATGGAAGAATTAGTTCACTTGGAATATATTTATTTTAGATATATATATGCCATCTACTCTAATGAATTCAAACAAATTTCCCTGAATATCTTTGGAGCTAAGAAAACAGACCTGAACTGTGACCTTTATATCTGCTTTTGTCTCTCTCTCTCTCTCACACAGGCAAACACACTTTTAGGATCATGAGCAAGCTAATGTTTGTAAAAACTTGAGAGTGGCTAAATTACTGGGGGAGAGTAAATAGCACACTTGGCCATGGGTCAACATCAGGTTTCTAAATAATGCTGATGGCTAAACTACTTCTTTGAAAAGTAGCAATGAGGGCTGGGGATTTAGCTCAGTGGTTCCAGTGCCTGTCTTGCAAGCACAAGGGCTCGGGTTCCATTTCCTAGTAACCACATACAATATTGGGCATGGAGACTCACGCCCATCAGCAATCAGTACCACATACCACAGTGCCGAGTGTGGTGGCTCACACCTGTAATCCCAGCACTTGGGAGGCAGAGGCAGGAGGATTGCTGTGATGTGAGTTTGAGGCTGAGATCAGGGCCAGCCTGAACTACAAAGTGAGACCCTGTCTCAAAAAAAAAAAAAAAAGTAGCTTTGAAAATCATTCCCAAAAAAAGAGAGTGAAAGGGATCAAATGATAAAACTAAAAACTGAAGAGAAACTTTGATTCAATTGTCAATGGCTTCAAATTCTGGACAGCCGCAAAATCTAGAAAAGCAACTGTGACTTCCACAGAAAACTCTCTCAGGGGTCGGAGGATGAAATAACAGGCTGGGGAAGAAGCACAACAGACACCAGAAATTCAGCTGACACAGGAGGGTCACGTCTTCACAAGGGACAAACATTTACAAAATTATTATCATTTATACACTTTATAATTTAAAGAGGGAATATATTTGTAGAGCTTTATACTCTTCAGGAAAAGTTCTGCCTCAGGAGGAAAAATTTGATACATAGAAAAATGAGAGAAATTGACCATGGCTCCAAATGCACGCAAAGAGAATGTTATTTAAGTCAGAGATAGAAGGGCTACTGTCATTACAACAGCATTATTTTCCTAAATCCATCAGGTTTCTCTTAACAATGTCTATTAATGCAAAAATAGGACTCCTATCTTCTAATCTCTGTACACTGATACAGTCAAGGAAAAATAAAAACCAGTTCTGGAATAAAACACTGGGGCAGAAGCTACTCTCATGGGAGACAGTATATTGATTAACTGTGATGTAACAACTACCATGAGCACCAAGCAATGAAACTGGACATTGAAGAGAAGTTTCAATACAGCTGTCAATGGTTGTGAAATCCACCAAATTAGCACCTATGGCTAGTTCATCTTATTTGACTTACTTATTCAAAGTTCTAGCACTCTTCTTCAGAACTTCAAAATGCAATGGTCTATCAGTCTGAAGACAATATTTTTCTTCTCTGAGGTTGTCTCATTATGGGTAAGCTAAGAGTAACCAAGTTCAAATGAACCCCCACAATGGTCTTGTGGATTCTACTTCAACAGGAAATCTCAAATGAAAAAGTGCTGTCTATTCCCTGAGCTGCTGTGCCAGGCGCAGTGGTCTGAATCAGTGAGCCAAATGCTTGGGCAGATTCATTTATCATAACTGAACTTTTAAAACTCAATAAAAGAGTCATTGTTATATTTTATAAACCTCATTTTCTTTTTAAATCAAGAATTAAGATATCTTCTGCAATTTAAGCAAATTGTAGGTGAAAGACCTACCTTACAATTGTACAGAAAGTTCCATTTAGGATAACATTCAATAATAACCTTCATTCACAGTGGCTAATTTTACATCTGAACAAATGTAATATCCATCATTACAAGGAGTCCGTGCCTCTACTAATTTTATTCTAAAAAAATCCTTTCAGAATAGTTTTTCTAAGTATCACAGGAGTTGCCTGGCAACTGTTAAGAACAAATGCAAATAAAGAGTGATGATTTAATAAAGAACTCAGACATAATCAAAATCTTGTAAAATGAACTCAGTTCCAACTTTATTCAGAAAAAATAAATACTATCCTTTGAGATGATTTTAAATACAAAGAAATACTAACATACTGTGATTCAGCTACAGTATAATTAATTAAAAAAAGACCTGGAAACAGGAAAACAGCAGTCAGTGAAGCATTTTAGATGTTATTCCCCCTACTACGATGTAGTATGTTCAGCTATTAGATGTCAAGGCTCATTAATTTGTTAGAGTCACTAGCAACATACTTCAGAAATGTGTCCAGAGATGTGGTGAAACAAGTAAGAAAATTATATTTTACCTATCATGAGACCATAGAACCTTTAGAGGCTTGAGAATTTAACAGACTCACAAGGTTTTTTTAAAAGCATTAAAGAACTCATATACATTAAAGACATGGCGAGTGACCAGTCATCAATGAATAGCATAAGAAAAGGAAACAGAGCCCAGTCTTTCCGAAGATACAAACATATATACATGTATATATATTATATATACGATATATATTTTATATATTATATAATATATATTGTATAATATTATATAATTATATATTATATAATATATATGTGTGTGTGTGGGTGGGTATATATATATATATATATATACCCACCCACACACACACACAGAGGTTCAAAATGAAGGTCAGGAGTGTCAATTCTTTGTTATTCACAAAGAATATTTTGGTTTCAAGTGATAGTTAACTATTTAAGAAAGAGACAAAATTGACTTATTGGATTCTGAGCTGTGTCATACAATCACAGCAGATGAAAGATTTGGCATCTTGAGGAAAGCACAAAAGACTCCTAAATGTCTTCATGACTTTCTCTTCATCTAAGGTTCTTCCTGCAGTTTCTTCTTTCTAATATACCTTTCTCTAAACAAAGCCAATCTGACCCCAGGAGGCACTTTTCAAAGTCTCAACTTCAGAATACAGTTTTTCCCTCTTAAATATCACTTGAGAAATCTGCAGGAAGATCTTATATTAGCCAGGCTTGACTCAGGATCTCATGACAGAATCATGGGGCCGTGGTGTTGTGCCCATGGCTGGCTGTTCTCAAAGAAACAGGACAACTGAAAAGGAAGAGTGACAGTCCTCCAAAAGGAATAAAATGGAAAATCGCTAGGCTAGGCATAATAACGAAGGACAAAAATGTGCTCAGCTTCTGAATTTCTATTTTTGCTTTGGCATTTTATGTGTAGTATTTTCACATATATTCAAGCACTTTATTTAGATCCCAGCTCTACTTCTATTTTAATGTGCTTCAGTTTTCTAATTATTCTTTATTTTGTTTAAGGACTAGAAAATTACAAAAGATGGCATGAGAGACTCAGGGGTCCAAACTTTTGTCCAACCTGAGATCCATGCTTTAAGATCACAAAACCACTTTCTAGAAACTAATCCTCACTTAACAAAAGTTAGAGATAAATCTCACTCATCTTTCTGACACAAGTTGAGGCCTGATGGAGCAAGTCATGTCTTCTCATTCTGTCTCTCAGATGTGCAGTTCATTGACTCCGACTCACCTGTCAAGAGTGTGGAGCAGCTGGTCTGAAACTTCCGGCGAGACTTCTAAACCACAGGAGTTAGACAGTAGTTGACAGCCAAATAAAATGCAGGGGTATTTTGAACAAAATGAATTGAACTCACTTAGCATATTAACTTTCCCTTTTAGAGTCACCGGCTTAAGTCATGTTTGCATCACTTTATAGGAAGTGAAATGCTGTTTGTGGGAATCTGTACCTGTCAGTTGCCAAGCTCACACCTGAAAGAGATGAACTACCTCATTGGTACTTTGAGGGACAACTTAGAAAAGGAGCTTTGGATTAATTCACAGTGCAGGATATAAACTAAAGAGTGGAAAAGCTGAAAAATACTGCTTTTAATTCCAAAATGTTTTTATTTTCCTAAAGATGGGCACATTCAAGTTTTGACCATTCCTAATAATAAAAAATGAAAAGTTATTGTCCAAAAAGTGTGTAAATCTTCAGACAAATCCTTCCTGGTTTTGACTACTTTCTACGTCCCTGACTGACTCTTCTTTGAATAATCCTAAATCCTTTCACATGAGCAGTTCCAGGCCCTCACCTCTCTGTGCTCTGTCTAATCTGTCAAGCTTACTTTCTAAAAGCCATCAACAACACCCCAAGGGCAGGCTGGCAACTTTCCCACTCTTTGCTTTGCTCCCACTGACATGCATGGAATATCCTTTCATCTAGTACTTCTTGATCGGGGAGGCCAGTTAAAATCCCACCATTTTTGTAAAACTTTCCAGTATCTCTAGTTGGCCTTCATTTCCTCATTTTCTGCCTCCTATTTGGTAGAACTACACCGTCTTCTACTTATCCGGAGCATTTCTAAAAACATTTCACTATATTACACTTGATACATGATATCAGTATACTCTACCACTATTGCACATCCCATATCCTAGGAAAGGTTCTATTTTTGTGACTTAATTTCTTGTCTAGTTGTCAGATTTCCATGAGACAATGTCTATGCACTCCGAAGTGTGGCACTCAGGTCGTAGATAACAGAAAACTATAAAGCTGATGCATTTCATAGTGAATTGAACTATTTAATTCTGCTCACAGCTAAAATCTTCAAGCCAAAGAATATCACATCCTGTATCCCAAATGGAATTAAAGTTGTTTCAGCAGTTTCTCTCATCAATGAAGTTTTGCTCAGAAAAAAGATAAAAACTAAAAACTATGTTGCTCTAATGCAAATCGTGCCATCAGGAGAGCAGTCCCACAGTTTCTTTGGGAGAATCTGAAATTTAAAAGCTCTCAGGGCTGCAGGAACTATACATTCCATTTATTTTTCTCTGTTATTCTTGGTAAAAGGAGGAGAGGACACTTACATAACATGCTTCTCTATACCTACCAGCACTCCTCAGTGAAACCCACTATGTATCAGATAGTTATCTGTTGTGTGTGATAAAGTAATTCTAGTTCTCTCCAAAACTTCAGCTTGTCATATACCGGAATATGCCTGGGAGGTGATATGGACTTTGATTTATTGCTGTGTTAGCTGGGAGTACACAATGTGAAGTGAGACTAAATCTCATGAGATGTTTAAGAGTTAAACTACTAAATGAGACAGCATCAAGATAGTATTGCGTAGGCATTCTAGAATACTGCAATATCATATTCCTGGCTTAGTACAGGATATGTACTGGAGAATATATGGACAAAATCTTAAGGGAACAAATATTGAAGGTTAAGTGTACAGTGATGAGCAGCAAGACCACTACCAAGACTTAGAGAACTTTCAGTGGGGAAGAGAGATCTCCAACATGACACCAGGAAGCCGGACAATGAACTCCAACCTTCTAACATTCCATTATAGATTTTGCAAATATATTTAAACTAGTACAAAGGTTTCTAAAAAAGCATCCAATCCTACATATTGAAAATTTTCAAGAACAATTCAAGGTCAGAAGCATGATACACAGGTTTCAAGACCGGAGCCCACTGTATACACGTATAACATTGAGGCTTTGAAAATGGAAGTATTTTAAATAGACGACAATTTTTAAGTGATCTGCCAAATACTGACAAGTATCAAAAAATGTAACTACTGCTCATTCTAGATGCATTTGAAAAGAATGAAGGAGCCTGTGAGGCTTTTATTTTCAATGATTCTGTCACAGGAAAGATTAACAGTGCACACTTTGCTCACTGCTGTTTTCACAGCTAGCATTTTTCATATGCCCAGAAATCTTCCAGAAGCTGTCAGAATCAAACTTAAATTGTAGAGAGCAATGCTTTACATCCACTCTTGGTAAAAATAAATGAAGCACCTAAACATTCCATTGGCTACACAGGGCCAGATTGAGCAGCTCTGGTATTTGGAGTAAGCATCCCATGAGAACACCAACTAAGGCTCACACCTTAGACAGGCTTTCAATGATGTTCAATTCTTTTAGATTCAGAAAAAATACTTGGTTTCCTTTGAGACAGTATAGTTGAACAGACTTCCTCTTCTATGTGCTGCTGGCCCTTTGGGGAGTCCAGGCCACAGCAGATGAGAATGTCACTTTCACTGTAAGAAGGAGAATCTGGTACCCTGGAGAAGAGAACTTTAACTACCACAAAATTTTAATAACTCAGATTTACCTAAAATAAGAAAAAGTGAGCTGGTAATGGCACTGGGTATGGAAAAGGAAAGAGCAGAGCACAGTTGAAAAGTAAACTTTGATATAAGTACTTCGTGCCTTTCAGACTGATAAATTTATTACTATATAAACATGTTTAGTTCTCCCAACCATGGTAAGATGAACACTGCCTTCTACCTGCTTGTCAGTAAAGTATACAGACTCAGAGGTAAGCTGTCCAGAGTTTGGTTATTAAGCTAAGACTTGAAACTAGGTCATTTGTTCTTAATACTGTGTCTTTTCTGTCTAAATTACCAGGTTTCCCAGGCTTTTGGATGATGGTATGACAAGAACTTTAAGGTCAGACAAACAGTCTGGTTGTTTGGCAAACATCAGTAGCAGGAGCACTGACAAATAAACACATAGGTCATAGGGGCAATATTACAAATTGTGACAGTGCACCTCTAAGTGGAGATCCAGGGAAACTGGGAGCCTAGGAGGTCCTGCAGCAAACAAGAGACAATAGCTTAAAAGTCAGCAAAACATTTGGGTAGTGATTACACAGGCAAAGGCAACAGACTCTCATAGAGAGACTGTGATCGGCTGCTTCTTCCCCAAGATCACCCCAAGGCAGATTGGACAGGCAAGGTTTCCAGAGCAGCCCTCCTCCACATCTGAGCAGTGCTGTGCCTTCTCTGACCAATAGTTCTGCAAATGTGGCTCTAAGAACAGGTCAGAGAAGCGCCATGAAATCTTAGAATTCTGTGTTTGGAATCTGCTCAGAGGAAATATGCCTACAGAGCCTTGGAGGAGCCATAATACATACAAACTGAAGGTGGCAGCCCACACCAGGATGACCTTCCCAGCACAGCATCATGGTGGAGCCATCTGCATGGCTTATCTGAAAGCTGGTTGTGTGTGTAAAGGGATCAGGCAAAAGCATGGTAACTGTAAATAGTTTTGATTGAGTGACCGACTGACTGGCCAACTGACCGACTGATTGACTGACTGACTGATTTTGGGGACCCTGAGATGGAGTCCATGCTAGTTACATCCTCTCTCAGCTACAGTCCTAGAACTTTCTATTCTGAGACAAGATTATACCATTTCCCAGTCCAGCTCCAAACTTGTGACTTTCCTGCTTCAACCTATCAAGTCTTATGGGCAAGCACTTGTTTTCTATTCATCATCATTTGTTCTGCTATATCCTGTCATGGCTTTCAGCTATGTACATGGACCATTTAGACTGAACATGCTAGTTAAGCATATTACATACTTTGTCACTACACTGTGAAATTTACAACTCTATTTAACTGTCCATTGGGATAAGGGAAAACAGATGACTAAAAAATCCAAACAAAACCAATAAACAAAGTAGCTGACACTACTTGGATCACAGAAGAGCCATTCCAAAAGGCCCTATGAAAACCGTGAAGTGATAAAAAATGTTAAGGCCTGTTATTCTCTCAAACCAAATGGTGGCTTGTTTTATAGCAACAGTTAAAATATACAGAGATCTGGTCAAAGAACCTGCAGCAGACATTAGATCCTATTTTTTGTGAATACAGGGATAAACTAGTGGTAAGATTCCAGCTTGGAAGACTTGGGTACAGAACAAAACTTTGGAAAATAAGCAACAAGCAAGAACATATGTTTCTATACCTTTTGTGAAAAGTAGAAGTGGTCCTAGGATTAAAGTTATAAGCCCAATAGCAGGCATGTGTTTAGGGAAAGGGTAGAGAGCATGACCTAATGTTTGAAGTGTTCATGGATTTAAATGTAGAACAAGGAAGGGGTGTCCCGAGGGAAATTAATCATGGCAGTTTGAATTTTGTTCCAGAACATATGTGAAGTATCTATGGAGCATGGAGTGAACTTTAACTTTTAGAAAAATCTGATTTATTTATAGTGGCTGCCCAGAGAAATGTGGACAATGAGGCAGCAGGTAGGCTTGGTAGGAAAAACTGGGGCACTGGCTTGATGTCTTTATCAAAGCAAAAAATTCTACTCAATATTCCTCCCATGTATTTCCTTAGCATCCTGGTCAATGTGATGAATGACAACACTATAATGTTTTTCTCACCCAAAGGCCAGAATGAAAGCAAGTACAACATACCTGTGCTGCTTTGCAGAACACAGGGTCGGTTACTGATTATCGATTAAGAAAGGCTCTAGAGGGCGATGTGAAGTTGGTAGTCCAAACTAACTTGCAGTGTTAAGGAAAGCACTTGACTTTCCCCTTCTATAACCAAAGGGAACCAAAGCTTCTGAATGAGGTATGAGGACATATGAGAAAACTCAAAAGAATGTGTGCTTTGTAGACTCAGACCACCACATGTGCATTGATAGTCATTAGAATGTGTTTATGAAATTATATTCTCTTCTCATTTGGGTTAATCTTATTCCATTCTTAGCTCTTTATACCCCATCTATCATAATTATGATTTGATCCCACATTATAAGGAAAAAGTCCATTCTTTCTTTTCCTCAGTTTTGTTCCTGAGGTAATAGACTTAAGAACCTCCCATCACACTGGGTGGATTTGTCTGGAGCAGTGGCTCATGCCTGTCATCCCAGCACTCAGGAGCCAGAAACATAAGGATCAAACCTCAATAGGTATTTCTATAATGGCGTAGCTTAGATGTTAAAATATTCTTCCTTTTGTTAGATGATTTCTAACTACAATTTTAAGAGCAACAATTGTCTCATGTACAGAAAATTTCTAACACTTGGTCTATCTCTTGTACAAGGTTAATCTCTTTTGGTTTTACAAAGACAAAACATTTTCAAAGAAATTTTATTATTATCAAACTTTAACTGAAGAGATACTGTTTCATCCAAACTGTATAAAAGTTTTAGTTACTTAGACATTAAAATTTACACAAAGAAATAATAAAAGATAACACAAGAAACAATTTTTACCCAACATTTGTCTTTAAAAATAGTGTACGAGAGCTGAACTCCTAAGTGTATAAAAGAGAATAAAAACAATTTAGTGCTTTGAGAAAGTAAGAAAGGAAAGGAAAAGAAAAGCAATGAAAAACAAAAGTTAAAAATGTCTCTGGCTTAGTGAAACTGGGGTAGCAGTTCATGGATTACAGTCTACAGTCAGGCCATAGTACATGAACTGGTCAAGAATTATATTATTCTACCTCTCACTTAAATGAATTCATTTTATTCTCATGTTTGCCAAGTTAATATCTTCATTTTGTGTAACCTGCAGCTTTTTACACCTGACTAATGAAGAGTATAAACACAGAAATGAGATACTCAGTGTCACATGAATACAATAATACTTTAAAAATGATGAAGACAATGAAAGGCAAGCAGTTCCCTGGAGGAAGGTAAGAGAAAATCTCTTCAGAAATAAGTGAAAAGTTATGGTCTTAACCTCCTTTAAAAGTGTTCATTTGAATAGGAAAAGATCTGTTAGAAACTGTATGAAGTTATTTTGGAGACAGTAAGATTACTCTAAGTTGTTTTTTCTCAATAAAAATGGAAGCATGTAACTGACTGATACTCATAACAAAAGCATTCCATACATCAATGCCAATTCCTTTGGTCTTGGCATAAATGTCTCAGTATTACTTTCCTTATGCACAAATCTTCATGGAAGAAGAGGAATTCAGTCACCTTAGAAGAACAAACTTTAGTATGTTGAACTCTTCAGGGGTTATGAAGCAATGAAACAAGCTCAGTGCTGATTTGGTATTCATGCCCAGGGACACACAAAAAATATGGCAGGCTAAATGATCATCAGGAAGTTAGCCTGAGTAAAGACTGAACATAATTTGACTCACATTCCCTTCAATTTTTTTATTAACATGTTTGAGAGAAAGACGTAGAATGAAGTCATATGTACATACCAGCCTAATTGGCACAGTGAGATGGCTCGAGGGATCCCTGCAGTAACAGGGCCATCATAAGAGTGGAGAAGGAAGGCAATGCACATTGAGAAATTCCAACTTAGAAAAGCATTTTGGGAAATCCAATTTTGAAGTGGCGTAAATGCTAGTTACTTGTGTGGGAAAATTCATTCAAAACAATGTCCTAAGGTCTTCTGATGACAAAAATGGGACTGTTTTCATGAAGGAACTTACAGCATTAGTACTTATAAAAACTATTTAAGATGGAATAATTAACACAGAATCAGCAATAAACTGAAAGATGTCAGGTTAACTATGTGGATCAATTACACAGATTCCTAGAATAAAAAGAGACTTAAAGGCCCCTGCCCCATCTCTGTTCCAGCAAGAATCACTTGACAGCATTTATGACAAGCCTTCAGGTGGGGCCACCTCAACTGTAATTAAAAATAATGATTTGTTAAATTTTGGGACAGTTCTAATTACCCATTTTAATACTGACTGTAAGTTTTCTTCTTTGACTTCTATCCACATTTTCCAGTTGTGCCCAATAATCTGCTTTATTTTCTGAGGTATTCATTGATGTTCACAATAAGGCAAATTTTAGTTGTAAACCTTGGGCAAGTATTTAATTTATCTGTGCTTGGGCCGGGGATTAAGCTCAGTGGTTCCGGCACCTGTCTTGCAAACACAAGGGCCCGGGTTTGATCCCCGGTAACCACATAACAACACTGGGCATGGAGACTCACCCCAGAACCAACCAGTACCATACACCACAGTGCCGGGCATGGTGGCTCACGCCTGTAATCCCAGCACTCGGGAGGCAGAGGCAGGAGGATTGCTGTGATGTGAGTTTGAGGCTTAGTTCAGCGCCAGCCTGAACTACAAAAACAAGATCCTGTCTCAAAAAACCTAAAAAACAAAACAAACAGACAAACAAACAAAATTATCTGTGCTTTAGTTTCCTCATCTCTGAGGTGGAAAATATAATTTTATGTATTTCATGTGGGTATTGAGGTTGTTAAAAAGGTCAATTTTATCACATGCAATGTGCTTAGAATACTACCTGATGGTCACTAAGCACTCAGTGTATGTTTGTGGAATGAGTTAAGGACAGTTAAGAAAGGTATAACTGTAAAAATGGTTACTGGTACATTAGGAAGCATAGTTAGCATTCCTAAAGATTTGGTTAGGTTATTAAAATCAAAGAAAATCCAAAAAGTTAAAATTTACAATGATAAAACTTCTATACTAAAAATATATTTGAAATATTACATAACTTAGAAAGTGAAAATATGACTTAAACATCATAGAAATTAAACAAGTTGCAGTTTCTTGACTACAAATTATTTAAAAGTCAGCACAGAAAAATAAAACAAAATGTAGGAGCCAGTGACTTAGTTCCAGGGTGCTGTCCTTGCCTTGTAAACACAAGGTCCTCAGTTTAACATCCAGTACCAGTAAAAAAAAGAAAAAGAAAAAGAAAATAAGATGTATAATGTAAATTTCAATCACAGTGTTTATCTTTGGGAGTAGAGCTGAGAGATTTGAAATCTGGATGTTTCTTTTCATAAACTTTTCTATCAAATGAAACTCATGTGTGTGTGTGTGTGTGTTTGTGTTTTCCCCTTTTATATTGAGCATGTACATACTTATGTTATGGCTAATACAAAAATATTTTAACTTTTCCTTTAAAAAGTAAAGGAAATGCAATCTAAATCTAGATTAATAGAAATAAATGATTTTTTTGCTATATACTTTAAATCCAATAAACCAAATTATATTACCCTTTTCCATGCCAATTTGCAGTCTGTGTAGTTCTCTGAATAACTGTATTAACAGCATAGAATAAAATATATATTTTTAAATTAAAAAAATATATTACCTAAAATTAGGATAACACTACCAAAAATTAAATTTAAAAGTGATTAACATAAAAATGTAATGTTACAATTATACTGTAATTTTTTGGTAGTGAAAATGTCCCAAGCCCTGCCGTGGTTTATTGCTTGTATTTGTAATTGAACATGGGCTATATTTGAGAGATTAGGTTCTGAGATCAAGTTTTCACTTGATTAGAAACATACCACGAATTTCTGTGTATAAGGTCATCTAATCTTAGAACACTACTGAATGTATCAGCAGAGGTCAAGTATCAGCAGACACGGAGTAAGAGTTTGCAAATGAAGCCAAATGAGTGTGTGTCACTTGTGGGACAGACAGCCTGATGGCTGCCTTCAAATAAAAACCCTGAGCTTCCACTTGGGTCTGGACTGTTCTCTGCACTTGTCCATTTACTTTCACTGCCCAGGTTGGGGCTTCTCCCTCACCTGCTCTGTTCTTTCATTCAGCTTCTCTACAGGAGGAGCCCAGCGACAAGGACATTACCATGGTGGTAGGAAACAGTTTGGCCTTTTCTCTTATTTTATCAGTTCATTTCCACACTAATTACTGAGCTACTACTCTGCATATGAATGGGACCAGGGGCTGTGAGGACTAAAATGAAACAGAAAGCATTGCATACCAGTTAGCAGGGCTTTACTTTTGGAGTGTAAGAGGGAAAGGAGCAGTGTTTGATATATCAAATAATGATTTATTTGTCCATGCTCTTTTTCCAGAGGGTTCACATTAAGGGGGCAGGAAAGCACACCAGACAGAGCAGGCATAATATAACTTAGGAAAATGTTGGAAATGCACTTAGAACCAATACTAGTGAAACACAGCAGGATAGGTTCCAGTATCCAGATGATGCTGTAAAATCAAGGATAAAAATATTTTACTCTAATAGGGATAAAAACAGAGAGCTACAAATCTACAGATGAGGAAATGATAAACAAGGTCTGGAATAAAGAGAAATCAGGATGTTTTATTGGGTCTTACAGAAGAGTATTTCAACAAGTGCACATGAAGGGACATACTAGTCTCCTGGGAAGAGTCATGAAACTCACTGTGGCAAAGAGGACAGTAAGACACAACTGTAGAAATGGATGTGTGAGATAGTGACAGGCAGGGGAGAGAAACAGAGGGGAGAGTTGTAAAAACTGATTGGTACAGACATCTTTTGCCACACACACACACACACACACATACACACACACACACACACACACACACACACACACGCAAACTCAGAGGAAGACAATCAGCCAATATGAAAAGTGAAAGAGGTCTGTATCACAAAGGAGATCTCAGCACTGAATTTTCTTCTCCTAAGAAAGGAGATATTTAGATAACATTGTTTGGTTTTCATGTAAATTATGATGTAAAATCCCTCAATACCTCTTGTCCACGGATGCTTAGAGATCTGACCAAACACAAACATAGCAATATGAAATCAATACTTATATTCCCTTATCTCTTGATTTCCTACAGAAAATATAGGAAGTAGATATATACAAACTTTTTTTGTTCTCAAAAAGATCATACTCTTGGTTGAAATAAATAGAACGCACAGTGTAAATTCTGAATTGTTTCCCTGATGTGAGTGTAAATGTGGACCAAAACAGATAACTGATACTGTGAAATAGGAGGAAAAAGTTCAAAGGGGAAGGAGAACTGAGTAGGGAGTGTGGGGGGAAGGAAAGCAGAAAAATGAGCAAAGAAGAGAAAAACAGAAACAAAGCTTGAAACAAAGTGCACAGAGACGTAGAATATCATTTTGGACAGTACCATGACCTCTACATTTACCTTCTTTGTCACAGTCTGGGTTTCTCCCTCTCCCCTTCATTCCCTCATGCAGCTTCTCCACAGAAGGAGAGACCACAGGGCCATCTCCTGGGCGTGATGAGCAGTTCGCCTTTGTCTTATCAGTTCATTTCCCCACATGACTGAGCTGCAGTCATTTGCACGGGACCAATACAGCTACATTAAAACACCAGTGATCAAATGCTCCCAAGAACCTTATACTATGCTCATTTGAAAATTTTATATCTTATTTTCTTATTCCCTTAGAATAAAAGCAGTAGTTCAGGGAGAATATATAATATATCTGATTAGTAAGAAGAAGAGATCAGAGGGAAACCAGGTCAGTCTGAAATGTTCTTCAGGAACCTAAAATGAACCTCTGAAGGACAGAAGAAAGATAGACTGGAGTAAAGTGGGTGGGAGCAGACCAGGAAAAGAATGACAAGAAAAATGGCAGAATGACTTAGTTAATCAATAACAGATCACAGGCCTAGAGAACTGGAATGGATGGATGACTTGGCAAAGACAAAAAATGAAAAAAGAAAGCTATGTTATCAATAATATAAAAGTGGCCTCATGATTATCTTTCATTCAGAGATTACTCATTATAGCACCTACACTTTCAAAGCAACATTTCTGTTTATTCTGCATAACCAGTTAGAGTAGCTTTAATTTCACACTGATTGTTAACTCTCTGATCTACATACATTGCTAAAGAATGTTCAGAAAGTTTTGGGAACCAGATTTGAAGATCATATACAAGGATGAAGGAAAGTCTGTTGTTGGATTTCCTTTCACTTTGGTTTACGTTTTGTAAATGCAGTTTACTTGTTCTCAAGTTTAATATTAGAATGCTTTGTTTTGCTCCTGTTAAGTGAAAACCTTTTAGTTAATTTAAACTTGATTTTTAGTAAATTATTTCCAACTTAGTGATAAATTAATACAATAAAGAAAAATAGTTGGAGTTGTAAAGGTGTTAAAAAGACTCATTCTTATTAGCATTCCTTTTCATATTTACCTGACATAATGAAAACAAATGTATTTGTTTCCCCACTTAATATTTCATCACTGATGGCATTCTTATTTACTTACAGAGGCTTTTATACCTTGTTACACACATACTACTGTTCAATTTATATTTCTCAAAACTGAAATACAAAAGAAAGGTCTTATGGGACTTAGCTCAATAATCCAACTCCACTTAGTAATTCTGGAGTTAGCAGAATGAGCATGCTAATGAGGGAAGCGTATGTTTTTCGTTCTCTGCAACCCAGAACTTCTCAGATCTTCCCTTGGAGGGTGCCTTGGGATAACATGAATACTCCCCAGTAATTTTCGAGAATATATACCATCAGCTTACATTTCTAAAAAAAATTTGATTTTATCCCATATACCATATGCTAATTAAAAAGGAGGAAATCATAGTTCCATACAAAAATACTGCCCTAGCCATATCTGTTCAGTATTCCTCCATTCTCCTTCCCCATTCATACAATTTAACATAATACAAAAGGTAATCCAAAAGTTTCCTCAGGCAAAATTTTACTATATTTTATTCACAGGATTACTGTTTTCCTAAGTACTTAATCCTTGTTTTGATTAGAATACCTATTGGATTTTAGTCTAATTATAAATGTCTATGGCTGTCCTATTCATCTTTCAATAGCACAGCTCACTAATGTAGCATGTTTTGAGTCAAAGACAAAGAATTGGCAGTGCATGGGATGGCTTTTAGAAGTTCCTCAGGTGCAAAAGCACAGACTGCTTCATATTTTTATGTTCATAATGAAAAGTACAGAGATGGCCTTTTTTCTAAAGTGGAGACAGAATCTTGTGAGACAGTTCCACTTGACTGTAGTAGTAGGTCTTGTGTACTCAGTCTTTGTGCAGAAGTAGACACGAGAGATAGCATATCCTTCAATCCAGTGAGTCCTTTGTGTTCTGCCCCCAGTCTTTCATTTACAGCACAAAGGATCTTAATCCTAAAATCTGATGCTGACTGTGATTCTCCAAGTCCACCTCCGAGTTCTTGAAAGCCTCCTGAAATGCTCCTGTGAACAGTATCCTTTCCAGATCACCCAGTCTCTGCAGAGTCCTTCCATGCACCTCGGGCTGTGTGTTCACTTATAGTTAAGTCTTCTGATATTGTTAATCATAAGTTATAGTGGTTTTTTTTTTTAAGATGTAAGTAAACTTAAATCTGATAAATAGGAGAAAAGAGATCTGTTAGTGTTTCTAAAAAAACCTGCTGAATTTTACATGTTCAAATAAAAAGCTTCATGTTCTTTGCGCAATTAGTGGTGTAAGTGTTTAAGTGTATATTTCTGAAATATATGGAGTTGCTGAACATTTACAGCCTGAATTATTTTTCCACGATTTTCTGAAGTCTATCAATGTTCAAGAAATTAATGGATAAAATCAAGCCTCACTAACAGGATATAAGAAAGATTAGATGGAAAGCGCCTGTACATTTTATACAAAAATACCTGCAAGGTACATACTTATTGTATGTTCTGGTAACATACAATGCATCACCATCCTCCAGCATGGTTTCTGTCCTCCCTGTCTTAACTCAAGGCCTGCTCATTCTACTTCCAATCCCCTCCTTTTTCCAATGACACCAACCAACTGCACAGCACTGGATACTAGTTTGGCCTATGCAGTAATTTTTGATATGGAGCATTTTCTTATTTCTTCTGTATCCTTTGAGGTTCCCAGCCCAGTAATGAGTACTTGGTAGTGGACTGATCTAATTATTGTTTTGGTAGACTAAAAGAAATGTTTCAACCCTAAAAAGACCGAGTTCCTATCAGACATAATTTTAAACTCAAAAGAAAATTTGCACAATTTTTGGAATTGAAACCATACCATGTAACTATGTTTAATAAATGTTTGTAGCCACTTACAACAAACAAAAGACACAAAGAAAGAAGAAACCTTTCAGAAATCATTTTGAATTGGTAATTCTCAAGACATTTAAGTGCATACATTTAGTGCAAATTTAGATTCTGTTACTATGGCAATTTTTAATGTGAATTTCCATGGAGAGATGCCAGAAAGGTTTAAATGTTGCTATGTATCTATTTTATAACATCACACTAAATTTCTTATATAAAAACTCTATTAAACTACCCAAACCAAGTGCCTCAAAGTGACATGATTTCCTAATAATTATAATAATCAGTACCTGGAACTAATAAAAACTATTTAGTCTAACCAATCAAAACACTTCTTCAAAGATCAACTTGATGAATTCTAGCATTCTCCTGCCCTCCACACAATCTTCATTCTTCCTGTTCTTTATAGGAACTGGTCTTGTGGAATTCAATTTTGTTAAATGTGGTAATTTTTTCCCCATCTGCCACTGATCTGAATGAAACTGTTGGAACATTGAATTTCATGTCTATTACAGCTTTTGGCAACTTGGAGAATTCTGTTGTAAGATGTGCTAATTCCTTGATCTCAGTCATTTCTTACTAAAACCAATCTGAATGAGAAGAGTGTATTCCTATTTGGCCTTATGAAATACTCCTCAGTATTTGGTATGGTCCTTAATAAATGAATAGGCACACAGAAACACACACAACAACACACATTTATAAGTTTTTATTGAATGATAAATGAATGAAAAGGATAAAAACAGCCAAGCATGGACCAAAGTTAGACACCGCAAAAGTAAGAAAGCAAAGCAGCAGTAGGCTGGGCCTTCACTGCTTTCTGTGAGAAGGTGTTGACATGAGGTGGGAAATGGCACTGGTCAGCTGAGAGTTTTTATTTCTGAAGGTATGAGCTCAGGAAGCTATTGGGCATTTCCAGGGCAGAAAATTATAATCAGAAAATAAATTTTAAAAAACTATGTGTATTCTCCAAAGTAAGAAAAATTTACAGAAATCAATAAAACTTTGCATCAGGGCTTTTCTGAAAAGTTCCTGAGCAAGAACAAAGTAGAAAATAATATGTGTGAGGCAAATAATTAATATATCTTGTTTTTTGATACAATATGTTTATTGATCATTTTTATCAAATGCAGAAATATTGAGGCCTCTGCAAAATCATTTAATTTAGCTACTACTTTTCAGAGTGCACAAATCAGCCAAATCGACTTTCCTATTACAAAGGACTATAAAAATGTGTTTATACGACCAAAGAGGAATGAGTAAGTAATTACTTTATATCTTAATTCTTTTCACTCATAGTATCTAACTATTTGTGGTCGTAATTTCTATGAAAATAGAGTTGAGAGCCTGCTATCCAGTTATGCAAAGCCGATTCGGTCAGACCAGCTTCCTGACACTGTCCCTTCACTTCCAAATATTCTTTCCCTCACTTTCCCCAGTGATGCCTCTCTTTTTCTTTCTCATCTGCTAAAATCTTACCAACATTTCAAAGCACAAGTCAAATGCCATGTACTAAGGATATTTTCTAGTGCTTTCTTACATAAACTATGCTCCTTTCTCTGGGGCCCTGGGCTCTTGATGGCAGGTGCCAACTCCTGCTCACTTTTGTCCTTCCAGAACCTGAGTTTAACAGAAACACAGGAAATACTTGAATGAAGAAGTGACACAGTGAGGGACTGAAAGGTGTACTGATGAAGACATCTTCTCCAAAACAGAAGCACACTCAGCCTCCCTGGACCAGAGAACAGCAATGAAAAAGAGAAGTGAATGAGAGACTAACAAATTGAAAAATAAGCCGTCTTAAACTCACTAAGATCTGGTTTTCCGCATGTGATTTTACCTTTCTTTAGTTTCATATTTAGTAACAACTTCACAAAGATTTTTCTCAGTCTTCTTTAATTTATATTTTTAAAGAGTATGATCTTATTTAATCAAGATAATTTTGACAACACCTTCCAGATATAGTCTCCTACCACACAGCAATTCCACTGATGTGCTGGGAATCTGAGTTGACTAAGCAGCAGCCACACTTGAGGGAGATTTGTGCGGCTCTACAGCGAGGTCCCAAAAGACTATTCTCCATTACAGGCCAAAATTATCCTTTGAGAGAAAAATGTGTTTTCTCAAGTGAAGTTTGTGAATATGTTTCTGAATTATAAGATCAGACTTCATAAATATATCCCCGTGTTCTCTCCCTGCCGTGTTTATTCTGTTTGTTCAAGCCAAGAGCTGGGACATAAAAGGATTCTTTCTCAAGAGACTGCACATTAGAAAACACACATCTAAGTGCACAGAACATTCAGTCTGCCAAGAACAGAGTCAATTGTCTGAATATACAGTTTGATTTCTTGGTTAATAACATTTTATAGTTCCTTGCCTATCCTCTCACAATAGGACTAGTTCTCCAAATAGAGCACAGTAACTATTAGAAATGCTCTTATGATAATGCAGGATGTAGAGGTGCAATGCCAACTAGCCTCTGTGCTGAGAACTGCCTTTATAGGGACAGCAGAGTTGCCTCCTTGGTTCCCTGGAATATCTTTATTCAGAAAAAATGTCAGCGAAGGATGAAGCAAGAAAAGTAAAGACCTAAGGTGAAGTATGTATAAGTGTCAAGTCAACTGAAGGGTAGGATGTGAGAATGAGATGGTAAGATTTCCAGAAAAAAAATAAACACCTAGATTAAATTTGAATTTATTACAATTTTCTATAAAATGATCTTTGGAAAAAGTGACTATAAAACTGGAGGAAAGATGGCCCCTTTAACAAATGGTGCTAGAGAAATGGCTTTCACCTGCCAAACACGAAAGCAAGACCTATCTCTTTGACCATGTACCAAGCTAAAATCAAAGTGGGTAAGAGACCTAAATATTAAAACAGACTCTCTGAACCTGCTGCAAGACAGGTAAGGTAAAACTATTGAGGATATTGGCTAAGGGAAAGACTTCTTGAACAAAACCTCCATAGCATAAGAATTGGTAGAAGAAATCAACCAATGGGATCTGAATGTATTAAAAAGCTTCTGCACAGCAAAGGAAACCACCAACAGAGTGAAAAGGCAAGGGACAATATGGGAAGGAATCTTTACCAGCTCTTCTTCCGACAAAGGGCTACTATCGAGAATAATAAAGAACTTTAAAAAATCAGCCCACCCACATTTAAAGACCCAGTGGAAAAAATGGGCATCTAAAATGAATATATACTTTTCAGAGGAAGAAGTAAGAGCAGCGAAGAAGTGTATGAAGAAATGTTCAACATTGTCATTAAAGAGATGCAGATGAAAATACCACTGAGACTTCATCTAACTCCACAAAGAATGGCTGGCATGTGAGAATTAGCCAGAAACAAAGGTTGGTGAGGCTGTGGAGAAGAAAGCCTTTTTCACTGTTGGTGAGAGTGTAGATTTATACAACCTCTGTGGAAATCAGTGTGAAGATTCCTCAAAACCTAGGACTGGAGGTCTGATTTGACCCAGCCATTGCTCTTCTAGCTATATACACAAATGAATTAAAAGATTCATATTACAGCTATATATGTGCACCCATGTTTATAAAAGCTCAGTTTGTGATAGCTAAGTCTTGGAAACAACCAAAATGTCCATCAACTGGAGACTGGATAAAGAAGATTTGGTTCCTTTATAGAATGGAGTATTATTCTGTCATTAAAAATGATAAGACTGAGTCATTCATACTAAAATGGATGTACCTTGAGGACATTCTCATAAGTGAAATAAATAGGTCACAGATGTGTAAATGTCATATCTTTTCATTGGTATGAGAAAATGAAGTTGTAAATGAGTTCTTGTATATATGGTTGATATTGTGAAATATAAAATATTTAAAAGGAAAGAGGATATAGGGATAATGAGGGAAAAGAAAATGATAATAATGAAAAAGGAATGTGGGGGTGGGGTTGCAGAGTGGGGGTGAAGGGAACAGTCATGTCATATTGTGGTTCAAAGTCTCAACGTTGAATGTGATGATGATGTATATTCATAATGTACCAATAAATATTTTAATTAAAACACACACACACACTACTGATCTTTCTCAGAAGGTATATGGAAGTCAAATAGGATAGAATATGCCTAAGAATCATCTCCCTCTCTCTCTCTTTCTTTCTTTCCTTCATTTTTCTTTCTTGAGACAAGATCTTATTTTGTAGTTCAGGCTGACCCTAAACTCAATATGTAGTCCTGGCCAGCCTCAAACTCACAGTAATCCTCCTGCATCTGCCTTGCAGTGCTGGGATTACAGGCCCGAGTAACCATACCTGTCACAGTGGTATATGGTTACTAAGGATCAAACTTGGGACCATGAGCTTGCTAGGCAGACACTGGACCCACTGAGCTAAATCTCCAGCCCATCATCCATTACTTTAAATCCAAGGAATTTATATGATGTTCACAGACTCTGCAGATCCACAGTTCAAAAACATTTTTTAACTATATTAAGACATTTAAGATACTAGCCTTTTATTCCCATGTTATCAACAGTAAAATTTGAGGTTTGCAAAACCCTAATGATGTGTGGCATCAAAAGATACAGAATGCAGAAGATATGGTAATTTAAACTATCCTGTATTAGGTCAGATACTAAAAAATTTGATATCTATATCTACCCCTATCTTGGGTCATAAATTTCATTTGTTCTTTCATTTTAGTAAACACGGTCACATTTGTGTTTATTTTGGCAAAGATGGCTATGGTCATATTTCTTAACTCATGCAGGACTTGCAAATCAAAATAAAATGTCCCCAATCACTTTTGTTTGGGAATCAAATTTTTTTGCAAACAAAACTGCATGTAATTTGAGGTACCACTGTACATTATTTTCATTATTTATTTGCTTTCTAAAGTAGATTGGTATAGTTATACAATGTAATATGTCTAAATTAATTAATATACATTTCTAAAATTTCTATTTCAATTTTTATGGTAAATATTGGTATATACTAGTGATGGTGAATCTTTTAAAGACTGAGTGTCTAAACTTCAACTCAAAACATACTTATTTATCACAAAGTTCAAGGGCTGCAATTAAACCTGAACACTGAAGTTTCAACTTAGAAAAAAAAAGTATCTTCTTTTGTTTTAAAAGAAAAATGAATGATGTGTCATTTTTGACACAGGTCCATCACCACTTGTATTGATTACACTCATAGTTTTCAGAATCTATTCTTCTCAGTATGCAAACATGTTCCAAGACCAAATGTCTCAGAACCACTAACTTATACAGTCCTGACTCACTTAGTAAAGATGTTTATTATTCTCCTCTTTGCTCAGGCTAACAGTGTGAAAGTTATGTTTGACTCTTCTTTTGTACGTTTTCCTCTATCTCTCTTTTATTTCCTATATCCTGTAAGTACTACCAGCAAAATATATTTTTGAAGTCTCTACTACTTGTGTATTCAACTACACTGTTTCAAAACATTATTCTCTGAAATAAGGATTGTCCTACAGTGGCCTTCCAGCTTTCTTCCACTGCTGCCCTTTCCAACCCAAACTTCCATTCAGCTAAGGAAACTTTATCTGATAGATGTTACAGCCTTAGTTCCCAGGTTTTAGGAACCTAACATGCATGTTTCAGTGTTTGAGACTTGAAAATTAATCATCATGATGAAAGAGAAAAATAATCCTTAAAAATGAAAGACTCTGGCCAGGGATTTAGCTCAGTGGTTTCATATGTCTTTCAAGGGCAAGGGTTCGATCCCCAGTAATGACACATGACAATGCCGGACATGGAAACTCACGCCCATCAGCAATCAGTACCACATACTACAGTGCCAGGTGTGTTGGCTCATGCCTATAATCCCAGCACTTGGGCAGCAGAGGCACGAGGACTGCTGGGTCCCACGCTGAATTTAGGAGCAGCCAAAACTACAAAGCAAGACCCTGTCTCAAAAGACAAAACAAAACTGTCATATCAACTAACTCAATTTACTTGTATAAAAGCTATGCAGTATTTAACTAGGAATAAGGAGGTAGTTTAATGATCATGATAAAAATGTGGTATGAAATCTTCATGAAAGTTTACTTGTTGCTTTTTTGACTTGTTTTGAGTGGTCCCTAAGCCTCCTGATATCTGGGATGGGGCTATTTTGGTGGTGGCCAAATTTAGAGAATATGAGGATGGAATTGGGTCCAGGTGGAATACTAGCCCCAGGGCATGAGGATTAAGGGTGTGAGCATTATCCTAAGTAGTCTGCATAAAGTAAAAGAGGCAGAAAAATACTGTCGAGGCCTGCTACCTTTCTCCCATGATGCTTTTCCTGTCTTCCATTGGCATGAACTGCTGCTTCTCTGCCACCCTGCCCTGGAGCCAGCCAGTTATGAACTGAAATCTCTACAAACTGTAAGACCAATAAACCTTTCCCTCTTAACTTTGGTTGTCAATGTGTAATCTCAGCAAGGAAAGAAAAGTAAATAAGACAACACATACATCCCAAGCTTCATCTCATACATCTTACCACCTACCTGCCCTTAATGAAGCAATGAAAAGTTCCTTCCCAACTGTAGTTGGTTCAGTTTTGATTTGAAATGAATCTGAAACAATTTCCAAACTCTTCTCAACATACATGTTTTGCCAATTTTTGGTCTAAAGAAATTCTTCATTTTCCTTCCTCTTCCACTCCTACTGCCAGCTTTTCCTTTCTCTCTCTCCTTTCCTCCCTTTCCTTGATTTTTACACATGAAATTTCTCCTTGATTATTCTCTAAAGAATGGTTTCTGTAATTTATTCCATGACCTTAAAAGGTTTACTCTTCCTTACCACTACTTATTATAGTCTTATAATTCTTATTTAATTATAATTTTTTGTAATTCTTGATATTCTTCAATAAAATAAAAGGCCCCTGGGGACTGGATACAGGGATGGCCTCCATAATGTTTACATGTATGTGGAAACAAGCAGGTAGAAAGGTCCAATACAAGCTCAAGCCTGGCCACCAAAGATTGCCTCTGCATTTGATTGCTGTGTTACCTTACTAGCCAGTGATTCTGGGCCTCATTTTTTTAAATCAAAAAACATGGTAAAAATATTATTTATTTTATACTCAGGCACTGACATTTAATTAACAAGAACTAGAAAAATTTGTGTCTTAGGAGGGTTATAGAATATAAAGAAAATAAAACAAAAATATGAAATAAGAAAGAAAAGATTATAAAATATGAAAATAACATATATGAGAATGGTTGATATAAAAATTAAGATGTCTTAAATTTAATTACAAGGGGTAGAGAGTGAAGGGTTGTGGGGACAGAGAAGGGAAATTAATAAGTTAGCAGTTGCCCATAAAATTAAGCAGAAGAGTTTATGTTGAAACTCTAACTTAAATTCCACTGAACCTTGTTTACATATAAAAACTTTCTGGACTATTAACTTCAGTCAGTCTAAAAACAGTAATTGTCCCTTACATAGTAATTTCTATCCAAAGCTTCTTCCATTTGCCTAACTCTGCCTCTTTAATCTATAACCTCAGCATATTACCATGTTTTCCTTTTGAAGATTTTATAAAAATATTCTTAGTTCTGGTCTGGTGGACATTTTCTGCTCTCTAGCTCCACTGGGAGTGTCTGCTGGAAATTTTCCCAGCATCTGGCCCTTTCTTCTTCTAGATACAATCAGTAATGACTTGATAAACCTTTATTTCAGAGCTCCCTTTGGAGAGTTTTGGTCAATGGTGTCACGTACAATGGGACAAATAAAACAGAAAAGGATGGGACTGCCTGAGTGGAAGGATTGGAAATTTTAATTTTTAAACAGAGTGGTCAGAGAAGGCAAAAATGAGGTTTTACAGTCTCAAAGATCAAACAAGAATGAACAGACTTTAGAGGAAAGAGATTAAATAAGTGTTGTAAAGTACAGATAAAGACTAGCTATTCAATAAACCATAGCTATTAATTTTGGTCAGACCATTTGCTGAAGAAGAATAAGGAAGACTGTGTTTGACGTTTCAGACCTGACAGAAACTCTCCCTCCTTGAGATAATATTTTCAGATGGTTGGGGTAGTATAGCCTTCACTCACACTATTCTTTTTTGTTTTGTTTTGTTTTGTTTGTTTTTTTGTTTTTTTGTTTTTTTGTACCAGGGATTGAACCCAGTCCCTTGTGCTTGCAAGACAGGCACCAGGACCACTGAGCTAAATCCCTGGCCCAACATTCACACTATTCTAGCACTTCATTGTTTTCAATGTCCCTGAGAGGACATACCATGAGGACAAGCTGGCTAATGCCCTGGAATTCTCTGGGGCCCTGGGAAAAAGGCAGAATGATTCTGACCTGCCATCTATCTAACAGTGAAAAAAACACAAGGGTGCTCAGAGAAAGACCAAAGTGCTACCTGTCTTCTGAGTTGGAACAGGGTACCAGCAATACTTATAGTAAGAATGGCTGTGTATTTTGAAACATGTACCATATGTTCCTTATAATAACTCTGCCATAAATACTATTAGTTTCTCATTTTAATAGGAGAAAATAGACTAAAAAAATGTACAACATTAGGTGATTGATGAGGTCTCTTATTATGATTATTGTTACAAAGCTTTGGTCTTTCATGTTCCTGGAAAACCACTAAGGATACAAAAGACATATACAGCAGACACAGTTCTGGAGATCTTGTCCTGCAATTTCCCAAGCCAATCCCTACTATCTACTGGGTATTTTCAAGTGATAGGCAAAGAATCTGCAAACTGTATAAAGGTAGATACTCTACATTGCCCACAATGCCTAAGTTCCGTGGCCAGGAGAAGCAATTTCTAAAGAATGCTAAAAATGCCAAACAACAGAGAGGCCAGGAGCAATTCCCTTTGGAAAAATCACCAGCCATTAGATGCTCTGCTCAGCAATCCCCCCCACTCCTTCCAAGTTACCCAAGTGTTTATTTATATGCTCACTCATGGGTCCCTCAGTCAAGAACTCTCATGTCTGAACATCAGAAAGTAGTGGTATGCAAACACTCATAATACCAAGCCCAGATCTCTAAGATATTTTCTTTATTTCTACAATGTTACTCTGAGATAAGAAATATCTCAGAAATAAGGAATAGAGAGAAATAAGGAATAATCATGCAGAGTCTTTTAGTGACTCTTGTCAGGGTTTGGATTTATTTTTCTAGAAATGTAATAATTAGAGGACATAAATTAATATTTTTCTAGGTTTTTAATGAGATATAATAGATGCTTTAAAATAAGAAACATGACAGTTCCTGGAATGAAAGTAGCTAATGAGAGCAGGGAGCAAATCTGATTAAGGCTATTGTATTGCATTTTCTCTAGTGACTATATATATTTTCTGTGACTATATATTTAGAGATTCGATAAATGTAGAACTACAAAGTTAAAAAGAGTAATTTTTCACAAGAATTCAAAGTTCAGGAAATAACACAAGGATGGACTGTAGGAAACAGTCAATATTTGATCTTTCTAGCCTATAAAAATGGTAATCATATAGTTCAAACTAAGCAATAAAGGCTGCAGGTTTAAAGTGTTTTATTTCCTATTATTCTGACCTCAAATGTATGAGTTTCTATAGGAGTTTCAAGATCATTCAATTTCCTTTCTGTGCTGTTCTTGGGCAGAAAATTTAATGATGCAATGGCGCTTTAGTTCACTAAAGTGGGTTAAAAATCAGGCTTAAAATAATGGGAAAAAAGATAAGTAAAATAAAAAAGGTGGTGTAAAAAGGACTAACAGGGTGGGGTAAACATTTAGATATACTGAAATGTTCCAAAGTGACAAAGGGAAAAGGGCAGTTTTAAAGAAAGATAATCAAATGAAATGTGGAGGGGGAGAATAAGAGGAAATGGGGATCTTTGCTCAGGAAAGCTTCTTTGTCTTTGTATGTTTATGCTGAACAGTAAACAACTGAAGCTGCCAGCACAGGGCGCCATTTTTAACGCTGCTGTTAGATTCCCCTGTTGTAACTGTATTTAAACTATTAAGAAGAACGTACTCTTCGCTTATGTTCTACTTCCTGCTCTTTTTCTGAGTTTCATATATAAAGGCACACAACAGTAAAACCCGAGTGATGTAAGTTAAAATCAATTTGCTCTATTTCAGTACTGACCAGAGTAGCTGAGTCTCAGTTTTCTCTGTGAAATGGAGTGAATTACTTACCTGAACATACCGTGTCTGCCAGGCAATATCAGTAACAATAATGTACCTGTAGCTATAGTAACATCTTAAATGTAAAATAAATTACTTCTGCCTAAGGAAAAGGAGGAAATAATGTGATATGAGAGAATACGGTGGCATTAGGGTGTTGAATTAGGAATGGTTTTAAATTTCAGGGTAAAAATTTATATTTCAAGAATAATAGAAATGTATTTTTAAAGGCTAATTTAAGTATTCAATGCTGCATGTATTTAACAGGCAAAACTATAAAACTTGTTTTATATATTAATACATATTAATTTATATATTAACTCTATATGTATTTATATTATACATAACTGAAATTATATATATATTATATATATAAATATAATATATATTTATATATATTATGTATTATATATATTATTTATATTATATAATATACATTATATAATATTATATATTATAATATTATATATATATTTCAGGTTTAAATGATTCATTCTGAAGTATCTAGCCATCACTACTAGTTTCTGGATATTTATGACAACACAGAAGAGTAAAGTCTTAACCTATGTTTCACAACACCCAAACTCCTACATGGACAGTAAGTTTTATGCATTCTTCCAACAAAGTAAAGTACACTCTTGATATTTTATTCAACATGCACAGCTTGCATTTCATGAGTGACCCAAAGTTCCATGATATGTATAGTAGTCCATTCATAATTTTACTAAAAATTGGATTATTATTAAAACCACTTCAAGGCTGGTATAAAGAGTGAATCATTCAGTTTCTGTAAGAGATTTCCAGTTGGGGGACTAGAGGGCACATCTCAAAATAGTTTTAAAGTTCTCTCTTTATTATCATTTTCCTCATTTTATGCAGGGAATCACATACTAGATAGATATTCATGAATTTGAAGGTTCACAAGAAATTTGATTCTAAATATCAAACTTCTTTAATATACTTTTTAAGCCACAAATTGTAATTATTAATGTTCTAAAATAAAACAGAAAAAATATGCTTTGAAAAAATGTGATGTGTACAGACTTTCTGGTATTGAGGGCTGAAGAATATCAATTGTAGTACATTATTGAACAATTTTTGGTTTGCTAAGTTTGATTTTTCCCTGATAAAGTCTCTGAATGCTCTGTGAAACCAATGAAACAATATATTCTTATCAACTGGATTTCCTTTGGGATTAAAGCAGGAATAAAGTAAGAACTGCTTTTCATTAAATTTTTCTAGTATGTCTTAAGGAAAATTAATTATCTTATAAACAGACTTGATGCCAAACACTTATACATTATCTGTTTCCTATTTCCCACATAGCATCTTTCCAAAAATTAATTATAGCCAATAGTTTCAATGTAAAACAGAATAATTAAAGTAGCGTGGGGGATGAACAGATAGTGATGTCATTTTTAGATTAAATACAACATTTAAAATTAAGAGGTATTTCTTCATGTTTAATTTCTGTTAAAATTAGCTCATATGAGAAATATTCAATATTTATATAAAATCTGATTTTGAATATTATAGTCTGAGAAATAAGTTTATTTTTCATAGTTCTTTATAAGAATCTTTCAATTGTATAAAAACAAATGAAATACTTCAGACAAGAAATTTCTTTAAATTGGTAACAATGACCAGAAATACAGCACTCTACTAAGTTTTGTCAGAGCGAAGGATCTCACTAAGGTCATAAACAACTCTCTGTAGTATTCTCTAATTAAATTTACTAGTGAATACAGACTCCTTCTATTGTTTTACAGTTATAATGACAAAGCTCTGCAAAATAATGTAACAAAAGACATGAACATAATCACACAGCTGGGGGTGTAGAAACACACACACACACACACACACACACACACACACACACGCATACCATTAGAAATAATGACCTGACAGTGGACCATGAGTCTGTCTTCTACCTATCACTAGACTTTGTCAGATTCTGACTGTATTTGCCTTTTCAATCCATTGAAGAAGACTGGATAGATAAACATGTACAGAAAAGCAAAAGTTCTCATATTTATTTAAGTAGATGTAAAAATCAAATCAAATTAAAGTATCAATCCACTGTTCATTTAATCAGTGTGTTGATTCTTCTGGACGTGAGGATCTCTGGCTATAAGCTGTACTGATATAATTTTGCCTGCTTGAGCCTATTATGCCTGGACAATAGACTAAAAGCATAATTATTTACATCCAATATTTTTACCATTAACCTATCTCTGTTCTGAGGCAATCACTTTTAGAAGCTTTACCTATGCATTTTCTAGGAATTTTTCCCTCCTAAATGAATGTGGCACATTAGGCAGAAGTAGAGAGTCATTTGAAGATGACAAACTCATGTATCAGACAGCACAGTAGCGAAGAATCAGTAAATTAATAGATTGTGGTTAAATTCTTAACACAGGAATTATCATTATTCTCACTAGATTCTTCCTCTTTTTTCTCGACTCTGCTCAGCTCCTAATGTTGTAGCTTTAGTAACCATCACTGGAATTAGTTGTGTTCTTTATGCTACATTTAACTTCCCCATTTCTAATCCACAAAAATGTATTATGTCTTGAAAGATGATGTTACAATTACCAAGAAACACTGAAAACAAGATTACTATCCCACTCAAATGCAAATTAAAAGAACATTGTCATTCCATCTTAATCCAAGAGAGATGGCTGATTTCAAGAAATCAAACAATAGCAAACGCTGGTGAGCCTGTGGGAGAAGAGGAACACCTCAGTGCTGATGACAAGAATGTAACTGAGTGCATCCACTATGTTGATCAGTATGGCAAGTCCTCAAAAAACAAAAGCTAAGCCTGCTGTTTCCCTTCCATTTGTCTTCAGGAAAGACAAAAAAGACACCATATTCCAATGATACAGGCAGACTCATGCTATAGAAGTATAATTCAAAACAGCTAAGTCTTAGGAGCAACCTATGTACTCATCATGAATGCATAAGTGTGGCATTTAAATATGATGGATGGAGTATTATTCTGCCATAAAGAAGGATAAATCTGAGTCATTCACAGGAAAGTGAAAGTACATTGGGACCATATGTTAAATTAAATCAGACACACAAGCTTAAATATTGCATGTTTTCTCTTCTATGAGAAAATAAAAATGTAAGTAAAGAGCAAAATAAAAGGCAGATACAGGAAATAAGGCAATAGATTGTTGTAAAAGAGAAGAGGACCAAGAGTTACAAGAAGGAGATAGGGATTAGGAGGGGAAGAGTTTGCAAAACACAAAATGTGTTACCACACATACTAAAGCCCCACAGAATGCAATCATTATGTACTGTAAACATTTAGAAATAAAAAGAGTAATATCTAATTTCAAGACTATAAAAATGATAAAACACACGAGATTATATTTTATATGATGTAATTGATATGGCATAGAGCAAAGAGCACCACTATACTCGTGTGAAGGATCTGGAAAGTTCTTCACAGAATGAACATTATCTGACTAGACAAATTTCAGTGGCCAGAGCAACTACAGGGCTAAGTTAATGAAATGGACTGAGGGAGTGTAATCCTCTTCTTGTGACAGTGCAAAAAGTGGCAAATAATGATGCATATCACTCTGGACTCAGCTTCTATGCTTCCCTGCTCTCAACCAGGGCTGAGCCCCAGGCCTCTATTTCTGGGCTTACAGGTCTTGTAACGTTGATAAAGAAATACACCACTATTGTCACTAGAAGCTGGCACAGTTATGAATAAAAACCTGAAGTTGATACAGACCTGTCTTCCAAAGAATATGTGTTGACTTCACTCATTTTCTCCATCCACCAGCCCAACAGATCAGATTGTCACAGGGATCACAGAGTTTAATTTATGGTTCATCATTGGGTCGAAGCTGCATGTGAGACCCATGGGTGATTATGTCAGTTCTCATCCATCTGCTACAGTTAAGTCTTTTCTTCCTTCCATGCTTCCTAACCCTGTGGAACATACTTGAGCCAGGAGCACTGTTTGAATTCAGTTTCTGCTTTGCAAGTAACTTCCAAGAGTCATGTGTCAAGACTGGAAAATTAAGTTAAATTAGCATGGGCCCACTGTGCATTATAGTTCATCCTTTCTACATCAAAATTTAATCAATGAGTACTTACATATCCAGATAGCATTTGGCTGAAATTGTATATATTTATTTTATATCACATGGATATTCAGTGCAAAGTTTTGGATCACATGATTGTGAAATTACACTGATATGGAAAATGTCACATCTCTCATAATGCAATCCAGCCTTTCTGCTCAGTGATCTCCTAACCAGAATGGCTCTCTTCAAGAGGCTCTCTGCTTGATTGTAGCTTTTTAAAATTGTGAGCATTATCAAGTCATTGTCTGAGGAAGATTACAAAACTTTTCTTCGAGTCTTATATGCTGAGATGACACTATGAGTGTGACAGGTGGTGAAAAGGTAACCTACCTGCACAAGAGACTGACATGAAAAAATGTTCATCTTGCTATCATCGCAAGGTGACTGAACCGGTGGTGGCAATTCTCTCAATGCACAAAGATACACTGAATTGTGTAATTTAAATGAATATATAGGTTAATAATAATAATGTTAATATACAGCATATGTACAGAGACTCCACACTGTTGCCTCCACCTGTCATGTGTAATCCCTACAGAGTGATCTCAGATTATGAACATCTCTGTTATACCAGGTATCTCCTTTTCCTGGGTTTTGTTTTAACGATGGCTGTTGAAATTCACATTTCATCTTTTCTCTTGCTGTGCATGAACATTTCTGTGTGTGTTAAAACTCTACCCCTCCAATGTAATCACATTAGCAAGTAGGACCTTTGGGAGCCAATTAGAGCACCCAGTATGAGATCTTAACTACGATATGCAGAGAGTAGATCAGATGTTCTTTACATAAGAGTTAATTTGTTTAACTCTATCCCTTGTTCTGAATAAAAGATGGAAGACACAGAGGCCTGAAACGGGAAGTGAATTCACCACTGACATTAGAGTTTTATGCTCACATTCCTCCTACCACTGCCAGTAGGGAAATTTGGTCCACAGCATCTTGCAGATATTGTATTTTAAAAAGCCATCTATCTTTTAAAAACACAAACCCAGTGAAACACCTCTACTTGATGCTTTAACAGCTTTCAATGAAAAGTGCATCAATTTAGACTCAATCAGAAATACACTTTAGCCAGCAAACTGTAAATACCTCAGGAGCCGTTAGTGAATTGGTCCCTGGTGACATACTGTGTCAGGAGCATAACAACAGAATACCGAGCAACACAGAGCCCACTGGGCACGTCACCCACTGTCGTCACATCTGCAATCTTACTCTACTGTGACATAAGACATTAACTGGATGAGGGTGCTTCTGAGGTCTACAGAATCTACCAGGGACTTTGAAAGCTTTGGTCTCATGGTGTCACACTGTCTTCACATCCATGCACACCTACAGCAGTGCCTAATTAAAAGAGCAAGTCAAAGGTCTGGCAATGCAAAAAGTTTACTTTTTTTTTTTTTTTGGTGGTACTAGGGATTGAACTGGTGACCTTGTGGCCACTAGAAACAACAAGCTAAATCCCTGTATCCTAAGTTCATTCTATTTTTGAGAAGTCTGACAGCAACCACTTTCTAAGCTCAAAATTCTCTAACTTCTTTTACTCAGAACTCTATTTCCCCTGCTGTGCAAAACTTTTTCCTCTTCATGCTATACATTCACTTCTCATCTCCCTTTCTTCACTCCAAACTACACTCTCTCTTTCAGCTTGTATCACTTTTCTTTGAAGAATCTATGTGAACTATGTATTATCTCATCTTAGTTGGGCTAGCCTCCTCTGCCAGGGCCAGCCAGGACAAACAAGGGGTAACTGAACCGAGGGGTTAGGATGAGAAATAAATAAAGACAGGACAGAGGGATATGGAAGGGCTCATCAGTCAATCCTGAATGAGTGCCACATTTATTTATCAGCCTTCTTTAATACATTTCTTAAAGACCGCCTACGTGCCAACTAGCTCTGCTTATGTATAAAGAAAAAAAAAAATGTTACCGAAAAAGGGTGGAATCCTTGGCTTGTTTAATCTCAAGGTTAATCATAAAGAACTGGTGGGCGGGGAGTGCTGACAATGGTCTTAATTAAATCTGTCAAAGGCAGTGATTATCCTTGGGAGGGTAAACAATGTTGGGTTCTGATCCAGAAATCAGACCAACTTTTTCTCCTGCATAGGCAGCCATGGCACTGCAGGAAATGGCTCCTAACAGTCTTCTGTGCTTCCAGAGCACCTAGTATCCCCTTTTGTTAGAGTACTGTGAAAATAAAACATTGAGAAAAAGTAAATTTAGCAGAGTTTATTTGGGCCTTTCCTAAAAGTTCATGACATGTCCTTAGATGCAGACGGGACCCACATTCAAACCAACAGGAAAGGCCTTAGCTTTAGCAGTGCAGTGAGCTTCTGAGAAAGATGATCTCAGTACAGACACATTTGTTGAAGTGATGAGTTTCAATAATAACTTCTGTTTAGTGAGTTAACTTTTTTTTAAACCCTCCAGGCCTTGTCCTTTAATGCAGAATAGTTGCTTCCATGAGACAATGCATTCTTGAAGGTTTTGTAGTTATTCTGGACATCTGGTCACCATTTGTTAGACAAAATGTTTTTTGACAAGGTTAATCAATTGTACAAAGGAATCTTTAAATGCAGCTTTCTTTTGGTTAGCTGGCCGAGAATCTTCTCTGTCTCATCATCACTGGGTCAAAACTTCTCCTATAAGGTTGTTTCTCTGTTTTACTCACTTTAGCTAGAAGTAGCTTCTGAGCTTACCAAAACTGATTGCGGTGGTATAAAAAATGTATGGGAAACAGACCTAGAGAGAGTGGTAAATAAAACAATGAATGAGATATGCACAGACTAAAATAAGTGTCAAAGTCTGACTTAAAACTTGCCACAAGATACAGCTGCATAATTTAAGTTCATCAACTCACTTCCCACTATGCTGCCGCCAGGTGCAGCTTGTCACTTGTCACTTGCTAATAGGTTTTTGATAAGTGTCTTCGAGCAATTTATTACTGCAGTCCCCGTGCAGTTGTATTTTCAGCTCCCGATATGGCATCAGTACTTCATATCCACCTCAGACTGTCACGCATTGCCCTCCCTGAGGGGCACAGTGCTCAGCCATCCAGCGTGTACCGTCCACAGTCGGGTTTGCACAGCACGAGAATCTGGGATCGCTGCTGACCGGACAGGATACAGAGCTCTGGCAGAAATGTGAGGGATGAAAAGTGGTGGAAGCTGAAGACATGTTTGCTCATCTGCCACCAGCCTCGTGCTATGCAGCCTGGTTCCCCAAGGGCCTGGGGTCCCCTGTCTTACACAATCTCTACTTTAACCAGTAATACTCCAGAAAAGAGAGTACATATCAGAGTGTGAGAGCAGGTTAGTAAGAAGAAGCACCCTAGTAGCATCCACAGTCCTCGGACATGTGGTTTGAGTGTGAAGTAAACTGATACTGTAGAACTGCTTATAGCATTGCCATAACCTAGTGGAGTCTGACTATTAAAATTCTTCTTTGTGCTATTGTTTCAATAGAAACACCCAGGGTATCTAGGGTGGAGAAAAAGGAATTGTCACTTACAGAAGAAATTATCCCCAATATTTCAACTTCCTGCCTATATCATACTTTCCACAAGTGCTTACTGTAATAAATGGCAATTTTGTGCCTCCACCTACTTAACTGTGTATCTGCATGAGGTCTAGTCACATACACGGTGAACACTACTGGTAAGTACCACACGTGGGAAGCAGGCTCCTACCAGGTCTGGCATGGGAGATGTCTAGTGCTTCCTCAAAGGACATATAAACAGTACATATTTTAAATCCATTCTGAACATCATGGCAGCCACAACAGTGCAGCTAAATATAGGCAGGATAGTGGCAAGAGTGATGGGATGTTTAAGTAAAGGGGACAGTTTGAAGGCAAGTCACAACAATGCTTCTTTTCCTGAAATGTTTTTGGAAAAAAATTAATCATTAGCCACATGTTCCATCACATCTCACATATCTATTTTCTTAGCTAAGCCATTAGTAACCAATACAAGTGCCAACTTCTTTGAATAAGATTTGCCGAGGATATCAAGCCCCATGCCCTGCACCCCCACCACCCACCCCCACCACACACAAACAAAAACCAGACACAACTATGACAATAACATCAAAAAGACGCAAGTTCCTATGAGGTCCAAAACTAAGGACATCTCCTAAAGCAATCAGATTAAAGGAGATCTGAACCTACAAAACACAACACACATTTTCTTCTTTTTATCTCTGAAAGTAAAATTTGAACTGAATCTCATTAAGAAAAAAAGAAAATGCTACAAGACAGTTTCTGTAGGTCCTAGAACACATTTCACAGTTTCTTCCCTTGAATTCAAGCTTCTAAAGATTCTGCACACCCCTTACTTAAAGGTCTTTTCCTTTCCCTTCAATTCCAGTCATGTCAGACAACTCTTCTTTACGCTGCCTTCTCTGTTTCTATGTCTCTTGGTCCCTTTTACTTTTAGAGCCCCTTGAAATTTACTAGGTCTAAGCAGAAAATCCACATTAGTCTCTTTATTTTAACATGAGGTGATAAAGCAACCTTCAATTCATCTATGACTTTAATTCTTCATTGACAAGTAACACTCACAGAATATGGAGTTTAGGACATGAGCCCCTTTGAGGTAAATGGCTGTGAATTTGCCTACAACCTGAGTGTAATCTGCTAAACTACTAGAGGTTATGCACTATTTCTGAACTCATGTCTGACACAATACTGGAGTCATTTTTAATATAACCTTACTTAATAGAGTCCATGAACATTTCCCTTGAAACAGGGTATTCTAACCCTCATTTATAGAATAAAAAACAGAGAAAAAAATCCCACATTATTTCTAGCTTTTAAAACCATTAGAACACTAAGTTATAAAAAATTAATGGGACATTTAATTATTTTTATTAAATTAACATTTGAATTAAAATGTATAAACAAACATATAATAAAAAGAAGTTATTTACCTATATTTTTACAGATATAATCCTATCCATATTAACCTTCCTGAGGAGGAATAAATAACAAAAATGGCTGGTATCACTAAAGAACTACCATATTGAAAAAGCTTAATGTTAACCACTAAAATATTTAGACCTAAGAAAACGTGTATACTGCACTTGCTAATTTGAGGTTAATTTTTTAGCACAGAAGGCACCTCCCACTTCAAAATGAAGTAAGAGGGGTTTTCCATATACTATTCTTCTACTAGTCAGCTGCCCAACTTTTCCCAAAGAACAAACTAAGAAAATGCAAATAATTATCACAATGATACACCCAACTCTTTTTATAATAGCTACCATCAAAAAGATAAGAAATACATGCTAAGAAGGAAAGGAGAAAAAGGAACTCACAGACTGCTGGTAGAAATATGAAATAGTGTATCCACTGTGGATAGTGCTAGGTAGATTTCTTGAAATGCTAAAAATAGAATTTGCATATGATCTAGTATTTTCACTACTGGATGTATAACAAAAGGAAATAAAGTATTTATGTCAAAAAAATTTTACACACCAACATTTATGTTGGCTGTATTCACATTAGCCAAATTATGACATCAGTGTAAATCTACTCGGCAAATCTCTAAACCAGTGATGGCAAAGTTGTTAGAAAACAAGAAACCAAAATTCACTTTATAATCCCAAAGGGCAATACTGCAATTAAGCCTGAATACTGAAGTGTTAGTTTAGAAAAAAAAAAAAAAGACACATATTAACATCTTTTTTCTAAAAAGAAAAACACAATCATATGTGTTCTATTGATGTGTTACAACTGCACTTGCTAAAGAAAATATAGAACATTGTATCATGGTGGAATAGTGTTCAGCCACAAAACTGGAATCCTATCATGTTCAGCAACATGAAGAAAAATGGTGAACATTATGCTGAGTGGAACAAGCCAGACATAGAAAGACAAATGTCACATGTTCTTCTTGACTTAGGAAAACTAATAAGTCAATCTTGTAGTGAAACAGAAGGACAAAGTGGTCATGAAAGTTGGGATATGGAAGGGACAGACAAAAATGAACAGGGATTTCTAGGGACTGGAAAAGGTGTGGGAGGAGGCAGCAGAGCAGGGGCAAGAGTGAAAGAGTAGGTGCACATGATCAATCTATTATCGCTATTAGGTAGAGATTAACAGGCAGTGGGAAACAGACAAGCCCAACACAGGGTCATGACACAGATGAAACAAACCAGGGCCACGTTCACAGCAAGCAGGACCCATGGATACACAATGGTGAGGCCTGTAAGCCTCTCATAGACAACTCAGAGCTGGGCACTAACTAGCCCCTTCTGGTCCAGAAGAATGTACCAAATGCATGCAAACATACAAGGAAACGGAAAACTCTGAACTTCAGTTTTACTACATCCAGTAATGGCTTTGTTCTTCTCCTGCAATGTATCCTTGTTAGGCCCTTTTGTTTTTTATTAAATCACTATAGTTCAGAGAGTGTACTTGGAATCCTTCAGGTTGATTATAGTTTAACCTAGGTAACCTGTGATGATATTTTGTTGTATGAAAATCCACTAGACAAAGAGGCTCAGTGGCAACCTATTTTGGGGATCCCTCCTGCTTTAGAGGAGCTTTCTTGTAATAAACTTTTCCTGTTTTTAACTTCCTTTGTCTTTGCATCCATTCTTCAGAACCATGAGTCACGAACACATGTTAAAAGTTACTGTCTTGTACAGTATGAATAATGCATATACAAAGATAACACAATGCAGTAGAACAATTTGAATAATAGATGCATTAATAATAATCTAAAAAGACAGTCCTCAGCTTGTAAATAAAATTTTCTGTAAGTCTACAAAATAATAGAAAGGTTCATTTATGAGACATCCTCTGCTGACTTAGTATGTGCATATTATATGAGTTCTGGTATGTGATGACCAAGGCTGGAATTCTATCTTCCTTTCTCAAAGAAGGACACTGAGGACTGGTGGCAGACCTAGAACCAACTCCTATTTCTTACTCCTGTGCACATTTCACAAATACACCTTATTTATAACATGGTAATTTGTCTCTAAATAATGTTAAATTTAAATTTTCTTTACAGGTTTCTACATCTTTATGCCCTGGATGATGTAGAGATACTCTGTAGGTATTTTATTGGGCTGGGGACCTGCAAAGATAATTTGAAACTCCACTGAATATTGAATATATATATATATATATATATATATATATATATATATATATATATATATTTACACACACACATTTATGTCTTATCTTCATTTTAACAAGCTTGGACACATTTCATAGGAGAATTATCCATTCAATATTAAAGCAAATTAAAAACTCATTTCATGGTATACTATTAAGAAACAAAATAGTTGTCAAGTATTAAAGACAAAGCAATTCAGTAGCTAAGGATTAGGATCCAATGCGATTTAGTGATGAGGAACACCTGGTACAGAGATAGCAGCAGTTTAAATCAATGTCTCACAATCTCCTACCTGTACAAACCAAGCGACAGTTTCCTCTTTCCAAAGGGCAGAAAGATAAACAAACAAAAACCTACTCTGTCTTCATGGGGCAGCCTGGACTATTCATTATGAGATAATTTACATAAGGTAGTTGTCCTCAAATGAGATAAATCTCTCTGTCCTCACAAACCAAGAGACATGTAGTAATGAGAAGACATTCTCTAGTGTCAAAAATTCAAGGGAAAGTGTTACTGACTTTATTAAATAGAGATTGAGAATGCTGATAAAAGTCTTACAATATCCTGGAGGACAGCCCACCTAAACAGAATTATCAAGCCAAATCTATCCATAGTGTACTATTAAAAAACCACCCTTAGGTTATTCTTCACAAAATGCTCAATATTGTTTCTTATTAATATTAGGGTTAAAAGGAAAGAGGGTGAATGAGGGGGAAAAGAATATGACAGTAATAAAGAAAAAAGGAAACAAAAATTATGTATATAGGGGGTTTCAGGGTGGGGGGAAAGAGGAAAAAAGAGAATCAAGTCATGTCATATTCTGGTACACACTCTACATTGAAGGCAATGATTATGTGTATTCATAATGTACCAATAAAGATTTAAAATATGTATGTATATGTGTGTGTGTATGTATATATATATATATATATATATATATATATATATATATATATATATATATATATATATATATATATTAGGGTTAAGTATCACGGTATCAGGAATTCAAAAATGGGCAAAGTATGTCTCTAACCCTGAGAAGTCCTTTAGTTTTAACTTTTCCAAATAATTACTATTTCACACCATGTATTTGCAGTCTCTTTGTACACATCACAATATGGAGGTATAACGAATTAGTTCTATTTGTGGGATGTAAGGAGGACTCCACGGAAGAAGTTCTCTTAGATGTTTAAATATGATGGAAATTTGAAAGTCAGAAATGACAAAAAGGGCTGTTGAGGTAAAGCTGTTAGGAAATGATGTTCAAGTATTAAAAATATTCTACAAATTAAAGGTTTAACAATTTTAAACATGAAAACAGCCTTTGCATTTTGTCTTCTTACTTAACACACTAAATTCCTTGCTATGAATAAGAAATACAACAGGATATGAATATGATTCTGGTGCTAGAATAGATTATGGGAGGTGGAGAGAAGATGGAAATTGAATGAACAGTTATTAAAATGTGAGAATCTAGATAGAAGCCTGAATTGTCACAGAAAACAAAGATAGACCACACAAGTAAGGGGACAGAGAAGTAAAGAGAAAGTTTAAGGGTAGAATATACAGTTCTTGGTTATCTGAGCACTGAGAAGACTATAGCCACCAAAATAAACAAACAACAAAACAAACAAACAAAAAAACACCCACTGGACAGTTGACAAACATATATCATCATACAAATATGAGACTGTGAAAAAATATGAAGCAGGAAAACTAGTATTTAAAAAATGTGCTTGTGTTTTAATGCCATTGTCATGAGGTTATTTATACATAAGTTTATAGGTTAAAAAAAACTAAATAGAATTTAAAAACTAAATAGAATTTCAACAGAGTTGCAACATAATTTCACCAGCTTTAATGTAAATAGGAAGTAGAAACCAGAAGCCACAGTATTTAAACATATAAACATGAATAGAGTTATGTCTTTAGGTAGAAATCCTTAACTTACAAGTTATCAATTTTAAAGTAAAATTATTTACCTTATTACCAGAGGTAATTCACTCAAAATTTAAGTAACATGGCAGCTTTTCTAACTAAAAAGAATAAATATCAGCATATTCAAATCCTCACATTTCAAAATTGTTGAATACCAAAAAGAACTGCTGGTTGCTAACACTTGCAAATTCAACATTATGTTCTCTGGCACCAATAACTTAACAGAGTCACATACTTGAGGCAGTAATAGAAAACTGCTTCCAAACATTAAAAAAAAAAAATAAAGAAAACTAAATTGCAAATAGAACTTAACTTCCAAATGAATGCAGAGCCAAAATTAGTGTACATTAAGTTTCAAACTATAATTACCAATGGAAGCATGAATGATATTAAAATACACAAGGACTCATGCTCTGGACTGACTGCATGGGCTCCCCTTGTCTTTGGAGATGAATAAACACTAGCTTTTTGCACAGAGTTCTTCCTTATCATTGCATGTTTGCTAAGGTGGTTTTTAAAATGTCTGATTGTCCTGATGCAGCCTATTTGAGATGCTCCCAGGCAGAGAATAGGAAGCAGAAAATTGCAAACCACACCAATGAAATGAGACGATGGAGAGAAAACGGTCTCTATAGGATTTACAATACAGGCAAATGGATTTTTGAAAACAGCAACCTTTAATACAGTGCTGGAATCTGCATAATGAAAACATGTGGTGGCAGCTAATCCTTTCTAAAACAAAGCCCATCTGCTAGGTACAGTTCACTTTTATCGTCAATATGTGAGTTTTTCTCTCCGTAAGCTGCAGATATTCCACATTTACCCTTGAGCTGCATGAATGTTGAATGACCAGGTAGGTTACATAATACACAAAAATTGAATGTATGCTATTCATTTTATGCATTTTAGTTATTCAAATCTTTCCTTACATTGTTGCAAGTTAAGCATTTATTCACACATATGCCACAGTAAAAGAGGTACCACAGACAAATACAAGAAATTCCTTTAATTTTTATCCTTTCCTGAGAAGAAAACTTTTGATGAGTTACTTTAACCTAGATACCTGTAGCTGCACCAGGCACTATCTCTCCTAGATGCAATTAATTGAATCTCTGCATCCCAGACTAGTTAAGGCTATTCTAGTTTGCACTGAGAATTTAGGCCTCATCCTCTTGGGTTTCTCTTCCCTTCCCTGACTACTCTTGTCTGCAGCAATCCATTAGCTTTCTAGCTGGACAGCACAGAAGGACCTTAGGAAGAAGAAGAGTTAAAATATTTTCTTTTGGACCTTGATCAGAACGAAAAGAAGGTAACTGAGAAGCAAAAATTCCCAAGACGGTTATTTGGAGATAGAGCAAGAGCTGTGAAACAGTTCCTGCTGCACTTTGGAAGAAGGTGGACCAAAGGACAGTGATTTCAGTGATGGGAGGCCAAACGGTAGCAGCAACAGTCACAGTTCTGTGCTAGCACCTTCTCAGGGTGGGGGTGGGGAATTTTGTTTCAGTAACAAAAGTATGTTCATTCCTATGAAGATTTTATTTCCATTCTAATATTTTCCCGTTCTGATGTTCTTTCCGAATGTTTACTGAGCAACTCTATGTAACAGGAACTATATTTCAGGATGGAAATAAAATAGTAATACAATAAATGTCCTTTTCCTCATGAAGCTATAGTGCTTAAATTGTTGTGACAGAAGAAATCAGAGATGTAAATGGACCTTCTCAAAGAGGTGATAATTGACATACTGCCAGAAGGAGGAGCAAACCTTAACTTGGCAATCAGGAAGAAGAGAGAATTCTGAGTGTAAGCATTAACCTTGGCAAACACAGTGACACAGGAAAGCATAATGAGCCAGAAGTGAATTACTGTTACTACAGTCTAGAGAAGAAGTCAAGGTATGCGATGCTAAATTTTAGATCACAGAAAACAATGTAGTCACTAACTCTTGAGTACATAAAAAAATACTGGAGCTTTTAGATAAAGGTATAGAATAAAGACACTTGAATTTGAGAGGAAAGTGAGAAGAGACCATTCGGAGCATCACAGGAAGCAATGGCACTGCCGTGGATGGGCTCCAAAGGAGATCTGCAGATGGTAATCTCAGTGGATCTTTTAGGACAATATTTGCAGTCTGATTGTGGGAATAAGAAGAGATCCATATATTAGTAATTTTTCACAGAAATGGGAACTGAAGACCTGAGAATGAACTGAATTTCCTAGAAAAAAACAAAGGAATTACATCTTAAGACATTCCAACAGAAGCCAGGTTACAGCAATAAAAAAGTCACAATCTGTATATTATGTTCTATTTATAATTGAGCCATTGTTTTATTTTACTCTAGTTAATACTCATAACAAGCAAATAAGGAACATATTGTTTTATATTCTACAGGTGAGCAAACAGGGGTTATAAAAGCAAACAGGAGGTTATAAAAGCAGCCCAGGGTACCACATGGCTATTCAGTGGTAGAAACAAAGCCATCTATGCAGACTGATTCAATAATCCATGTTTTCTGCCTTCTAACTTCTACAAAATATGACTTTAGAAAGATTGACAAATAGCCTGAGTTACATATTTAAGGGTTTAAATTCACATTTCTGCATGTGCTACAGATCCACACTGTACAGTACCATGAACATAAGCCACATGCAACTTCTGGACAAGTGATCTATAACTGGTCCCAACAGCTGGAACTGCACAATATGTACACATCACATCCTGAAGATGAAGGCCAAAAAGTAAAAGCAATGCAAACTATTTCACTGTTTTTGCCCTGGATACTTTTGAGGTAACAATAATGTGGATATGATGACTTCAAATATAACATCTTTAACTTCTTCTTTTTCCCTCTGTTTAATGTTTTAATTTTAAAACAGAAACTTCAGATATCAAGAGTGGCTCACACTATGCTGATATTAGAGAATATGGTTCTAGATTTTTTTTTATTTGATTTCTGGGCCCTTAGCTCTGAATAACCACACAGGCATGGGCACTTTCTTTGACAGAGGGACTCTCTGTAAACCTGAACTCCAAGCTGGTACCCCAGGCACTCAGGCCCTGCCTTCTGCTATGTTTTCATGGTAACCATTCCTTTGAAAAAAAGAGAAAATGCTTTTTAATCTCTCTCCTAAAGATTTTCTTCTTCTGTTTTATTTAATGTCACGTTGACTTTAAGGTTTCCTATTCTAGTTTAAGATTTTCTGAGTTTCTTGTCCTCACAAAACTTTAGTGCAGTGGCTCTTGGTGTATAAATATCTAAGAATCCACAGGGAAGACTTTTCCAATGATAAATTTGTCTCATTCTTGAAGTTCCTATCTGCTCTTTACCTTTGTGATCTAATTGCTCTCATGTCTGAAAAGTCAACTTGCTACTTCTTAACCCTGTATTCTCACTTGTTTCAGGAGCTCTTCTATCGTGTCAGCTCAAGAGCAAATCCACTTTGTTTACCTACCACTCATCAAAGGGCTCCATCTCTGCCACTGTGGTACACTCTGGAATGCTACTATCATGTGGCCATTATCACTTTAAGGAACGTGGTGGCTATCTGAGGTTAATACATCTGTCTCATATCAACTTATCCATCTGCTTAAGTACTAAATTATTTGTAGATTTTGAATGTGCTGGTAGAATCTTTGGAAGAATCATTATATAAAAAATTCATATCTCACTTCACATGATATTGAGAAGTTAGTTTTTTCACAGTGAATTTTACACATTTGAAAAAGGAATCTGATGGCAACAGGAGAAAAGAGGGAGTATTTTTTCAGTGCACTCTTTGTGACTTTTCTCTAGCCCAGAATGTTTTAAATCCTGGTGGATATGACTACCGAGTGTCGGCAAATCGGCAGTCATCACAGCACAAAGCGGGGATGTGTAACTCAGGGTACTTAAGAGTCTTTCATTTGTACAACACAGCAATGATATTCAATTTAGAGGTCAAGCAAGAAGGATGACACAAGTAAAGAACCTGGAATACTGAGATCTCTTAAAAAATCACAGTTCCTTTCATAAAGATTTTATTTACTTTTTCCACTTCTTTTTGCTTATGATTCACTACATTATTTTCTAAAGTAGAATTGCAGAGATTTAATTTTCTTTTCTAAGTATTATTTGGGGAACAGGCTGTAAAAGTACAGTCTCTGAAGGAGATGAAATCAGTACACTGATTGCAGTGGGCTCAGTTACCCAACGTAAGTATGTTCACATGAAAATAAGAGGCTTATATTCTGCTAACCACTAATTAGTACACAGCTAATATCTTTGGAATTTGAATAATTCAGCTGAAGTGCTTTTTAAAGTAAGCATTCAAGTGAACTGCAACTTTTTACACTCACAGGCTGACATCACTCTCCTGCTCTACGTGATTCACTTACATTTGATGTATGTTCACTTACCCTTGTAAGACTCACTTTTATCTCTTCCCATTAATTTTTAAATCATATAGTTGCTTTATTTTTGCTGGAATCTTTCCATGAGTGGGATGCATGTAATACAAAATTGATTACTTACATCACAGTAAAAGCAAGTAGCAAAAAATGTTTTTATTCTCTATGTGACCACTGAGAAAATTCCTTTTTAATAATAGTAATACTGGAATTCCATTAATGATTCACTTATTTAACAAAACATATATTGGATACCTACAGTATATCAGATACTGTAAGTTCACAAAGTAATATATAAAATGATATCATTAATGTGAAAAAGATAAAGTTTTTAAAAATTCAAGCATTTCCTCGAAAATATAAAGCAATGCAAAAATAAAACTCATTTTTTAATAAAATATGCCTAGGTTTTAATTATTTCTATAATTCTTTGACATCAAGAATGTTCTTTTTTAGATTTTTATCTTTATTGGTACATTATGAACACACATCATTATTGCATTCAACATTGAGAGTTTGTACCAGAATATGACATGACTTGATTCTCAGTTTTTCCCTTCCCACCCCCACCCTGCAACCCACCACACCACATCCATTTTCTCCTCATTATTTACCCTTACACTCTTTTTCTTTTTAAATATTTTCTACTTCACAATATCAGCTATACATACTACAATGCATTTACAACTTCATTTTCTCATATCAGTGAAAAGATATGATATTTACACATCGGTGACCTATTTATTTTGCTTATGAGGACGTCCTCAAGGTACATCCATTTAAGTCTGAATGACTCAATCTTATTATTTTTTAATGGCAGAAAAATACTCTATTCTACAAAAGAACAACATCTTTTCTATCCAGTCTCCAGTTGGTGGACATTTGGGTTGTTTTCATGATTTAGCAATCACAAATTGAGATGCAATAAACATGGATGAACATATGTCGCTGTGAAATGAATCTTTTAATTCCTTTGTGTATATACCTAGAAGAGTGATGGCCAGGTCAAATGGGACCTCCAATCCTAGCTTTTTGAGGAACCTCCACATTGTTCTCTATAGAGGTAGCACACGTATACATTCCCACCAGCAGTGGAGAAGGGTTCCCTTTTCTCCGCAGCCTCACCAACATTTTTTGCTGGCTAATTCTGACATGGCAGCGTTTCTTTGTGGAGTTAGATGAAATCTCAGCACTGTTTTCATCTGCAACTCTCGAATGTATGATGATGTTGAGCATTTCTTCATATACTTCTTAACTGCTCTTACTTCTTCCTCTGAAAAGTATCTATTCATTTCAGATGCCGATTTTTGAACTGGATCTTTAAATTTGGGTGGGCTAATTTTGTTTAAGCTGTTTATATATTCTAGATAGTAGTCTTTTCTCTGAGGAACAGCTAGTAAAGATTTTTTCCCACATTGTTGGTTGCCTTTTTGCTCTGTTGGTGGTTTCCTTTGCTGTGCAGAAGCTTGTTTTAAAAAAAGAGTGAGGTCCCATTTGTTGATTTCTTCTGCCAATTTCTGTGCTATAAAGGTTTTGTTCAAAAAGTCTTTCCCTAAGCCAGTGTCTTCAGGTTTTACCCAATCTGTTTTGCAGCAGGTTCAGAGTGTCTGTTTTAATATTTAGGTCTGTTATCCACTCTGGGTTTAGCTTGGTACATGGTGAAAGAGCTAGTTCTACCTTTAGCCTTTGGCAGGTTAAAGCCTAGTTTTTCCAGCACCATTTGTTAAAGAGGCTATCTTTCCTTCACTGAGGATTTTTGGCTCCTTTGTCAAAGATGAGGTGGCTCAATGTATCTGGCATAGTTTCTGGATCTTCTAGTGTACTCCATTGATCCTTGGGTCTGTTACTTTGCCAGTATAATGCAGTTTTTATAAAGGTGGCTTTATAGTATAGTTTCAGGTTTGGGGCTGTAATGCCTCCCACTATGTCTCTTGCTTAGAATTGCTTTTGCTATTCTAGGTCTTTTGCGGTTCCAGATGAAAGTTTAAAATATTTTCTCTAGATCTGTGAAATATGCTGTTGGGATTTCAATCAGGATTGTGTTGAATCTGTAAAGTAGTTTTGGGAGTATAGCCATTTTGATGATATTGATTCTTCCTACCCATAAGCAAGGTATGTCTTCCCATTTTTGATATCATCTTGTATATCCTTTAAGAATGTTTTAATTAACAGAAGTGCCTTGAGGATATATACTCATAAGTGAAATAAATAGGACACAGATATAAAAATGCTGTACTTTTCCTCTGGTATGAGGAACTGAAGGTGTGAATGAGTTATAAAATATATGATAGGTATTGTAAAACAGAAAATATTCAAAGGGGGAAATAGGGGGAAGTAAAGAAGGGAAAAGGAAAAATGATGATAAAAAAGGAAATAAAGCTTATGTATATAGTGGGTAGAGGTTTGAGAGGGCAGGGGAATGGGGAAAATGAGAATTAAGTTTCATCATGTACTGGCACAAATTCTTAATGCTGATTTTGATCACACCATGTATATAAAATATACAAATAAAATAAATATTAAAAAATTAAAATTAAAAAAAAACCTAAATGCAACTATGCCCAAAGAAATGCTTATAATCTAACTGAATAATTGATGAATCAAATAAAAACTTATATATAAATTTTGCATACTACAGATCTATTGTCAGTAATTAGAACAAGGTTACTAGGACTAGGCATGTGGGTGCCTGGCTATAATCCCAGTATTTGGCATGCTGGAACTGGAAGATTGCTACAAGTTTAAAATGAGCCTGGACTACATTGAGTTCAAGCCCAGGCTAGATTATGTACATAGCAAGACTTTCCCTCAAACAAATAAACAAACAAAAACAAAAACAAAGTAAAAAGACAATCAGTATAAAAACTAATTTTATACTTTTTAAAGTTAAAAAAATTAAATCTTAAAAACTAACATTCTCATTGTTATTATGACAGTTAAACTTATCAAGTTGGCTGTACTATGGTGTACAAATATCTGACCAATATATTGCTCTGGATGTTTATGTGAAAGTTATTTTTTGGATGAGAACAGCATCTCAGTCAGTGAATTACAGTTTATCACCCTCTCTAATGTGACCAGGCCTCACCTACCCCTTGAAGACCTTATGACAACACAGACCGCCCTTCCAGAGCAGGGAAGCACTGTAGAAGCAAACTGCCTTTGGGGGTCATTCCAAGTCCCCCACCTGTGGGCCCAGCCCATTCGACACTGGACTCACAATGCCTTCATAACTGTATGAGCCAGTGTTTTAAAAAAGATACTTCCTTAACAAAATCCCATGGTTTGTTTTCCTGGAAAACATAGACTAATACAGTCAATAAAAAATACTTATTCTTACATCATTCTCACAAAGGTTAGAAGAGTTTGAGTCCTGAGCAGGAGCGGGGAAGTCTACTTTGAGCATATATTCTTCTGAAAACTGCTCTCAAAATGAGTATATTTTTAATAAATCTGAATGTACTCATCTTAAAAGTATGAAAACACTGTTCTGTTAAAATAAATATAAAAAAATTAACATTGCACACATTTTGGAGGAAGGAATGGTAAATATAAATGTTACTGAATTAAAGACAAAGGACTTAGAATAACATATTTGAATGTTTTAAACTTAGAAGAGCAAGATAATCCTGTAAAATATTTCTAACAATATTTATATTAGTATATTTTCAAATTAAAAGCATATACACAAAGTCATCACATTTAATATTGAGGTTTAGTGATTGATTCAGATAATCTGTTTAAAGTCACTCACCCTTTAGAGTACATATATGACTTCATCATAACAAGACACTAGCAAAGTCATGAGAAATACAGTAGGATTGCAGTAGTATATTTCTGAAGCCTAATTTGTGTATTAAAATAATTAACTATCATTGATTTCATTGAAGGTCCAGAAATAATCAGAGTAATTATAATGATGATAATGTTCACAAAGTTCATGTTAATGTACAATAGAAATTTAGTAGCTAATATCCCAGCAGGTAATTAGGCTTTGTGACACTGTTAAGGTTACATAATGTTTTCTATCATACAACAAAACCACAGAAATTGCATACCCAGAGAATAATTAGAAACAAATGTCTTAAGAATATCTGTCTTAATATATTATATGACTTACACATTAAGTTTATTTGTTGGCCTACAACAACATTTTTTAGTTTCAACAAAATTAAATTTTGATTTCGCATAAAACCACTGCATATTAATGAAATTACAGACTTGATCATTCAGCAATCTAACCATTTAATTAATACACTGACAAGGCATAAGCATTACATATTATAATCATGTAGGAATATATACATAATAACTAAAATAAACATAAATATCTTTAAATATCAACATGGAATCTTTATGGTTTTGTAGTGCTAACTCAATGGATTTATTTCTCATGTATCGTGTTTCGTAACCAATACCTATTATAAATTACTTATAAACAAAATAATAGTATAGAGTTTTCAGAGGAAAAAAGAACGAGAGACTGAACAACTATGGAAAGCATGTATACTTATGTAAAGTAATCCTAATTTATGAGTGTGTAACATAGTTTTGACAATTGCTAACATTAAGAATCTAATGAAGAGATTCTATGGCATATTTACAGGGGAACTCTTGACCTTTTATAAAACAAAATGTTTGTTCTCAACAGCTCAATAAAATGATCCTAGGCTTCGAGGTGCAGATCAATTGCAGAAGCACCTGTGAAACACTATGAATTACTTTGTAAACCACCACCACATTAGTTCAGATATGGTGATTCACAAAGAAATCCACAGCACTTCACAGTTTGTGTAAAGCTTGGTACCTATGAACCAATAAGAACAAATTGTACACCACCAAACGCTGAAGCAATACTTTTCAATACTTTATATAGTTCCACATTTCGGCATAAAAATAGAATTACAGCAGATGAGCTAGATGGAACAGTACTCACAATTGAAAAAATTTACCCAAGTTTCTTCATTCCTCATTAAAAAACAGAAGAAATGCTGCATATTTATATTAAATAAAAAGACTTGTAAACAGTGTATGGTTGTAGAATTATATATACAATGTACCAGTATATTCAGCTAGTAAGTGTTTTTGTGATCATTTTTTCCCTAAAATATGGTTAGTGAGTATTGCACA